>JBBMOL010000014.1:8762077-9093451 GCA_037954665.1 Laguncularia racemosa | reverse complement strand
TACTAGGTTGCTTGATTTTATACCCACTTTGCTTCTTAAGAAGCTGAGGGGTTAGTGTTTTTGCCAACCTCAAGTTTAGGTACTGAAGAATAAGTTATTGGAGACTCGGGTTTTTAGAGGCAAAGAAGCCCTTAGTTTCATTTTGGAACCTCTGTTATTTGTAATAAGATCTATAGGTGTTAATCTTCAGATTGTAATGTAAATATTTGTGTGTATAAGGTTGGATTTGTAATCTTTTGAGCCACTTAAGGCTACAGGATTAATCATGGGCTATGCCTACTTACCGGGAATGCAGATCCCGATGGTATATATATATGATGTATGATGTGACAGGAGATTTTAAGTGCATGTGTTTAGATATGATGTGGATATAAAATGATAGTGCTGTTAGCGCCATTTTACAGGACGTTTATAAAATTTCATGTAGGCTAGAGTTACAAGTTCAATATTAACAGAATTTGCCTTATCTCTAATTCAGATATGGCATAGCAACCCACCTACAAGTACCAAGGATAGTTACAGGAAGTTTGGAACAGGTTCAAGAATCAGACCTAGTAGGTGGGTCGCTACACTAATTCCACAAGTGAAGTGCTAGGTTTAATATGCAAAATATGGCCTCCTCAAACCCTACTCCTAGGGTTAGAAAATGGTCAAAATTACAAGTTTGCCACTTTTAAGGTGGCTAGTCCTAAATGAAAATTACAAGCAAAATAAAAGTGTTCCAAAATGATTACAACGTAAATAGTCTATGCAAATGAAAAATATATAAAAGAAATTGGTTTTCAAGATGCCGGTTGATAAGAGTAAATTAACCCTTATAAATCATGGGCGTTAATGATGAATTTGTGTAGTCTTTTGAATAAAATCAATGCGGATTCGGTACTTAATAGATAAATATATCAGTTTCAGGGTATAATACCAAAAAGAAGTGGAAAGATAACAAAAGGAGCATGATTGAAGCTTAAAAGATCAAGTTAAAGCTACTTAAGGACAGCATAGGGAAAGCCACGCCCGTGTCATGAATCGTGTGCACACTTGAGGATGAAAGTTGTCACTTGGAAAGGAAGCACGGCTTGTGATATGGGTGTGCTTGAAGCCGTGGCAGACGCTGCAGAGAAGTGGAAAAATCCAGAACATGGCACGGTTCATAATCTAGCCGTGTTTCTAGCCGTGCCACACATTGAACAAGAATGAGGAATTGCGGATTATCAACCAGAGGGAGACACGGTTCGAAATCTGGCCGTATTGGTGGGCGTGTCAGGCGAATGTTATTCACTTTTCGAGATTCACTTGGAAAAGGAAAGATACATTCGTATCTTTCCAGCTGAAGATCCTCTGCCATTTCCTAGAAAGTATAAATTGAACAACCTTAGGGAGAGAAGGGGGAGGCGGCAGGAGAGAAACCCTAGAGACGAGAAGTTAGATGAGTTTTCGGAATTGAAGCCAAGATTTTTGTGTTTGGATTTATTTATGGATTCAATTATTTTCTCTTTTGTTCTTCTTACTAGATTCATGAGTAGCTAATTGTTATGTACCTGATCCCTTGAGAAACCCCTAATTGTCATGTAACGGATTTGTTGATGTTTCAATAATTAATCCCGATCTTTGAGTTTATTCATGTTGCAATCATGGTTTGCCCATCTTGATATGTGCGCAATATTATGATCGAATTAGATCTCTATTATTAAGATTGAGAAATCGTTTAATAGAGTAGATCTGGCATGAATAAAAAGATCACTTGTAATCCTAGAGATAGGTTATAGGAGGTTTTCTATATTGAATGAGGTCATTGTGGTTTGGTTCAATTGAGAGTCCTAGGATTTGATTGCAATCTTAATTATGTTAATTAAAGAGAGATCTTAATTGATTTAATTAGGATTAGGGATTATTGATCTTGAGAAATACCTTAATCTAGTGTAAGAAACTCCGCAGATCAGAGATGTTGTGTATTAATCATTGGAAAGTTTGTAATTGAATAAAAGTTGCATGAGAATTAGGGGTGGATCTTGGGTAGGGTATGTTTAGATAATTGAATTAACTAAAGGAGTATTTGAATATCTTTACTCTGATCATTTTATTTGTTCCTTTCAGATTTAATCAGTAATTAGGATAATTGAGATCATCAATAGTGAGAAGTTAAATAGTAGGATAATCGTTAGTACTAGTACTTATAAGTCTTCGTGGGATCGATACCTATACTCCAATGCTATACTGCTAATTGATACGTATACTTGCTTGAGAACTGATCGTAAGCTAGGATTGAGTATAGGATTTAACTTGTTAGAACGATCAGATCGTCCATCACCGGTCTTCTATAGGATTCATCGGCCTAGCTCATCGCCGGTTCAGGTCGGTCCATTGATAACCCACAAGCTGAGTCTGAGGGAGTTTGTCCATTGCTCTATAAAATCTGATAAGTGTGCCTGTTGGAAAACACAATACAAGAATAATAGAAAAGAGGTTAATTTATAAATAATTCCGGGGTCGATCTGCTCAAAATGGGCCCTCATCGCCAAAATTCCAATTCCTTTAGTTCTTGCCCTAATGATAGGTCTTGTCGGATTTTGATTCCTATCATCTCCTCGGGCCCTAAAAAGATTTGTCCTCAAATCTGGTAGATCAAATGCAGTAGAGACTTTGTTTCCTTCTAGCAAGCCACCTGAAGAAATATTACTGCAGAATCCCAAAATCTGAAATACCACGGGTGGTGATTGTTTTTTCTCCTCCATTTCTCAGATGTATCTCATCTGCAACATAAATAATGCTCCATTATCCAATAAAGTCGCCCCTGTATCAACTTGTTCCACTAAAACCGTTTCCTCCTTTTCTAACTTATCTGTATGTTGCTGATCCTCATGGTCTTTTAATGGTTAGCCCAACTACTCATTACCCTCTAAAACCTCTGAAGGTGAACATAACTATCTTTGAACAGTCTGGCTTTCTGGTGGTCTGCTCGTTTGACTATGATCATCAAGATCCTCTGAAGGTTGGCACATCGGTGTTTAACAAATTTTATGCTCTAAGGGTTGGCTTGAGTCACTAGAGCCCTCAAGAACCTTTGAAGGTTGGCATACCTGCGTCTGCATAGTTTGGTCCTCTAAAGGTTTGATCATGTGGCTATGATCCTCAAGATTCTGTGATGGTTGTTTTATCTATCCTTGCATCTCCTGGACCTCTGATGGTGACATAGAGTTCAATACTATTCGTTTACCATCTTTTTTGAACATATAAGTATTTCTATACCCATAATGTAATACCATCCTGCCATACAACCATGGTCTACCAAGTAATATATGGGATGTACAAATAGGAAGAATATCACATTCAAGCTCATCATAGTACTTGTCACCTATACTGAAGGGTACCCTAGCCTTTTGGGTCACACAAAGACCATCCTGATCATTCAACCAATGTAATGTATAGGGTTTGGGATGTGGGATAGTTTCAAGTTTTAACTTCGATACTAATGATGCAGCTACAACATTAGTACAACTACCACCATCAATAATAATTACGCACAAGTTTCCTTGTACCCTACAAGAAGTATGGAACAAGTTTTCTCTTTGTCCCTCATCAATGGTTTGAAAGGAAGTCAAGTCCCGATGCAATATGTTAGTAGACAAATACAACTCACTTGAAATTTTTTGCTTACTAATTTCAACAACCTCAATACAGTTCACCATACTACGGCAACACACCCTTACACGCCCCTACACACCCACGGTGCTCACAATCAACCAATACAAGAAATGCTCATTGTTACTTCAAGTAAAGTCAAGTGAAATAATTGAAGCATAATGAAATAATTCTTGGTACTTCAAGTAAAGTTAAATAAATGAAGTACACACACAACTACTTTCAAGTAGATAGAATTAAATTCAATAACAAGTGTTTAAGTAATTAGTTCAATTACTTTCACACTTTAATGACTTGTTTGAATTTTAAATTCTACTACTCAACTTTCCTTATCTTTGCTTTGGTTTCACACCAATTACTTCACAATGGGCAGCACCTTAACACATACAAAAATACATAACTTTACCACCACACTTCTCTCCTTTTACTCATGGTTCCAAACCAATCATGCCTCTAACAACAATGGTCTATACTACACACACTAAAGCCCACACCAAATGCACCCACTCTTCACTAAATTAAAAAATACAACCAAAACCTCAACTTCTACATAAGATAAGGCAACCAACTTTCAAATTCAAAAAGGAGTTCAATAAGTACACAATTCCATAAATGGTAAGAAGCTATTTCAAATTCAAATGACACACAATTAAACAATGACTTTAATGTGTTTTGAAATTTCAAATTGGCTTCTTAATTCACACTTCAAATCTGAATTCAAATCTGGAAATATAAGTGTTACTCCTCCACTTTTCCGAAAACAAAAGTACACAATACAAATCCACTTCACCAATTGAACACTACTCTCAATCCTTCACGGTTTGCTTCAAAATTTACTATACAATCATGGCCAATAATCAAAGGAAGCCAAGAGTGTTCAAGCCTCCAAGTGTACAACAACTAAACAAGAAGATAATACTTCCACAACAAAATTGGAATAGGTCAATCTTCACGCCAACAAATTAGATCAACTCCCACGACAACAACACAAATATTACACCCCACTTCCACGGCAACAATAAGAAATGGCAACAACAACAAATACACTTCCACTTCCACGGCAAGGATAACAAGATATACTTCCACTTTTCACAATTTAATCCGCAACTTAACAATAGGTAGCAATTCAAATTTGAATTTCAACCACTTCACTAATTGCAAGCCTTCCTCAATTGATAAGAAATGGATTTCAAATTCAAATAACACTCATTAACTCCCACAACTTAATGGATGTGTTTGAATTCAAATAGATTCCTTACTACTCAACACAATGCAAATATGTAAAATACACTTCCCCAATTCAGAATTTGCACAATGAAATTACAACAACAAGCTTCACAACCTCCTTCACGCAACAAGCTAGTCACGGCAAGAAAAGGCAAATTTTCAAGTTCACAAAATTGTTGAATTAACAACACTTCTATTCTTCTTCCCTTCCATGAAAATAATCAATCACAAGAAGCTACAAGAATCTTCCCAATCCAACTCCAACAAGCAGCAAATCAGATTTCAATCAAGGCAATTTTCGCAACTTAAAGCTACAACACACAATTTCGGTTCAAAATTGAATAACCCTAATTGAAGATGATGATCACGAAATTAACCAACACTTAATCCCTTCTCTCAACTTGTGCTATGATACTAAAAGATGATGTGCTCAAAACCAAGTTCAAGCACAATCAAATGAGTCAAGAAAAACAAGTCACAATTCAATCACAAAACCGGACTAATGTGGATGACCATTCACGTGAAACCCTTTGAGATTTGATGGAAAACCAAAGAAAAAATGATGTAATTGCAATCCCTATTTGTAATATTCACCAAGTGACAACAAAAAGAGATGAGATTCACGTGAAATCAAAACAAAATTGAAGCAACAAAACCGTGAATTCCACTCCCCCTTCAATTCCAATGCACGCCAACACCAAATGATATATATAATTCAAGTACTAAAAGAACAATCAATCTTAACAAGACAATTGTTCATGAATTACACTCACAAATAATTCCAAGAAAGATTCAAATCCACCCTAGATATGACTCACTAGAGAAGAAATGAAAAACAACAAAGATGAAATTGATATGACTCATAATTCCCCTTTGTCGCACTCGCCACAATTCCGATTCTTGGGTTGAAATTGATAAGAGATTTTTGAACTAGGATAAACCCTAATTCCCACACGTGAAGTGTTTGTTTCTAATCTGCAAAATGGCCTCCTCAAACCCTATTCTAAGCAAGTATTTATACTTGCTACTCCTAGGGTTAGAAAATGGTCAAAATTACAAGTTTGCCACTTTTAAGGTGGTTAGTCCTAAATGAAAATTACAAGCAAAATAAAAGTTTTCAAAAATTATTACAATATAAATAGTTCATGCAAATGAAAAATATATAAAAGAAATTGGTCTTCAAGATGCCGGTCTTCTATAGGATTCATCGGCCTAGCTTATCGCCTGTTCAGGTCGGTCCATGGATAACCTACAAGCTGATTCTGAGGGAGTTTGTCCATTGCCCTATAAAATCTGATAAGTGTGCCTGTTGGAAAATACAATACAAGAATAATAGAAAAGATATTATTTTATAAATAATTCCGGGGTCAATCTGCTCAAAATGGGCCCTCATCGCCAAAATTCGAATTCCTTTAGTTCTTGCCCTAATGATAGGTCTTGTCGGATTTTGATTCCAATCAATTTCACTTCTTAAAAAAAAAGATTATTAAGTTTTTTAGTTTCAAAACTTTTAGTACATATATTAGAATCATAGAGGCAACAACACATTAGTGTTATTTAAGGCATAGAAGAGAAAAAAATGTAGGATGATAATGTAAAGATGATCTATAAATGTAAATATCTTATGACTCACTTAAAAATTGTGATACTCTTAGGTTTTGAGTTAAGAATTAAGGCCCTAATTGGCATTTTTTGTTTGATACCGAACTTTACGATGTGGTCAGTAACACTAGTGGAGGAGACACCTTAAAGTTTATTTTCTAAAATAAAGAATATAGAATGATTAATCTTGTTAAGATTATGAAATATTCATTTCACTTGTTAATTAGTAGGAATTTGATAATGAGTGTAATATATATATGATGAAATGTTCAAGATGGATTAATTAACTTCAGAAATCAATAATTACAAATGAAAATATGTCTATAAGGTATAACATTAGTGTGATTATTTATCATATCCATAATAACTAATACACTAATGTTATATAGTTTAGTATGAAAATGAGTAACTAATATCTAATCAATAAAATAATTTGGTAATGCATGTGAATGCTGTTGTGCTGCTACATGAGAATGAGTTAATATAATTATCTAACAAACTAAGGGAAAATTAAGAGACTATGCAACATAGGAAATTAGAAGAGTCCTAAGAATAATCATAAGTAGCAATCAAACTCTCTCAATTTCCCCAAGTATTTCTAACTTCATCAAGGGAAAATTCTTCAGAAAATAGTCTATGCAAATATCATCTAGTCATTTATAGGAAGAATAAAGAAGGGATTAATAAAAAGTTTTACATATTTTAGAAGAAAATAGGAATTACATAGTTAGGGGCATTGGTGTTGATGGTTTAGGGGGATTTGGTATTGCTGCTACTATGCCACTTTGGTGGTTGAAGGAAGGTGACTAGGAGAATCTAGTTGACACCCAAAGGTGGTTGTAAGCTGGCAAACCAATCCTTGTTTTTTGCTTGGTAAGAAGAAAAATCATTAAAAACATCAAATCTCATTAATTAATTTTGAAAAATTGGCTCCTAAGTTTATTTTGTAAGCAAATTAATGTGGTTTTTTTTTTTTTTTAGTGAAGTAAATAGTGTGTATGTATGCTCCTTAAGAACAACTCTACCTTAGGTGATATTGGTTTTGGTTTATTCTTGATTGATAGACTCTTAATAGGTTATATTAAATTTACAAAACACGAATTTCGAATAAAGGACATGTTTGGTATTTCTCTTGATTTTTCAATTGAAAATTGCCAATTTTCTAAAAATTACTATTTTAATTAAATTTATGGATTCATAGATAATTAATAGAGGGTACTAATTTGCTAGCAAATTTGGAATTGTAATGTTCAAATCCAGTGTTACTTGTAATTTAGAATAATTGTGCTAATTAATTACAAGTTCAACTAGAAATCTATGATATTAGAAAATAGCTAAGAGTGATTAATCAATCCATGTTGTAGGTCAACCTAATTATATCTAATTTAAAAGGATTACAACAATTTTCTTGAAATTAATCGGGTTCATTTACTATTTATGACATAATTTAGCTAATATTTAGATATATAATGAGTAATTAATAAATTTTGCTTGATTTTAAGATAATTGATGTAATGGTGAGGTAATAAATGGATAATTAATGATTGATATGTGGGCTAGTTAGTTTGGTTTGGCATGGAAATAGGCAATGGCTAGTCAATCATTAGGTAATTGGGACTTACAATAGGTAGACCCATTGATTTTAAAATTTATAGTACCAAATCTAGTAACATGTTTAGTATTATTTATAATTTACTAATTTGTTGAAATGCAATTTGGTGATCATGCATACAACGACTAATCTTGGGGAATCTTTTACTAGTTGGCTTATTGGTTTTGTTTGCCATGTGAATACCTTTCTTCCTTGACTAATTATGGTGTATAGTGGTTGGTTATATAGACCACTCGCTTGTTGGTTGTTAATCCCCATATAATCACTTATATAATTATTACAGGAGGATTGTGATTAAAGTTTAGATCCTTTGCTATGCTTTCATATGACATTCTATGAATCTTGTACTAAATTGTTGAATTGTGGATGTTAAGTGCTGAATTTGGCAAAACATACTAATACAACTAGTATGTAGAGTTGGTATGGGATTGAATTACTTATATTTAGTAATGTTTGAATAGAAAAGTGGTTTCCTTGCGCATCATGTTTGCTTGGCATTTGCATAAATATCACTTGTATAGGTGAATTGAACTCAAATTAACAAGTTTTGAGTGTTAACCAAAGATGCTAAAGAAAAGCAAGTCTTGTTTCCTATCTAGTAAATTTGTGGCACAATATTTGAATTAACCCAAATAAGTTTGTAGCACGATTGATGAATTGTCCTAGTATTAGTGACTTATTGGGATTGGTTGCCTAGTTTTGTCTATGATAGGTGAAAGGCACATTGAACTCTCTTTAGTTTATAAGTGAAATTGTAAAAGAGTAGGATCTCCGTCGAGTACTAGGTAAGGCCTATGTTAAGTTGTTTTAAGTATTAAGGAGAGAATTGAGTATGAATTTGTGAGTCTTAAGAGCTATGATAAGAGATTTTGACTCATTGATTTTAGTTGCATTTCATTTGCATCCATATCCTTTGACAATGCTTGTGAAATGATTGAATATGTATGATTACTGTGTTTCTTTGTTTTCTTTATCTTTTATACTCACTTTATTTCTTAAGAAGTTGAGAAGTTAGTGTTTTATGAACCTTAGATATAAGTGCAGAATACTAAGGCAACAATTTGGTTTTTGGAGACTTTGAGAGCGTTAGCTTAGTAGGAAGAAGACTCAGGCTTTTGGCTTCTTTTATTTAATAAATCACTCTCTTACATTGTAAATAGGCTTATTAATTAGATGTAAATATGGAGTATGTGAGAATTTCTAATTGTAGTTCTATAAATCGTAATATAGGTGATGTAAATAGCTTAAAAGATCAGTTGAATCAGGTAAGCTGGGTGTTTAGTTAGCCTTGCTTCATAGGCTAACACTAGCATTAATATTAAGTATGACAGGTAATGATCCGTCGATTAGGAATGGACTTTTAAAATTTACAATACAAGTTGATTACTAAGTGCAGAGTTTATTATAGGTGTCTTTGATTATTTTGTTATAATGTTGATTATGAAAAGCAAGTTCAAGTTTTAAGTGAAATTGGTTTATCTATTACTTTCAAGTACCATGTTAATATGATTTAATTGGTTAAATAGGTTGAACCAAGACCTATAAGGTGGGTTGTTACCAAATAAATAAAAAATAAATAGTATAATTTAATAAATTTTAACACATATATAAGACTTTCAACTTACTTAATCCTTTCAAATTATTGGTGATTTTGGTAGTATAAAATTTGTTACATAAAAAAAAAAAAAATTGGCTATAGAATCAAATATAGAGAACTATTAGATATCATTTTCATAATTCCATGGAATCTTATTTTATTTAATTAAATGAAGTAGTCTATATTATACTTTAATTCCATTCATGGCAATTAACATATCATTAATAATTATATAAATGACCATCATATAGAACTCGTCTATGACTAAATTTTAAATAATGTATATTAATAGATAAACTCCATGCTTTTATTAATAATTATTGAAGCATACAAAAGCACTCGTAGATCAACATTCAGCAAAGCTTGAGATAAATCTCATTGGTTGCTCCTTTTAAGAAAACTCTTGAACCATATAGCTGAATGTTTAGGGTATCTTCTGAGCCCATTTTCATAATCAACATAGTTGATGCCAAACCTAACTGTATATCCGCTGCTCCATTCGAAGTTGTCGAGTAATGACCATGCAAAGAAACCCTTCACATTGACACCATCCCTAAAATAATATCAAAATTTAAAAAGAAAAGAACTTGATGGTTAGGTCATCAACCCATGCCATTATAATGTGCTTTATTTGTTAAGAAACACTAAGACTTCTTACTCTATTGCTTTGCGAAGATACCAAAGGTGACCATAGTAATAACCAATCCTCATAGGATCCGCTAGTTGTTGCTCTAATGGTAGTGTGGAGTTATTGAACTCGTCCACTCCTAATCATCATAGGTCATGGCAAAATCAAACATAAAAATGAAGCACATGCATAATATATATGATTTATTTAAGATTTTTTTTTCATAAAATAATTCAACAAGAATTAGTGATATGGGTAAACTTACCATTCTCTGTAATGTATGTAAGTGGGCTTTTGTACTTAATTTTCACATACATTAGCATATCTCGAATTCCCGGCGGATAAACATATAACCAACTTGAAGCAGCCTGTAACATAAATGTGTAAAAGGAAAATGGGAAATTACATAAAGAGAAGTTGTTTTCTGCTTTTTTCACCACACAAGTTAATTAAAGTATTTTATTTTTTTTTTTGGGGGGGGGGGGGGGGGGGGGGGGTGGTTGTGGGTTCATTTACATAACACTATCTTCTGACCTAAAAACATTAACTCTAACTTTTGATGTGCATGTGGGCGACTAAAAAATCCCAAATCCCATTATCTTTTTCCATTCAAAATAATTGACTTTACAAAAGATAAAGGCAATGATAATAACTTAGAGACAAGGAGAGTTTTAGCATTTTGCATCCTGAATGCCTATTGGGGTGAGTACAATTGCTCACTCTGAAGTTTTTAGTCATCTAAATGCAAATTAAACAATGGTTGAAACTAATGAAAAATTAAAACTTTCATTATGGAGTGTGATGCTATGTAAGTGACTTGAAAATATAAATAGGTTATATAAGTGGAGAAAGACTAAAACTATTTTTGTATGATTTACACTTAGGGAAAAAAAACCATAGCATTTTATTTAACAACAGTAATTTCCCTTGTTTTTGTTGAATTAATGGTTAGATTCTTCTCTCAACTATAGGATAGAAAATTGATAAGGAGGAGGGATGGAGATTGAAGAAGACTTTATAGTCCATACAATAGAAAGGAAGTATGTTTATCATAAAGTTTTATTAAGTTGTGTAAACTAATTTAGAGTACAATATGTGGTGTGTATGAATCATATTGTTAACTTCCTATTAAAATTGTGCTAGCATTGCCATAAGAGTATCTTTTCTTTGCACTCATAGAAAAACATATGGTTAAGGGTAGGAAAAAAAGCAACTAAATTAAAAACATGGCTTCCTTTTTTTTTTTTTTTGATTTTGAATTTGGTTTGGAAATTTTCTAATTTGAACCAAACAAAAAATTTATGATTAGCTTAGAGGGATAATCCGAATCAAACTATACAATATATTTGAAAAGTATTTAATTAATTTAATTCAAGTGTCAAATTGGGCATGTATAGGATATATAGACAAAAGTGTTGTACACCTGGCATGCACATGTTAGACATGCTAAGGGCACTTGTTTCCTTTTATATATATGGTGATGAGAAGGAAAAGGGAGCTCAAACTTGATTTATCCTATTTGAGAGACTAGCCTCTATTTTATTAGACCATACTTGAAATTTTCCTATAAACATTTCTCTACACTTTTCTCATTTATTTGATTGCAAGGACTTTAGCAAATTAAAAGGGAAATTAAAAAATTATTACTACTTCCCTACTTAAAATATAAAATGTGAAAACATGTTCCTATAAACATTTCTCCATGCTTCTCTCATTTCTTTAATACCCAAAAATAAAATATCACATTAAATCAATCACTAACTTTCATTACAAAGCTAAAATGATGATGCTCGCTCTGAGTTTTATACATTTTCTGTACCTTTTTTATATTCAAGAACTAGGTACTTGTAATCTCGGTTTCATTTTGACGCTCAACTTACGTATTCTGTTGAGCTTTGATTTTAGTAACGCAATAATATACCGATGCTGACGCAGCGAGTTAGCGTAGAGAAGCACGAGAATCACTCAACGAATGAATCTCACAAACAAACAACGGTTGCACACAACCCGTTAAAGGAGAGAAGCCTATCACGAAATGTATTTCAAATATAAAATAAGACGTAACCCTAACATGACTAACAAAAGGGTTTATATACTCTCCCTTAAAATAATAAAAGAAAAGGCGAATCTACGCGTACACGGTCGAAGGCACGGCCGTGCTTCAAACTTTGTTGGACTCTATGAGGATTTGCTGTTCGATACCCCTGCTCGAGACACGGCCGTGCTTCAGGCCGTGTTGGACTCTGTGAAAATTCGCTGTTTGATCCCCTTGTTCGAGACACGGCTGTGCTTCAGGCCGTGCGCAGAAACCGTGCTTCAGATCGTGTGTTCGCGTCTTGTATCCCCTCCATCATTCTCTCCCACCAAAGAAGAACTCGACCCCGAGTTCTTTGTAGGATATAACGCTTCATCGTCAGGGAAGAAAGGAAAGATATCAGCGACATTGAATGTCTTTGAAATGCCCATGGTGTTTGGTAAACCAACCACATAAGCATTATCATTGATTGTCTGCATGATCTTATACGGACCATACTTTTTACGTTGAAGCTTGCTGTATTTTCCAACAGGAAACCGTTCCTTGCGTAAGAATACCATAACCTGATCACCCACTGAAAACACTTGTCGCCTTCGATGCTTGTCAGTTGCAGCTTTGTACTTAGCATTGGATTGTTCAATTTTCGCCCTCACCTCAGCTGTAGTATTCTGCCAACTATCCGTTAGGTTCTTGGCTGCTGTGTTAAACTCAGTACCCCTTGGAAGCTTGATCAAATCCACAACATGGTTAGGAGTATTGGTATAGACAATAGAGAATGGAGACTTGCCTGTTGTCCTATGAACGGCACTGTTATAAGCAAATTCCGCCTGAGCCAATGCCACGTCCCATTGCTTGGATTTCTCACCACAGATACTCCTAATGAGATTGCCCAAGGTTCGATTTGTTGCTTCTGTCTGACCATCCGTTTGTGGGTGAGTCATGCTGCTATAGTTTAAGGAGGAATCAAATAGCTGCCATAAGGTTCTCCAGAAATGACTCAGGAATTTGTTGTCTCTATCTGAAGTAATAGATTTAGGCACCCCATGTAGGCGTACCACTTCCTTGAAGAACAACTTGGCAATGACCTGAGCATCAGCGACTTTCCGACACGGGATAAAATGGGCCATCTTGGAAAACCTGTCCACCACAACGAAAACAGAGTCAACGCCCCGTTGGGTACGGGGCAATCCCAGGACAAAGTCCATGGACAAATCCTCCCATATGTTATCAGGAACAGGGAGTGGAGTGTAGAGGCCAGTGTTTTGGGCTTGACCCTTGGACGTCTGGCATGTATAACACCGTTGCACAATCCTCCTAATGTCACGCCTCAAATGTGGCCAGTAGTATCTAGCACTGACTGCAGCAATGGTCTTATCCCTTCCCAGATGACCTGCTAATCCACCCCCATGTAAGTCACGAATCAACTTCTCCCTCAAAGAAGACTCTGGAATATACAATTGATTCCCCTTCATTAAGTACCCCTCATAAATATGGAAGTCACTGCTCGGCTGTTTACCCCGACACATCTCCCAAGTATCCTTAAAATCATTGTCAGTCCCATACAGGTCTTTCATATGTTCAAACCCCACCACTTTAGTATGAAGCGTCACCAACAAACTGGCTCGCCTACTCAAAGCATCTGCAACTTTGTTGTAGACCCTCGATTTATGTTTCAGCTTAAACGGGAACTTCTGCAAAAATTGAATCCATCGTGCATGCATATCTTTGCTAATCCTGGTCTGATTATTCAAGTGTTTAAGGGCATTACAATCCAAATATAGTATGAATTCTTTGCCCACTAGGTAATGTTCCCAGGTCCTCAAGGCACGCACTACTGAATAAAACTCTTTGTCATATGTGGACCAATTTCGCCTAGACTCGCATAACTTCTCACTGAAAAAGTCAATGGGTTTCCTCTCCTGAGATAGTACCGCCCCTATTCCAACCCCACTTGCATCACAATCGACTTCAAACAACTTATCGAAGTCAGGTAATGCAAGAACTGGCGCGTTGCACAACTTTTCTTTTAACAGCTCGAAACTACCTTCAACTTCATCACTCCACTGGAACTTCCCTTTCTTCAGGCACTCAGTCATAGGTGCAGCAATGGTGCTAAAATGCCGAATAAACCGTCTATAAAAACTTGCCAATCCTAGGAAACTCCTCAACTCACTTACTGTTTTAGGAATGGGCCATTCCCTAATAGCTCTTACCTTCTCATTATCCACAGTAATTCCATCACCACTAACAACAAAACCCAAAAACAGCAACCTCCTAGAGAGGAATACACATTTTTTTAGATTCACAAAGAGCTTGTTCTCCCTCAGAACCTTCAACACTTCCCTCACATGATTAATGTGTTCCTCCTCAGTTTTGCTATAGATCAAGATATCGTCGAAGTAAACTACTACAAACTGATCAGAGAAAGGTTTAAGTACCTGATTCATAATCCGCATTAATGTGCTTGGGGCGTTGCTTAGGCCAAAAGGCATGACCATCTATTCATATAGGCCCTCTTTGGTTTTAAAGGCCGTCTTCCACTCATCTCCCGGTCGGATCCGAATCTGATGGTAGCCACTTCTCAGATCGATCTTGGAAAAGAATTTAGCCCCACTCAAACAATCTAACATGTCCTCCAACCTTGGTATTGGGAATTTGTAGCCAATGGTAATTTTATTTATCGCTCTTCTGTCAACACACATACGCCAACTTCCATCTTTCTTTGGGGTTAACAAGGCGGGCACTGCACAAGGACTCATGCTCTCCCTGATGAATCCCTTCTGGAGTAGTTCTTGCACCTTCCCTTGCAATATTTCTGTCTCTTTGGGACTCATTCTATAATGTGGAAGGTTAGGTAGACTAGCTCCTAGAATCAGATCAATGTGATGCTGGATGTCCCTCATGGGAGGTAATCCATCAGGTAGCTCCTCAAATGTTATCTCCTTAAACTCCTCCAAAAGCTCCTTCACTCTGTCAGGCAACTCCGGAGCATCACTCTGGCCTTCCTCAACTGTCATCACCTGTCGAACAATTAGCGCATGGACGGTCTACGCCTCCTTGATTGCTTCCTCCATCTCCCTCTCAGATTGGGTGATAGTGAGGAAGGAACGCCCTTCCGCTTTAGAAGCTTTAGGGCGGTGTGATACTTTGAGAGGTAGAAGAGTGAACTTTACCCCATCCTTCTCTAACTGGTAAACATTCTCCCTTCCTTCGTGCTTGGCATCAACATCAAATTGCTAAGGCCTCCCAAACAGAAGATGGCATGCATCCATATCCACGACGTCACAATAGACCTCATCCCTATACTTCCCTATAGAGAAAGGTACCCTGCATCGTTCGGTGACTTCTATCTTTTCAGCTGCTTTAATCCACCCAATAGTATATGGGTTTGGGTGTTTTTCAGCCGGAAAGTTCAAGACCCTCACCGTTTCTCGACCTATGATGTTCTCACAACTTCCACTATCCACAATCAAATCAAACACCCTACCATCGACAGTACACCTAGTACGGAACAGCTGATGCCTTTGGGTCTTCTCATTACACTTTGGTGCTAACATCAGTTTCCTGATGACATATGTCTCCTCATCATCCCCATAGCCATCATCACCATAAAACTCATCCCCTCCATCCGGTTCACAACACACCTCTTTATCCTCCTCTCTGTCAATAACATTGACTGGTCTCCTACTGGGGAACTCATTGGAACGATGGCCCGGTTGATTGCACCTATAGCATTTTCCCATAACTGGTTTAGCATAGGGATTATTTTGTCTAGGTGCCTCCCTAGCCTCCATTGGTCTCCTGCTTACCCCTCTTTCCTCTCTCTTCTCATTAACTCCACCTGGTACTTCCGGGACAACCTTCCCTTTATCCGTACCTACTGTACTGAACCCCTCATTCTTAAACCTTCGGTTACCCCCATCAAACCTATTGGTCTTCTCTTGCAGCATCATCTCTGCCCGAAGAGCCATGTTTTTCGCTTCATTGACATTGCGTAAAACATGAACCCCTATCTTCTCCTTAATTTGCACCCTCAGTCTATCCAGGTACCTAGCCACCTGCTGCCCTTCGCTTTCTCTAAGATCATTCCTCTCAGCCAACCTCATGAATTCCACCGTATACTCATACACCGTTCTCGGGCCCTGCCTACACCTCTGATACTGTTGAAATAGTATTTGTTCGTAGTCAGGAGGTAGGAAATCCCTTTGAATCAATTGCTTCATCCTATACCACGTCTGCACCGGTTGCTTTCCCTCTCTATATCGCCTATTCTGTAATCTCTCCCACCATGTCGAAGCCCCTTCTTTCAATCTACAAGCCACTAACTTCACCCTACGATTCTCCGGCACTTCCATATAATCAAAGAAACGATTTACCTCTGCCAGCCAATCTAATAAATCCTCGATGTTCAAATTACCGGTAAAAGAGGGTATATCTACCTTTAATCTGAATTCGCTAGTGTCTCCTTGATCATAGCCATGGCGATTCTTGCCATACCCACCACCAACGTATCCTCTCCGCTGTGGTTGCGGGTTTCCGACCAGTCAATCATCTTCCTCCTCAGAATCCACATCACACGCTTGGACCCTTTGATTTGCAGCGATAGGTCTGTTGATAGGAACGCCAAGAGCAGGATTTTCCCCGGGTCGTACTCCTCTAACGTCTCTATCTCTGTTCGTATTGGTTCCCATTGCGTCGAAACGCTTAACCAGGTCATCAAAGCGCTGTTCGAAATGTCGAAGTCTCTGATCCATGGTGTCTAACACTGCTCTTTAAGCCTGCACTTCGGTTCGCAGAGCTTCCATATCCCGAGCAACGTCCGGAACATGACCGCCTCCTGAACTACCGTCACCTGACATCTCCACAGGAAATTTTCCTTGCTCTGATACCAACTGGCGCAGCGAGTTAGCGTAGAGAAGCACGAGAATCACTCAACGAATGAATCTCACAAACAAACAACGGTTGCACACAACCCGTTAAAAGAGAGAAGCCTCTCACGAAATGTATTTCAAATATAAAATAAGACGTAACCCTAACATGACTAACAAAAGGGTTTATATACTCTCCCTTAAAATAATAAAAGAAAAGGCGAATCTACGCGTACACAGTCGAAGGCACGGCCGTGCTTCAAACCGTGTTGGACTCTGTGAGGATTTGCTGTTCGATACCCCTGCTCGAGACACGGCCGTGCTTCGGGCTGTGTTGGACTATGTGAAAATTCGCTGTTTGATCCCCTTGTTCGAGACACGGCCATGCTTCAGGCCGTGCACAGAAACCGTGCTTTAGACCATGTGTTCGCGTCTTGTATCCCCTCCATCAGATGCATCATTATATAACTTGGTTAAATAGTTATTTTATTTTGAGAAATCAAAGATGTAGTGTGAATTATTATATTATTATAGGTTCTCGAATATTTTATTCCGACAAATTTTTTATCATGTCTACATCCTTCTTTTCTTTTTTAAGAAATTGTCATGTCTTTATGTCCATGTCATCTCTTAGTAGCGTCTCCTTGTCCATGCATGTCTATAACTATTATCCTATTGGTGGAGCGACATTTTAATTAGACTATTGTTATTTATTTTATTCGCATTAAGATACACAATAAACTAGCGAGGACACTATCCAATGTGAGACAATCTAATGAACCTGTGAAAGAATTTAATATCTCTAGGAGTGCTTGGCACTCTAAATTACATGTCTCTTGAGTAAGATTCACATAGAGCATTGCTTATCGTAAAGGGAGTGAAATTAGACGATTTTTGTATCCTTTATGTCACCACATATCGGTGGCAATCTTCAAGCTATAGAGCATGCGACTTGGGCACATGAGTGAATGGGGATGATGAAATTATGTAGCAGAGGCCTCATCCTAGACAAACTTGGTAGGCTAGAGTTATTCAAGCATGGTGACATTAAGAAGCAAGAATGTACGAGTTTCGAGACAAAAATGCCATAATCCCAAAAAGAACTTTGGGTTATATATTCAATCAGTTTTTGCGGGGACTTGAGCCTATTGCAATTGCATCAATTCGTGGTGCTCGATATTTTCTCCCTTTTGCTAATTTTGATTCTATTCTACAAAGTTATGGGTGTTTACCTAAAGCACACGAATAAGGTGTTTGAGAATTTCAAGCATTGGAAGGCAGCACCGACTCAAGACCCGAATAGGAAAGTCAGTCAAGAGGTTGTTCATAAACTATATGTTAAAGAGTTCGTGGCTCAATGTTTGATGGCTTCTGTAAACAACATGGTATAATGCACCGTAAAACGATTGTACTCACTCCACTATAAAATAGAGTTGCGGAGCAGATGAGCCTATGTCACTAGAGAAAGCTCATTTATGCCTTCTAGCTTTAGCTTGTGAAAGCTTTTGCCACCAGAGGCCACCAAATGTTACATGAGTGAATTCTTGAAAGTTTAAGATGATAAAAATAATAATGTTCGTATTAGCAATAATGTTAGTAGTCATAGAATTCTCAGACTATAAGCCCCGGTAAATTAATATAGGAGGGAAACTTAAAATAATAATAATAATAATCACATGGAAATGTAAAGTAAAACTTTTAGAGCAATAGGATCATTGTTAAAAAAATTTAATTTTGAAATTTCAAAGCTATAAGGCTTTACAAATGAATATATAGTAAACAAACGCAACAAACTAAAAATATGCTTTAAAGCCACAAGAATAATTTTTTTATAATAATATATACTCATATTCCATAAAATATATCAAAGCTACTTGTAAAATTTAATTGAAAAACCAAATGAAAGAGGCGTACCCAGCAATTAGCTGCATATGCGTATAATTCGATTGAGAAAAACTATAGAAAGTTTGGCCTAATCGAGTTAAAGTGGGCAAAAGCACAAAACCGCCTTCCTTAAAGTTCACCGCTACAGCTTTTCCCCGCCCCAATAGGCGTAAAATTCTACTTCTATACTCCATGATTTGCCTTACAAATAATCGTCTCAACTCCTTATTCTTCTTTTCTTTGCTTAGCTCTCTCCATCATTTTCTTTCTCGCATATCTCAACCAAACTGAAACTCATCTCAGCTCCCCAGTGATCATTACGCAGTATATTTCACAAATAACAAAATATTAGCCTTTGATTCCTTCTCATCAGTTAGATATCTTTTCAATCAAAATATCATACAAGCTCTATTTTTCCTTGTTTTTCTCATGATTTCAGATTCAGGAAAATTGATGGAACCTCAAATAATTTCATGTATAATATTGATACTACTCGGTTTTTTAGCCAACAATTCACATGTACCGGTTGAGAACTTCTTGCTAGTGTGTTATCTGCAGTAATGAGAGAGTACTCCCATCTCGTTGAGCTGCAATGATAGCGCTCATCCGTCTACAGATTGGTTCCTCTTGCAAAACCACATGTACATAACCCGACTAGGAGGATAGCCGCAGTGAGTTTCTTGATGCCGATCTATTTGGGCTTACGTTAAGTTTTGTGCACAAAGAGTGCAGAATATCTATGGATCTTTTAGATTTCTTGATTATTTTGCTCTTAGAATTGTTGCTAAGAAACTTCTAGCAGAGCTAGCAAATACATTGGAAACAGTTTGTTTGAGACTTTATTCCATGACATATGAGCATTAATACTTGTTTTAAATTATAAATTTATTTCAAGAAGCTATAGTTTAGATGCGTTATGTGTTCAATGACGTTTAGGACACTAGTGGTGGAGTCCTCTTTCCCTAAAGCCACTCATGGTGGGTTGTCAAAACCAGGATACATAAGAAGGTATGATAGCAAGCTATTTGGTCAATCATTTACCACATAGAGCATTTCGAGGTAAGACTCCAAATTCAACTTTAAATGTTTTGGTTGTCCCGCATATATGTACAAATGAGCACAAAATGTCATTAAACTTGAGTGTGTGTTCTTTAGTTATCCATCAATATTAAAGGTTACAGGTTTTACTATTAAAACGCATTGAAGACACTGATCATCGGAGATGTTTTCTGTGATGATCTAGCCTTGTTATGGTCTAAATTCACTCTGAGCAAGTTCTCACACACTGGATTCAACATAATGTGGAGCTCCAATTCCCACATTAGATGACAAGTCAGTTTTAGTCGGCATCCTCAGATCTTAATTAGGTAGTTCTATAGCATTAGAATGGTCCAGACAAACTTTTCAATATTTTCTCGTTAGAGATAGACGAGAGATTAGCCACCTTAGAGGTTTGATGACATGGTGGCATATGCACTTATAGTGGCAGATGATATTAGGTACTTTCATCCTACTTCCTATGAGCAACCAATCATGTTATAAATTCGTATAGGTGGCTCATAACATTGTTTAGAGACGATATAGTCACCACATTATAATATGACATGTGATTTGGTGCTAAAACTTGATGGTAGATGAATTTTAGTGTGCAAATAGCTGACTAAGAAGAAAGATGAGTTTAACTTGAGTAAAGTAGATACAAGGTGCCATTGGTGGCTACAGTTAGGTGGATGGAGATGATGTTTTTCCCTTTAATTATGAAACACACGTCTATTCACGCATTAATTGCTTTACTTGCCATGAAAGTCTTGGAAGTAAAGCTCAATATTAAGAAATCCTTTCTTTATGGGGATATAGACAAGTAGATATACATGAATCAGGAGATGATTTTGAGGTAGAGAAAAGAGAGGATAGGGTCTCCTTTTGGTCCTCGTATATACATAAACAATATCTAACACAGTGAGTGGTGCAGACAATTTGACACATTTATGTATAGCGTTGGTTTCTAAGCATGGAACTATCACATGTATATATATCTAGCGGCTCTATGGAGGGTATTTGTGTGCCTCTTGCCTTATTTTGATGACATGATGGTAGTAGCAAAGGAAATATCAAATATTAAATGACACTACAGTTGTCTATTGTGACAGTTATGGTGCAATGTACCTCCTTGCTATTGACATAGCCAATCTAGAAAATCTCCATTGGCAGGCAATCAAATGGATTTTAAAGTATTTGGAGGGAGCTACAGCAGTATATTTGGGGTAGGTAAGAGGTTTCGGTGGGGGAATATCTGAGTGAGATTGTCTCTTGTGATGGTTAAGAGTGCTATGTACCTCTTTTCTAATGACCGGATGCATCATGAGTGAACAAAGTATATTGATATGTAGAATTATTTCATTCATAACGCATCATATAGATATGTTCAGGTGAAGAAAATTATTACTCATGAACATGTCCAATAGACATGATAAAGATAATTGAGAGAACTCCAGATGATTAATCCGATATAAGATTATACTTGATTGTAATCTCGAGAGAGAGGTGGTCAAGAAAGCTTTGATTGATTGATGCAAAATACTAGAAAATTTTGAAATATAGTTACTTAAAAATGACCAGAAAACATAATTACAATATATTATTTTGAATTATGATATATAATATCTATTAATAATATAAATAAAACTGCTAACATTTTACTTGTTGGTTTTCATAAAAACTGACTAGTATTTACTTATATTTAGGTTATGTTGAGTGTATATAATGTTCTTTATTTGGATTTTGAAGCACGTGAATCGCACTTTAGTTTCTTGGAAATCCATTTAGTATCTTGTGAGATCTTTACGGGTGTTTGTACTCACCTCTTTGATTAACAATTGATTTCTCTCTATTTTATTTGTGGCTTTTTCCAAGTATTAGAGTTTTCCGGATCAATCTCAATGTTTTTTTTTTTTTTACTACAACAAGAATCTGTAGGACGTAAAATGCTTTGTGGTTCTAAAGGGAAGAAAGCAAACTGGCACATACCTGGGCACCAATGAGAACTCCATCACGCTTCCCTATAAAAGAAAAAAAAATGGTTTCAAAAGCTTAAGAATTTATAAATCTTAAGGAGAAATTATTATGTCTTTCCTTTTTGAATCTAAAGAATATCCTTACAAATCTGAAATTTAGAAGGAAAATTTTAGGTAACGTAATGTTGTAAACATATAATCTTTACTGGAAAAAACTAGGTTTAAATTCTCATTACTTCAAATTTTTTCTTTTTCGTTGATTAGAATAAGAAAAGAAAATTCAAAGCTATAGCATCCCTATAAAAGACGGTATTTATACAAACCGAGCCATAAGACTTTGGACCAAAAATGAATTTTTCTTCGTATATTTTTAAGTTTCTCGTTGTATTTTTACCCTGGTTGATCTTATCTTCAATTCAAAGAAAATATCTCTTACCAGTGGTATTGACTAGAGAGTCGGTGATATAGCTCTTTAGACCGCTGGAGTTTGGTGCGTCTTTTGCATAATAAGTGGTGTAATAATTCAATCCAACAAAATCAAATGACCCTTTTAACATCATCGACTGTTCTTCAGTGAATTGCGGTAGCCTACTTCCCACAAGCGCACGCATGCTTTTTGGATAGTGGCCAAACGTCATTGGGTCTAAAAACCTATCAAAACAAAAGAGGTAACGAAAAAAATAATTCGAAAGAAGATAGAGAACATATAATTTGGTTATAGTGTACGTCCTAATCTTATAAGTTGGCTGATCCAGCATGATTGTTATTCTAAGCCTGGCAATATTCTAGTCTTATTTCGACTAGTGCCCTTTAGTATTTCGTATCCACAATATCATTTATAAACGAGTTATGATTGCTCAGTAGAAAAAATTGACGTATGAAGCAATTGAAACAGCTATAAACACAATAATATAGAAGTCCAGCACCAAAAATAAAGATACAAAAAAAGGGTCGATCATTTAACACGTAATTGGGAATGTAATTTTAGTAAAAATCCTCGGCAAGGCGAATCGATTTCCTACATAAACTCACCACCCTAGAGTGAAGTCCATGTATCTTTGTGCTGCATCCACGTCACGCTTCGCATTTGAGATCGGAATGGTCCAAGAAGCCACCAGTGTTATTCCTATTTTTCCCTTTTGTTTTGCCTGCAACAATGCAGCATCTCCACGTAAATGTCTACAAACTTGGATATATCTGACTACTAAAGCATGTATCCTAATCAATCGAGCTCTTTCATAAAATTGGCTTTTATTAATTTTGTATGGTAAAACTAACATCACAATTTTGATGAATTGTCGGGGACATGAGTAATCGCACCTGATACTTTTCTCTATACAATTTGACAGCAGAAGCATGGGCAAGGAGCAGATGGTGGGAGACTAGGTAAGGCTCAGTGGCTGAATCTCCACCAGTGCAATTCAATTGTTGCCAAGCGGAACATCGGCCTGGAGCTAGCGCTCCAGTTGCATATCCACCATAGCTATACGTGTATGGTTCGTTAATTGTGATCCAATGTTTCACCCTCTCACCAAATTCCTTAAAACAGACTTCTGCGTAGTCCGCAAAATCGTTCCTGCGATCAACTTTATTATTAATATGGAGTCCACATGAAATACTGCTCATCAGTTAGTTTATTTGCTATATTATTATGGTCTATAGAATTCCATTAGATTATATTTGATTGAAGTAGAATTACCCTTTGAAATCAACGAGCTGCTTCTTTTCCCCTTCCCCTTCCCCTTCATGGTATATATGGTATGGCTGTCTTTCTCCATAATTTGTTCCATCAATAGGTTTTAGCCTTTATCCAAGAATATATATATCTTGGGTTTCGATTGATAACTTACTTTAGATTTTGATTTTCACAAACTTCTTTGCAATTTTAGTAAATTCGCTACTGCGTGCTAAATATTCTAATTTATCAAGGTCTCATCAAGACTTGAGTGTTCATGTAATGTAAGATTATGCAATTCCGTTTAACAATCAACATATAAACAACATCCCAATCACGTAAACTTATGTCGTTTTGCATAAACAAAATTGCATATATATAATTTGACTAAAATATAGAAGAAACTATCTTTAACTTTCTAGATTTTAACGTCGCTTTTTGAATGAACAGAATAAATTAAAGTTTAGCAGAAAGAAGTCAAATTTTTGGATAGTAGAAATATATATATATATATATATATATATATATATATATATATTTATGGAGACAATTCTGTAGAATTTTCAGGAGGTTAGGTGGAGTTGTAGATACAAAATCACAACAATAATATTATAAAAGAAGTTTCTTGTTTAGGCACTTACACGATTCGAGAGCTCAAGAAACCACCATATTCGTCTTGGAGGGGCTGAGGAAGGTCCCAGTGAAAAAGTGTTGCGTAAGGCTCAATACCTACATGTTATAAAATACGTAATAACAAAACCAATTAGTCAAACAAAGGAGATACGTCCATTATTTCGTGAAAGTACACGGACTTATTTAATCGATATCAATAGGACCGACTGACTAATGGGATCTAAATTAAAGTTGTAGATTGATGTCGAGATTTGGTGAAGTGGGAGGGACTAAAATAAGATTTATCTAGTGGGCAATTAACAATTTCTATTATGACTCGCTAAATTGATAATTTATCAATCATGTGCATACATTATCCAAATTCACAAGGCTTAATGACTACGTTTGCCAACATATAACTCGACATTTAGACATGCCAGTATATTTGAAAATTTTAGGGAGAAAACATTACATGCGGTTTTTTTTTTTTTTTTTTTTTGCATATGATAAATAATTAATGT
The DNA here is from genome assembly GCA_037954665.1 of Laguncularia racemosa. Classification (NCBI taxonomy): domain Eukaryota; kingdom Viridiplantae; phylum Streptophyta; class Magnoliopsida; order Myrtales; family Combretaceae; genus Laguncularia; species Laguncularia racemosa. The sequence goes on along the minus strand of JBBMOL010000014.1, from coordinate 9,068,540 downwards.
GCACATAAGTTTATATATAACTACAATGTGAGATTGAGTCGAGACTGGAAACCATGGAGTAGGAGCTCGTTAATCAGGTTGTTGTAGTACTCCACGCCTATCTTGTTTATTCCCCCGCTCAGCTTTCCTTCTGAAATTGGCCATAAATTAAAAATATATATATATATTTCGGTTATTATTAGCTAGGATCGTGTATAAGTAGACAAAAAAGGGACAATATGATATGGAGTATTGTAAGTCATATATTATGAATAATTACAAAGAATAGTGAGGTAATCAATTTGGACTTACTGGGTAGTATTCTAGACCACGATATCGAGAATCTGTAAGCGTCTAGCCCCATTTTCTTCATAATGCCAACATCCTCCTATGACAATTCGTAAGAGTATATATATCCATGTTGCGTAATTCAAAGATCAGTTCAACTACAGTATAAATAATTTGAGACAAAGAAGAGAGAGTGCATAGATATCCATATATGTTAATTGAAATTGTATATATATATATATATATATATATGTCGCGACATCCCATGGTTAGAATATGGACAAATAAATCCAGAGCAAAGAGGGTGAGGAAAAGTGATCGAGAATCCTGGTTCATAAATGATGTTCCATCTATTCCCTTATTTGAAAAATCTTTAATTTGTATCACACCTATTTCTTCTTTGCCTATACGATATTGCATATAATTAATTGAACGAGATATAAATAGGAACGCAAAGTTTATTAAGAAATGGTATCTTGTACCTTATATCGATGGTATGAATCGACGGCGACATCTCCATTACTCCCATCGGATATTCTCTCTGCAGTTGTAGCATTTTAAAAATCAAAGATAACTCTATAAAATGACGCAATAGATGTAGACAAGATAAATAGTCTATCTTGCAACTAGTCGTAATTTATTGAGTGAAATTTCTTTTTTTTTTTTTAATTACTGCATCAAATGGATTAGTAATGCTAATTAAGCTCAACTCCGAGTTCAAAGATGTATTTGACATGAAGAATTTTTTTCTTTCAATATTATTCATAACTTTGTACAATCTATCCTTTACATAGGTTAATTAAACCAAAAATACCAAAACTAGCTTTTATTTTATTTTATTTCATTATTTTCCAATAATGAATGGTTTACTATAAATGCTTAGTGTCACATTTTCTTTATATTACCAATCATACTATTTGATAGAGGAACAAACTGCTAGTAGGGGAGGGGGGTCATTATGTATTAGCTACCTCTAAATAGCTAGGCATTCTTGGTAAGGTTTTAGGACGGAGGGTGGGAAATGAAGAGTTTCAATTCCAGGAGTTGTAGGAAGAAAAGATTAGGAAGGATCATAGGTGAAGGGAAAGAATCATGTCTAAGGCTTACGCTAGAAACTGCCTTTCTGTTGATTTCCCCGCTTCCTAAGTCTAATTGAAGCTCTCGAGCTTGTTCTGCATGAGAATTGGATTAAGCATCCTATTTAGTTGACATTAAGTCTTTATGGAGATTGTTTTGAGAATGAAAATAAGAAATCAATGCTGTGAAACATGTGTATTTTTTCAAAAGATGTTCTAAGAAATCAACTAGCACCAAGAAGAGTATGTCCAAGCAATCCTAATTTCTTCTCAAGCACAAACTAACCCAATTTAAACCTAGGATGCATTAGACACAAGCATCGGTAGGAAAATGATACTCTTGACCTTATTTAAGGGATGATCTAGATAGCTATGCCAAGACTTGCTTAGCTTGCGAACAAGAAAAATTAGAATAGAAGAATGCGGTATGGTTATTGAAGGCCCACCCTATTTTAGAAGAACCTTGGGAGAGCGTTTCTATGGATTTCATAGTGAGTTTACCAAAGTTTGAATAGGTTGGTATAATCATGGTAGTGATTAATTGCTTCCCAAGTATGCTATATTTTTTCTAGCTACCAAAGTAGATGAGACCACCTAATTGTTTTTAAAGCATGTGGGTTTTGGATAAAGTTATTTAAGTTGTTGGAATTCGAGTTAAATTTCTCAACCAGTCTTCGCCCCCTAGATCGATACCAAAATTAAATGAATTAATGCCCCTGTGGAATAGTATTAGAGGCACTTTGTGGGGGTAAATTAGTGACATTGGGCCAAATTGCTAGATGTGGCTCAATTCTCCTTCAACTTGCAAAAGAACGAGTCCACTAGCTAAAGCCTCGTTGAGATCATTCTCGAGAGACAACCATATATGCCAAGTATGGTTGCCATAGGTTACACGAAAGGTAGTCCTCCTGCCTACAGATTTGCATGAGAATGGCAAGAAAGTAAGGACTTAGTGTAGACATTACAGGATCAATAAAAAGAATAATGAAGTTTGTAGACCAGAAGCAAAGATAGGTAAAGTACTAGCTTGGGGACTTAGTATTGATTAAGCTACACTTGGTCCAATGAACCAAAGGGCAGCTATATAAAGGACTTATGCAAAGGTATGAAAGCCCCTTACAGCAAATAAAAAGAATAGGGAGAGTTTCCTATGAACTCGAACTTTCATCAAGGCTCAAATTTCACCTTGTCTTCCTTGTAAGTATGCTCAAGCCTTGCTACATTGATAAGGAAGACCCAAGGAGGATGATATCCTAGAGAGATCCTATTAGAGTATGAGACTTATGTGAGAAGGAAGTATAAAGAATCCTCGTTGATCAGTATATACATTGAAGAGGATAACTCCTAAAACATGAGTATATGGTTGTTTGGAAGGGTTACTAGAAAGCAAAGCTAGCTAGAAGCTAGCTAAAAGCATTGTGGCAATTTAAAGACCTCATTAAGAGGCTCCATGATGATGATGCAATGAGGGAATTGCTAGATTAAATAGGGGAGAATGTCATGGACCTATAAATAACTTAGACCCAAGAGGTTCTTCCATGTCCATTTAGAAGAGAAGCCCAAATACTTGTAGGTCTATTTAGATGAAAAGCTTAAGCTAAGCCAAGTACCTAAAAACAAGAAGGTTTCAAATAGATTGGGAAGGTCCCAAATTGTACCATAGTGGTTGAGATCGTTAGATATGGTAGGTAAAAGTGTATAATAACTATTTAGATCAAGTAAATCTTAGCCATTCATTTATGAAAGCTTCATGTATAATCTCCATCGGTTATATTCATCCAGGCATTTAAGTGAATTCAGTTACATTCGAAGTTTCTCTATCTACTTTCTCTCTCTAAAAATACTTGTGTTGTTTCAAGTTGAACTTAGCCTTCCTTGTGTGTGGTAGAAGCTCTAAGTGTTGCATGGGAGTGTCTTAAGAAGTAATCTTGTGACACTTATGTGTAGTCTTATGGAACTTTAGGCTCAACCACAACTTACAAGTTTAGCTGCAATAATTAAATTGTTAATCCTAATAATTATGCTTGAGACAACGTAAATAATTTTGATTTATACTTTAGGATAAAATCGAAATTATACCCTAATCACTTTCTTTTGCTAACTCCTTATAGTCTAGTTGGTATAAATGCAATTATGTCAAGTCCATATTGTATAGATTTGAATTTTCTGTCTATTATTCATATTAAATAATAATAATAAGTAAATAGATAAATAAATAAATAAAAAGCACTAAGACCTTATCTTTACTTTGAGGCTTGTATATTGATTATCAAGACAATTCCAAATGAATGAAGTTTTCTAAGTTCACTTCCGTCTTCTAATAATACTCTTTATGCTTCATTTACAGTATTTGATTTAGGCACAAGGGGCATGGCTTCTAACCTTTCCTTATTTGACACTCAAAGTTATTGTTTGGTTGACCAAATGTGTCATCTTTCTTCCACCTTTTAATTTTCATTTTGTCAACCGTGGGCAGTAGCCGATAGGGTAATGCCACTGGCATCTTTCCATATTTTTTGTACTATTTATTGCGTATGGTATAACGCAAGTTAAAATGTTTGAGGTGGTTTTCAAATCATTAACCTTGGCCCAGTCTTTTTATTAAAAGTTCGGTTTTTTGAAAGTCACTAGACGCAAGAAAATGAAACTCAAACTCATTTTTAATATCATGTGAATTCCACCAATTTATATGTTTGTATATGAAAGGATTATGTAACTGATGGATTTCTTCATAATCGATCCCTCGTGGACGACTTTTTTTTTTTTTTTTTTTCGGTAGAATGGACGAGATAATTTGACCCTTACATATGTAAGATCCATCATTTTTCTAAAGTCTCGTAAACTTAATGACCAAAAGTATCCAATCATTGGTAGATTTAACATTTGCTAGAAACTTTCGTAGATTGATGGTCCTTTTAACTTCTTATGAATATTTTCCCCTCCGAAAGTGCCAAGAAAAGCTATGGTGTCCCTCGTGATGAAAAATAGAACTTATACAGCTTTCGCTTGATATATAAATATAAATACATATATACTCTATATTCATGAAAAATAATAGGAATTTAGATTTTATGAAATTCTACTCCAATGGATTTAATTTAATCGAGCAAGCAACGTGTAAATAGGTAGTTAAACCAGCTGAAATAAATGCTGCGTCAAATCACAAATTGATACCGATAGAGTAGCATCTGCTGAATTAGAATTTGTTCACTATGTGGCAATCTTACAGCATAACACTCCAGAGATAGACAGAAACGAAACCTGGATGTTCGTGAGTGTAAGTGTCCCAGATACTTGGCCCTCTGCCATCTTCACGGACTGCCCCTTCATACTAACAAAATACATATATATATATTTGCATGAGCTAAAAGAGTAGCAGCGTATAGATATTAATAATAAATACTGTTTGGGTGTTGCTGTTGCCCAAAGGCCATACCTGATACGATGATGAGGAAGTTCCAAAAGTGAAATCGGCAGGAAAGCTGGTTCTGTTGAGCGTGGTGATATTATATTGATGATATGGAAGCAGAACTTCTTCATCATCTGTAGTAGCACCGCTGATCCTTACTCCCCCAGAAAGAATCAAAACACCTAATAGGAGGTAATAACCATTACTGAACGCCATACGTCAAGTATACAATGTGCCTATCATCGTCAATGATAATAGTTCCACCTATGAAGTTCTATTTATAGAGTGCTAAAGTGGCCATACGGAGAGTCGGATTAGGCTTCCACGCCACGAAAAAAAGAAAATAAAAGATAAAAAAATAAAAAAAAAAATCTGACATGGTTGAAAATGTAAGAATGATAGACCTTAAGTTTACCTCCATCATGGCCGTTTGCGTGTGCCAAAAAATTATATGCAGTGAAATGATTAAAACATTTAAAATGTAAAACAATTACTAAATTAAATTATATGTACAAACTATGATTAAAGAAATAAAAATAATTGTACTTCAACGAAAAAAACTTATATATAGTGACATAATTAAATTTAAGACAAAAATAAACAACTACCGAATTGAATTATATGCATCAACTATGGTTAAAGAATTGGAAAATAATTATACTTCAAAAATCATCGAGAAAGTTTCTGTGTGCCTATAAAAACAGCATTGGAGATTAGATATGCAACGCAAAATTGATAAAATAGTCGCAAAAAATTTGTGAAAATGTTGCACATTAAGACGCTATAACAAAACCCTAAAAGTTGACGTCCGAATTTTAGAAACCTTAATTCAGGTATAATATTCTAGATCAGAGTATAAAAGTCCCTCTTTCTCTCTTTCCTCAGTTTTAGGTGGCTAGGGTATTACACAAACCCTAACTTCTATAATACATAAGAATTTTAGTTGTTTATTTACTTTTGTAATATAGGTATTATCATAAAGAGCTAAGGACGAGGATGAAACTTTATAAAATTTTGAGAGGTAATTTAGTCATTTCACACGGAAAATATAAATACTCCAAGTTCACCTAGAGAGTCTCTTTTGTCATTCTGAGCAATGAAATAGAACTGCAGAGGACAGACATTCCCTACGAGAAACCTAGGACGACGATAGGAAAAAGGAGTGAATCAATTCCAAGAACTCGAGGTAAAGATTCTATAAGAATTTCAAATTAGGATTAATGAAATTTGAAATTTATGCATATCACTTGTTCATACAGAACACGAAGTTTAAGTAAGGACGATAGGAGAATGAGAATCAACGACTTGAGAATTGTGATTTGTGGAAAGTGAAGTAAGTATGCAAATCTATGTAATTTAGTTCTAATTACGTATTTTAGGGATTTAATTGAGCTTAAGAATATATATGATTGAGTCTTGGAGGAATTGAAGTAAAAGAAGTAGGATTCGTAAAGATTACTGAACATAGCATGGCCTACCAACACGGTTGTGTTTCGATTGTGTTGAAATGAAAAAGGTGCATTGAGAGATACACGTTCTCTTAACATGATTGTGTTTCGATCGTATTGAGTTAAGGGCAGCACGATCTTCCAACACAGTCGTGTTTAGACCGTGTTGAAATGGAAAGGTGCATCGAGAGATACACGACCTCCCAACATGGTCGTGTTTCGACCGTGTTGAGTTAAGTGTAACGCGACCTCCTAACACGGTCTTGTTTAGACCATGTCCTCCCAATACAGTCGTGTTCCAACTGTATTGAAACCAAGTTTTTCACCGAAAGATATACGACCCTTAACACGATCGTGCTTTAGCCCGTGTTGAATAAAGTATAACATAATTATATATTCATTTAACTTCAAAATAAACTAATTTTCATGCAACCTAGATAACTATTAAAGCCTTAAAGAGATTAAAGGAATAGGATTAAGAAAGTCAAGAATTAAGTAAATAAGATTTAGAGAATTAAGAGATGATATTGATCTTAGATTAACTACTAAGAAGAACTTGTTGATTTAGCATATTTCAACTTAGCTTACGTCCAAGACCAGGAAGTGCTTAAGGCTAGGATTCAAGATAGGTGTAACTTGTATGCTATTATGTGTTTGTTTAAGTTAGTATATGTGTTGAAATTGATTAAGTTAAATGATTTTGCTTAAGTCTTTAAGTGGTATGCTGTATGTGCTTAGCTTGGCCTAAGGGCCCGTAGTGGCAGATCCTTAGGGAGCACTCCAATGATCTTTGTGTGACGTTGTCCTTAATGGAGTCGTGCTTGGAAATGATCTGGGTTGAATGTTGATTAAGTGGTTAAGTGTACATAGGTGTGGGGGGCAGTTCCTATCGCCAAGTTTAAGGTTTAAGTGGACATAGGTGTGGGCCCATAGTGGTAATTCTCATCACTAAGTTTAAGGATTAAGGAATTATGGGTGTAAGGCCCGTAGTGGCAGTTCCCACCACTACATGCTCCAATATGTTAGGTATGGTAAGGGGGTCATTAGTACCATGTTGTTTGCTTGTGGACATAAATTATATTATGAAATGGTTGTCTATGTTTAAGTTCTGCATGATGTGTGTGATAATTGTTTATGTTTGTTCATGCGTATGTGTTTGTATTATACGTATTGAGCATTAGCTCACTTTTTGGGGAATCATTTTTAGATGTAGGTATTGAGAGAGATGAGAACTCTAAAGATAGCTTAGGTTTGGGTGAACCACAAAGAGAGGAAGATGAAGATTATCATTACTATTATGGTGATTAGGTTTTGGGAGTATTATGTTATTTAGTTGTGATAGGCCGTAATTTTTTTAGGGATGTTATTTTGTGTTCAAAGACTTCCACTGCATTAGATGTTCGATATAATTTAAGTTATTATTTGAATTTTGAGGATATATTAAATACTTTTATATAGGAATTACAAGTTAAAGTGTATCAGAGTTGATTCAGAGCCTTAACATGTTCTTGTGAGACAAGGACATATGGTAGGCAGTAGCACGACTCGAGGTTTCAGGGCATTACAACTTAAGAGGTATAAGAGCTCTAGGTTTTATGATCTTTAGAAACTTAAGTTTGAATTTATAGAGAATAGGTTGATGATCCTTATGTCCTAAGTTTTGATCTATAGAGCAAAGGTTATTGATCCTAAAGAGCTTTAGGTATTGATCCGTAGGACTAAGCGATGATCAATAGACATAAGTTTTAAACAATAGAGCTTAAGATGTAAATTTTAGTGAAATTAAGCACTCGATCTATAAGATAGTGAGATATTAAGGGAGTGGGTGAAATATGAGATGTTTATTTAATTATGTAATTATTTTCTTGTATTATTTCCTTACATTCTTTTAACTGTTAAGCTTTATATATGAATAGACCCCTTGTGTAGTGGTATATATGTATATACGTACACACTATGAAACTGACCATGATTGATACTAACATAAGTAGATTCGGTTGTCTCTTCCTAAACAGAATGCCTCCAAGAAGAATTACCGGATCGGGAACTGGAAGGGGTGATACGCGTGATAACCCTAATGAGGAGGAAACTCAGAACCCATAGCTACAAGGGGAAAGGGGTTGAATGGCTGAAGAGATAGTGCAGCTACTGCATACTATGAACCACCTGGTGGGACTACTGGCACAATAACACTAAGTCTCTAATGTCCCACAACATAGGAATGCTAATGAACCCATAAGCTTCGATAGGTTCATAAGATTGGCTAAGGAATTTAACCCCAAAGTGGATGACCCAATTAAGGTTGAGGATTGGGTTGAGAAGACCTTTGCTGCCTTCTAGATACCAGAAGATAGGAAGGTGAATTATGCTACATTCATGCTGACGGAAATTGTAGCAAAATGGTAGGCTTTAGTCCCTAAACTTACAGGAGAGTGCATGAACTAGGCGGTGTTTAAGGAGCTATTTTATCAGTGATATTTTCCCAATAGCTCTAGAGACAAAATGTAGAACGATTACTACAAATGTGAACAGGGGAACCGAACTGTTGAAGAGTATAAGGTAGAGCTGAATCACCTCATTCAGTTCTTTCCCGAAAATGTACACAATGATGATAGGTCCCAAGCCAGAAGGTTCCTGAGAGTATTGGAATTGGACCTACAACTTGCAGTAGGGGCTTTTCAGCTAAATACATATGTTGAAATGGTAGACAAAGCGAAGTTCTTTGAACAGAATAAGAAGATCATAGAAGAACAGAGGAGCTGTAGAGCAACAATAGCTTTGGAAGAAAGACTTGCCTCTAGTGGAATGGGGCAAGACAGGGGTAAAAGACATCATTTACTACAAAGCATAACACATTAAGCTGTAGCCCCTCGTCTTTAGATCAAGCAAGTGCCTTTGGCACTCACTATAGTAGACATAAATGCTAAATGTCCCAGATGTTACGGACCCCATGAGTTAAGAGAGTGCAGATGACTAGATGGGCATGTTTCTCTTGTAGGAAAACAAGGCACATTAGCAGACATTGCACTGAAAGGTTAGTTTCCCTAATCTTTTGTCATGTGTGTAACCAGAGGGGACATAAGGCAGTCAACTGTCCTTAGGGACAAATCAGAAATCAAGTATGATCAATTCAACAGGTAGCTAGACCTCTAATGAGAGGATAGGGAGGTAGACCACAAGTAGCAGATCCTACACAGAGTTTTTACCAAAGTGTTTACCATTCAGCAGCAGCAGCACTAGGATATCCTAGATGTGAACAACATTACAGGCATGCTTCTAGTACACTCCTACAATGCATATGTGCTATTCGATACCGATGTGTCTATATCTTGTGTGTTTGTGCATGTGCTTTGGATGTTGAAAACATGAATAACTACCTTATTGTTAGTACTCCTTTAGGAGTAGAAGGAAGAATAAGTAGGATATGAAAAGGAGTGAGAATAGAAATACATGGTACGATGATGCCAATAGACCTCCTAGTGTTAGAGATGATAAAGTTTGACATTATTTTGGGTGTCAACTAGTTATCAAAATACCATGCCACCATTGACTGTCATAACATGGTGGTATAATTTAATATACTTAGAGAAGGATATTTTGAATACAAGCTGGAAGTGCAGAGACCCACTAGATTTCCCACCTATGAGGTGTGGGGAAAAAGTGTACTGGCAACTATATCTATTGAAGCCAGTGAAGAAGTTAGGATGGAAGAAGTACAGATAGTGAGGGAATTTCTTGATGTGTTCGCGGAAAATCTTCCTAGTTTACCCCCAGTTAGGGAAATAGAATTCAACATTGACTTGGTATAGGGTACAATACCCATATCAAAACCGGTCTACAAAATGGCACTAGTAAAATTGGAAGAACTAAGGAAACAATTATAGGAGTTACAAGATAATGGGTTCATAAGACCTGGTGTCTCTTCTTAGGGTGCACTGGTCCTATTTGTGAAAAAGAAAGATGGAAGCATGAGGCTTTGTATAGACTACAAGGAGTTAAATAAGGTTACCATAAAGAACAAATATCCTCTTCCCACGATAAATGACATGTTTGATCAGTTGTAGGGAGCTTAGGTGTTTTCCAAAGTAGACCTGCGATTAGGCTATCATCAACTTAGAATTAGAGAAGAGGACATCCAAAAAACAACATTCAGGACTAGATATAGGCACTACAAGTTTCTGGTGATGCCTTTTGGACTAACGAATGCATCTGCTAAATTCATAGATTTAATGAATAGAGTATTCAGGGATTTCCTGGATAAATTATAATCATCTTTATAGATGATATCCTAATATACTCTAAAAGTATTAAGGACCATGAAAAACACTTAAGATTAGTATTAGGCAGGCTATAAGACGAGAAGTTGTATGCCAAATTTACTAAATGTGAATTCTGGCTGGAACAAGTAGTCTTTTGGGTCATGTGGTTAATAGGGATGGTAAGGTGAGAGCAATAGTATAGTGGCATAAACTGAAGACAGTTACAGAAGTAAGAAGCTTTCTAGGTCTAGCAAGCTACTATAGGAGATTTGTAGAAAGGTTTTTCAAAATAGCAATTCCTCTCACCAGACTGGCAAAGAAGAATGTGAAATTCGAATGGGATGACAGATGTGAAGTTAACTTTCAGACGCTCAAAGAGAAACCGGTGTCAGTGCCAGCTTTAACTTTACCCAAGAGTGGAGAAGAGTTTGTAGTTTATAGTGATGCTTAGTTCAAAGGTTAGGTGTATATTAATGCAAGGTGGTCAGGTAATAGCATATGCATCTCGACAATTGATGCCATATGAAAAGAACTACTTAACTCATAATTTGGGATTGACAGCTGTAGTGCTAGCTTTGAAACTATGGAGACATTACTTATATAGAGAAAGGTGCAAAATCTTCTCTAACCACAAAAGCCTAAAATGCATATTTATGCGGAAAGAGCTGAACATGAGATAAAGGAGATGGTTAGAGTTAATTAAGGATTACGACTTGGAAATACAATACCATCTAGAAAAAGCCAATGTGGTGGCAGATGCCCTTAGTAGAAAGAAATAGGGCAATGTAGCCATTCTCATCACTTCACATAAAAAGTTATTGGAAGACATGCACAAAATGGAGCTAGAAGTTTTGACACAAGAAGTGGGAGCAAAAATGGCTACTTTAAGGATTTAGCCAACTATAATAGATAGAGTTAAAGTTGGTCAAATGGAAGATAAGGACATTCGAGAGCTCAAAAGCAAAATGTAATAAGGCATGGCACCAAAATTCAACTTAGATATAGAAGGGATCTTAAGGTACAAAACGAGACTATGTGTGCCAATGGATACAGAATTGAAGAGAGAGATATGAAAGAGGTGCATCACTTTGCCTACACAATATATCCTAGAAGTACGAAAATGTACAAGAATATGTAACTAAATGCTTCACATGTCAGCAAATCAAAATAGAACACTAGAGACCAATTGGAAAATTACAACCTCTTCCAGTACCTAAGTGGAAATGAGAGCATGTGACAATAGATTTTGTTTAGCCCTCTCGAATACCGAGGAGAAACAAGATGCATTTTAGGTCATAATAGACAAATTGACCAAGTCTGCTCATTTCATACCCATTAGAGTATAATATAAATTGGAGAAATTAGCTCGGATATGCATGTAGGAGATAGTCAGACTACATAGAGTGCTAGTGACAATCACTTCTAATAGACACACAAGGTTTGTAAGCAAATGTTGGTGCAACCTTTATAAGGCATTGGGCACCAAACTACAGTTCAGCACAACATTCCACCTATAGACAGATGGTTAGTCTAAAAGAACCATACAAATATTGGATGATTTGCTCTAGGCATGTGCATTAGACTTTAGAGAGAATTGGAATGAGCCTATACTTCTGGTGGAGTTTGCCTATAATAACAGTTACCAAGCAACCATATAGATAACACCATATGAAGCTCTTTATGAGAGAAGGTGTAGATCCCCACTACATTGGGATGAAATGGGAGAAAGACAAATGATGGGACCGAAATTAGTACAAGAAGCAATAGACAAAGTGAAACTCATAAGATAGAGAATTCAATCGACCCAATCTCGATAGAAGAGTTATGCAGATAAGAGAAGATACCCTTTAGTATTTCAAGTGGGAGATAAGGTGTTATTGAGGATTTCTCCAACAAAGAGAGTGATCAAATTCAAGTTGAGGAGAAAGTTAAAACCGAGGTATATAGGCCCATTTGAGATCTTGGAGAGAATAGGCATAGTGGCCTGCAGATTAGCCTTTCCATCGAATTTAGCTAGGGTACATGATGTATTCCATTTACCCATGTTGAGGAATTATGTACCCGACCCAGATCGGATAGTGGCCTTAGAACCACTGAATATGCAGCCAAATTTGATGTCTTTAGAAAGGCCAATAAGGATTTTGGACACTAAGAAACTGGTTCTAAGACAAAAAACAATCCCATATGTTAAGGTGCAATGGACAAACCAAATGAAAAGGGAAGCAACATGGGAACTAAAAGCAAGAATGAGGAAGAAGCATCCACAACTCTTCCAAAATCAGGTACTTTCGAGGACAAAAGTTTTTATTAGGGGGGGTGGAGGGAATGTAATACATGAAAATTTTAATTATTTATTTACTTATGTAATATAGGTATTGTCATAAAGAGCTAAGGATGAGGATAGAAATTTATAAAATTTTGAGGGGTAATTTAGTCATTTCACACGGAGAATATAAATACTTCAAGTTAACCTAAAGAGCCTCTTTTGTCATTCTGAGTAGTGAAACAGAACCATAGAGGACAGACGCTCCCTATGAGAAACCTTAGGACGACGATAGGAAAAAGGAGTGAATCAATTCCAAGAACTCGAGGTAAAGATTCTATAAGAATTTCAAATTAGGATTAATGGAATTTGGAATTATGTGTATCACTTGTTCATATAGAACACAAAGTTTAAGCAAAGACAATAGGAGAACGAGAATCAACAACTCGAGATTTGTGATTTGTGGAAATTGAAGTAAGTATTCAAATCTATGTAATTTAATTTTATTTACGTATTTTAGGGACTTAATTGAGCTTAAGAATATATAGGATTGAGTCTTAGAGGAATTGAAGTAAAAGAATTATGATTTGTAGAGATTGTCGAAGGTAGCACGACTTACCAATATAGTCGTGTTTCGACCGTGTTGAAATGAAAAGGTGCATCGAGAGATACACAGTCGTGTTTCGACTGTGTTGAGTTAAGGGCAGCACGACCTCTCGACACGGTTGTGTTTATATCTTGTTGGAATGGAAAGGTGTACCGAGAGATACATGGGCTCCCAACACAGTTGTGTTTTAACCGTATTAAGTCAAAGGTAACACGACCTTCTAACACGGTCATGTCTAGACCGTATTGAATGAAGAAGAACACGACCTCCTAATACGGTCGTATTCCAACTGTGTTGAAACCAAGTTTTTCATTGAAAGATTCACAACCCTTAACGTGGTCGTGCTTTGGCCCATGTTGAGCAATATGGTCCCCAACATGACCATGTTGAATGAAATATAACATAATTATATATTCATTAAACTTCGAATTAAACTAATTTCTATGCAACATAAATAACTAGTAAGGCCTTAAAGAGATTAAAGGAATAGGATTAAGAAAGTTAAGAATTAAGTAAATATGATTAAGAGAATTAAGAGATGATATTGATCTTAGATTAAGTGCTAAGAAGAGCTTGTTGATTTAACATATTTCAACTTAGCTTATGTCAAAGACCAGGAAGTGCTTAAGGCTAGGATTTAAGGTATGTGTAACTTGTGTGCTGTTCTGTGTTTGTTTAAGTTAGTATATGTGTTGAAATTGATTAAGTTGAACAATATGGCTTAAGTGTTTAAGTAGTATGTTGTATGTGCTTGGCTTAATTTAGGGGCTCGCAGTGGTAGATCCCTAAGGAGCACCCCAACGATTTTTATGTGACATTATCCTTAGTGGAGTCGTGCTTAGAAATGATCTATGCTAAATGTTGATTAAATGGTTAAGTGTACATGGGTGCAGGGCTCGTAATAGCAGTTCCCATCACCAAGTCATGCTCCAATGTGTTAAGTATGGTAAGGGGGTCATGAGTACCCTATTTTTTGCTTGTGGACATAAATTATATTATGAAATGGTTCTCTGTGTTTAAGTTCTACATGATGAGTGTGATAATTATTTATGTTTGTTCATGTGTATGTGTTTATGTTATACGTACTGGACATTAGCTCACCCTTCGAGAAATCATTTATAGATGCAGGTGTTAAAGGAGATGAGAACCTTGAAGATAACTTGGGTTTGGGTAAACCACCAAGAGATGAAGATGAAGATTACCATTACTATTATGGTGATTAGGTTTTGAGAGTATTATGTTATTTAGTTGTGATAGGCAGTAATTTTTTTAAGGATGTTATTTTATGTTCAAAGACTTTTGCTACGTTAGATGTTCGATATAATTTAAGTTACTATTTGAATTTCGAGGTTATATTAAATACTTTTATATGGGAATTATAGGTTAAAGTATATCAGAGTTAATTCAGAGCCTTAAGGTATTCTTGTGAGATAAGGACACGTGACGGGCAATAACACGACTCGAGGTTTTGGTTTTTTCTCTCAAGTATTATGTGATTATATGATACTAATTTGTATATTTGTTGTTGTTTAATGTAAACACAATACTTACTTGGAAGCATGTAAGAGGTACTTTCCTTTAGAGGGGTTGCAAGATGTCTCCTTTTGTTGGTTCTTTCTTTATTTATATCTCAATGATGATTACAATATGAGAACAGTTATAATCATTTACATAGAACTACTTTTCCTGCTTAATGTTATTTGTACTAGCTACACTACTATCAACTATACTACTTGTATAGATATTATATAAGTTCCATATTATATTACATAGTCATAGTGTCAAATAGGCAAATCTATGGCTCCCTTGTTTCCTTGCTTATCATTGGTTTCCCCCTTTAGAATAAAACATTGTCCTCAAGGTTATAGGAATGATATAGATGTTAACGGCTATCTTAGTCCTCCCATAAAGCGTCTTTTGTACTAACCCACTGTACTAGATGAAAACTTACTGTTTTATAGCACCTTATCTTGAAATAGTTTGAGTGTCCAAAGTCTTTAGGGGATTCAGAAAAGATTAACTCCACAATCTCTATAGGAAGTGCCAATGAAGGAACAAATTAGCATTAAGCTTTCTTACACTACAACAAAAATAAGAAAAAAAGAGAGGAATTAATGTGTGAGAAATTAATTTGTTACAAATATAAATGGGAATTTTCGATATGTGATTGTTGCATATACTATCTATAACAATTAAATTACCATAGGAAACCATGTAAGTATTTATATGGCAATATAATCCTCGTAAATGGTAAGAAAAAGGCCCTCCCTCCTTTTTTCCCTCAAAATTTTCCATTTATCCTTATTTTCATGTGTAAAGGACTACTCTTTCCCCTCACTTTGCTTAGCTTGTTTCTTTATAGGGATAAAAACATCTCATCGCCACTGTGCACCCTCTTGATCTCCCCTCTCACTCTCTCGATCTCTCAACCATCTTGCAATCTCTCTTTCTATGTGTGTGTGTGTGTGTGTATTTGTTCACAATTTTGTTTTCCTAAAACAATGATAGATTCTTCTTTCATTTTTTTATTGTGTGTAGAGGATTTTAAATAACAAAAGTTACAACCTTAGCATGACATGTGTGCAATTATCTAGTAAAGGTATATTTTCCCTCTCTTTCTCTCTCTATTTGTTTGCTAAATATAGCCTTTAAGCTTTTTCTGCTAAAACAAAAGCTTTTTTTAGGATTATAATTTAGGTTCAATCCTCTTCATAAGTAATTGGAATAAAAAAAACAAAAACTTTGCTAGGATTATGATTTAGGGTCATTACATTGTCTATTATCATTATTTTCCATCGATGTTTACTATTATTGGATATGATTACATATTTATATAGTTTTTTTTTTCTTATGTTTCATTTTAGACAAAACTAATACTTTTAACCACTACCAATGGAGAGTAGCTTCATTGACATGTGTCGGACTATTATGAGATTTCCTTCCTCATAAATGCCATTATTATGAGAATTAAATTCTTGCATAGTTATCTCTATTGTGAGATAGATTTTCTCACAAATTCCCTTGTCTGACATGTGTTAGACTATTGTGAGATTGCTTTTCTCGCAAATGCTCATTCTGTCACATAGTTAGCAAGAATTGTATTTCTTGCAAATACTAGATGTATTGTGGCAATTCTTTAATTCTTGCAAATGCTTGGTGAGAATTCCTTTCTTACAATACCACAAAGTTGACGGTGCTATTGTGACAAATTATTTACACGAATGGAAATTGTTGCATTAGATCTAATGAGACAATTTTTAGAACTTTTGCATGGAAAAAAAATTCTCGCATTTTGTAATAATCCTTGTAGTGCTAAGTTGTAAAGCATGAAAGACATTGAATTTTAACATAGGGAGGTAAATTCACCTCATAAGCACAAGACTCCACTTGCTTAGTAATAGGAAATGGTCTATAATACCTATGAGAAAGCCATGTCATGTAGGGGTGGGCGCGAATCAAATTGGTTTGATTTTTCCTCCAAATCAAGCTAAACCATAAAAATGCGGTTTGGTTTTTCATTGCTTTAAACTAAACCATATGATTTGGTTTCACTTTTTTTTTTTTCCAAACCATAAAATTTCAGTTTGGTTCAGTTTAGTTTACAGATTAAACCATATTTTGTTTTATAAGAAAATACATTTGCTTAACATATAATCTCATGTGAGTAATATTAAATTATTTAATAATAATATATATTAATATCATGTAAGAGATTAAAAAAGTCAATATTCAAATAACTAAAATATTTTAAATGCTTAATATAACTAATTTATTTCTTAAGTTGACATATAATATGAAATTTGAGTTAATCTATATACATATTTGTTAAATTTTGGTTATAAAATTTATATATATATATATATATATATATATTCACTAGTGGTAAACTAAAAACTCTTTTAAATGTTATATTACAAAAAAAAATATTATAAGTAAAATATCATTTTATTTTTTAAAAAACAGATTAGTTTGGTTTTATGGTTTGATTTAGATTATCTCTCTAAATCAATTGTAAATTTTTTGTTTGGATAAGATTAGAAAATTTTCAAACAAAATTACAAAAAAAAAAAACCATATTTTTGGTTTGGTTTGATTCAATTTGATCGGTTTTTTTACCTACTCCTAATTATCATGTCCTATGAGAAAGATATTGATGCAGCGAGGAAAGCATAAACACACGAGACCAATTCTAGGATTGGAACTCATGAATAAACAAAGAATAATCTGAGTTTATTCCTTGATAAGTCTCAATTGTGCACAATTGAGAAAGCAGAGAAACTCTTTTTTAAAAGTGTATATCGAATAATGAATAATAGCTAACCCTAAGAATGACCTAGCAACTATATATACTCCTCAGAAAAACAAGTAAAAAAGGAAATATATATGTACACGTGGAAATAAATATTAGTATACACGTTCGTCATTTGTCTTATACACGGCCGTGTATGAAGGTCGTGTAAGCTTCTAGGCGTACTCCTGACATAACACACGGTCGTGCATGAAGACCATGCATGTTTCTGAGAGAGATCCTGACGTAACACATGGCCGTGCCTCCTGACCGTATATGAGGTCGTGTACGTTTCTGGGAATTATCCTAGTATATCACACGACCGTGCCTTCTGGCCGTGCATGCAGCCATGTGTGTTTCTAGAAGCTCGCTGACATCATACACGATCGTGCTTATAATAGACACGCTTGATATCAACCAGTGTCAGCTACGATGTCCTCATCATTCTCTCCCACCAATGAAGAACTTGACCCCGAGTTCTCTTCTGGATATAGGGGTTCGTCATCCGTGTAAAATGGGGATAAGTCAGCTACATTGAAGGTTTTTGAGATTTTCATGCTTTCCGGGAGCCCGACCACATAGGCATTATTATTGATCTTGGCGACAATCTTGTAAGGGTCATACTTCTTTGGTTGCCATTTGCTATAAGTGCCCATGGGAAAGCATTCCTTCCTTAAGAATACCATCACTTGATCTCCCACCTCAAACAGTTTCTTCCTCCGATGCTTGTCTGCGGCTTTCTTATACTGCTCATTAACCCTCTCGGCTCTCTCTTTCACATCAGATGACACCGTGTGGTATTGTTCCGTTAGGTGTTTAGCAGCAACATTGGTTTCTACACCCTTGGGCAAAGAAGCTAAATCCAAGGCATGAGACGGCGCTTTGGTATAGACCATTGAAAAAGGCGATTTCCCAGTAGTTCTATAGATGGAACTGTTGTAAGCGAACTCGGCTTGAGAAAGTGCCAAATCCCATTGTTTTGGCTTCTCCCCATAGATGCTTCGTATCAAATTCCCAAGGGTCCTATTCGTCACCTCTATTTGCCCATCGGTTTGAAGGTGGGCTATGCTACTAAAATTGAGGGAAGAATTAAACATGTACCATAACGTCCTCCAAAAGTCGATGTGGTGTTAGATGTCTCGCAATGGAGGCAACCCTTTTGGTAAGTCTTCCGGCACTACCTCTTTAAACTCTTCTAAAACCCCCTTTACTTCCTCCGAAGCCTCTACACTATCCACGTCCTCTCCCGCATTCTTCACCACAAGAGCATGCATCAATCGGGATTCTTTAATGTCCTCGGTCATTTCCTTTTCTAAGTAAGTGATCGTTAGAAAAGACTTTCCTTCCGCCCTTTGGGTCTTAGGTCGGTTATCTGTCAATGGAAGCAACGTATATTTCACACCCCCTTTCTCTAATCTATACTTGTTTTCTTTCCCAGCATGTTGGGCATCTACGTCAAACTGCCAAAGCCGTCCGAATAGCAAGTGGTAGGCATCTATATCGACAATGTCGCAATAGACCTCATCTCGATATTTACCTTTCGAGAATGGAACCCGACACCTCTCCTTCACCTTAATTCGTTCCGCTGCCTTAATCCACCCTATGGTGTAAGGGTTCAGATGCTTCTCTATTTGTAGCTAGAGTCGTTTCACAACCTCTCTTCCGATTATGTTCTCATAGCTCCCACTATCAACAATTAAGTCAAACATTATCCCTCCAATTGTGCACCTAGTGTGGAACAGCTGGTGTCATTGTGAACTACCCTCCTGTTTCAATGCTAGCATTATCCTTCTGATCACGTAGTTTAGTTCCACTGCATCATTAGCCTCATCATAGTATTCATCCTCACCATCCGGTTCACAGCACACTTCCTCTTCTTCCTCCCTTTCGACAATGTTTATAGTTCGTCGATTCAGGCATTCATTGGATCGGTGTCCCGGTTGATTACACCTATAGCACTTTCCCAAAATTGGTTTAGCATACGAATTATTTTTTCTTGGGGTCTCTTTGCTCTCAAGAGGCCTCTTTCCCTCAGCCTTGTCTTCTTTCTTCTCCATACTTCCAGCTAATTTCTCGATTATTCCTCTAGCCCTCTCACCAACCACCCTGCTGCTACTGCTGAGACTATCATACGCATGATTTCTCTTGCCCCCACCTAGCCTTGTACTCTGTTCTTGAATCATCATCTCCACTCTAAGGGCCAAATTCTTTGACTCATTGACGGTTCGGAACACCGTCACCCCTATTTTGTCCCTAATTTAGGGCTTCAATCCGTCCACAAATCGCGCCACCTGCTGGCCCTCAGTTTCTGATGGGGATCAGCTAGCATCAAGAGTTCAAGAGTCAAAGTCCACCGACTCGTTACATGGTATGGGAGGTCCAATGACAAGAGCTAGAGCTAGGCGAATGAGAGAAGCTTTGCAAGGATTAGTGATGGAGCTGCAAGAGAGGGAACCGAGCTTTACTAAGGAATCCAAGGGATCATACACGGCCTCCACACACGGGCGTATATCACGACCGTGTATCCTTACACGGCCCAACAGCACGGCCAGTGGCACAACCGTGTGTCTCAGCAAAATTCTCACAAAAGAGTACACGGCCAAAAGGCACGGTCGTGTATGAAACCGTGTATCGTGCTCGTCACATACACAGTGTTATACACGGCTTGGAGATACGGGTCAAGTATGCGACCGTGTAACTTGTTCGTCGCCTACCCAGTGTCATACACGGCTTGGAGACACGGGTCGTGCATGCGACCGTGTACCTTGTTTGTCGCCTGCCCAGTGTCATACACAGCTCGAAGACACGCCGTGTATTACACCGTGTACTACGCGTATCTTTTTATTTTCGTTCCGCGTATTTTCTTTTCAAGACATTGTACGAGGAAGTATAAATACCCTTTTGTAAAAAAAACGCAAGGGTTACGAATTTTACAGATTGGAATACATATCTTGAGGGTTTTCTCTCTCTTTGTTCTTTGCAAAAGAACTCTTTCGATTTCTTCAATCTAAACGCTTGGGGAAATCATCTTGATAACTTAGGTTTCAATCAACAGGTGTGGTTGGGGTCTAGTTCCGTTCACCGCTTGTTCAAGACGATTCTTGGGGATCCGATTTCAAATCACGATCGTCGGGTTCTAGGTTTAATATACCTAGGGTTCGCATCATTTGGTATCAGAGCTTCGGCTTCTTGATTCAAGTAATTTTATCCTTTTCTATTAATTATCGTTGTCTTCTTTATATATAAAAAAAAATTGTCATATTTGTCGTAGGAATTCAAGGTGTTCGAATAGTTACCTGTTCGTTGTTCATCTGGAAATTCGTATAAAAAAAAAAGAAGAGAAATTCGTATAAAAAAAGAAGAAGAAGAGAAATTCGTATTGAAAAAAAAAAAAAAAAAGGAAGAACATTTTCAGTAATCCAGTATCTATAGTTCTCGTTCATTCGATTGTGTCATTGTGTCCCTATTGGAGTCCTTGTCCGTGTTTTTCTTAATTGACTGTTGAATTGAAAACCGTTTGTTTAAAAAGTTGAGTTTCCCTAGTGGTTTATGTTAAAGAAAGTTTGATTGAGTTCTGATCAAAGAGCCTATAAGAGCGAGTTGAGAGGATCATTTATTTATTGAACGAAACACGAGTGAATCCACATCTGTGAGTGTAAACAGGTGAGGGAGTGAATTGTGAGGTTTATATTTTCTTTGTGTGTTATTTCTAACCTTTTTGTGCAGCACAATGTCTGGTCAAAGCCCTACGAGTGGAGAGAAGGGAGGCGTAGATAGTAAATTGATGTTGGAGGCATTATTCGGTGAGATGAGAAAAATGCTGAGTGCTGAAATGGAGCATGTCCATGAGAGGTTGGATAAGATGGAGCAGAGTAGGGAACCGTCAGGTAGTAATGTTGTGGGGAGAAGAACCCATAGGCATTCAAGAGGGGGAGTGAGTATAGAAGAGAAGGAGGATACTGATTCAGGGGAATATGGTTTCATGAGGGAGAGAAGAGATACCCAATGGCGAGATGGAAATTTAGGTAGTATTAAGATGAAGATACCTTCTTTTCAAGGGAAGAACGATCTAGAGCTGTATTTGGAGTGGGAGAGAAAAGTGGACCATGTATTTGATTGTCATAATTACAGTGAGGAGAAGAAAATAAAGTTAGCTGCAGTTGAATTTTCTGATTATGCCAGTGTATGGTGGGATCAGCTGGTGCGTAATAGGAGGAGGTATGGTGAGAGGCCTGTTAGCACTTGGAATGAGATGAAAACCATTATGCAGAAGAGATTTATCCCTAGTCACTATTATAGGGACTTGCATAGGAAATTACAGGGGTTGACACAAGGGTCTAGGAGTGTAGAGGACTATTATAAGGAGATGGAGATAGCTATGATTAGTGCTAATGTGGATGAGGAAGATGAGGCTACAATGGCTAGATTCATCAATGGGTTGAATCGGGAGATCGCAGATGTAGTAGACTTACAACAATATGTGGATATTGAAGAATTGTTGCATAAGGCAATCAAGGTAGAGAAGCAGTTGAAGTATAAAGGGAATTCTAAATCTTGGGCGACTTCTAACTCTTCATGGAAGTCAAATTGGAAGAAGAATACTGCAGACTCAAAACCAAAAGAGGATGTGAAGGCCAAGAGTCCAGTTACTTCCTCTAAAGGTAAATCTGACACTAAACCATTCGCTAGAACCCGTGATGTTAAATGTTTCAAGTGTCAGGGGTTTGGACATATTGCATCTCAATATCCAAATCAAAGGGCCATGATCATTCGGGATAATGGAGATGTGGAGAGTATCAGTTCCAGTGATGATGACATGCCACCATTGGAGGATGGTAGTGATGTGGACATTGAAGGACCCGTGAGTGGGGAATTACTAGTTACTAGGCGAGTCCTTATTACTCAGCCTAAGGATGATGGCGAAGGGGTTCAGCGTAAGCATATTTTTCATGCTCGGTGTCATGTGCAGAAGAAGGTATGCAGCTTGATCATTGATAGTGGTAGCTGTACTAATGTTGCTAGTACCTTATTGGTTGATAAGTTGAGGTTGAAGACCTTGAAGCATCAGAAACCATACCGGTTACAGTGGTTGAACGAGTGTGGGAAAGTGAAGGTGACCAGGCAGGTTCTTATTTCATTCTCTATTGGGAGCTATCATGATGAGGTGATGTGTGATGTAGTTCCCATGCAGGCTAGTCACATATTGTTGGGGCGACCATGGCAGTTCGATAGGAGGGTAATGTATGATGGGTTCAAGAACCATTACTCTTTTGTCTTAAACAAGAGAAATGTGGTTCTAACTCCTCAGAAACCATGGAAGGCTTGTGAGGATCAAGTGAGGCTAGCAAAAGAGTTTAGAGAGAAACACTTGAGTGGACAAGAAAAGAGTGAAAAAGAAAGAAAGAGTGAGAGGCAAACACTTGTGAGCCAAGAGAGTGAAGAGCTTAACACACTGAGTGGAGAGAAAATTACAGGAGAGAGTGTAGTTGCAAGAAAAAGTGAGGTTAAGAGTGCAATAGTGACCAGGAAACAATTACTTGTACTCATGTACAAGGATTTGTATATTACTACTACTAACCTTAACTCTTCTTTGCCAAGTGTGGTTGTGTCTCTTTTGCAGGAATATGAGGATTTGTTTCCTAAGGAAGTACCAAGGGGATTGCCTCCACTAAGAGGCATTGAGCACCAGATTGACTTTATCCTAGGTGTTTGCATTCCTAATCGGCCAGCTTATAGGGCCAATTCAGAGATTGTGCAATTGCATGGCTTGCCTAATTCTATTATGAGTGATAGGGATGTAAAATTTTTGAGTCATTTTTGGCGTACCTTGTGGAATAGGCTAGGCACTAAGTTGTTGTTCTCTACTGTTGTACATCCTCAAACAGATGGTTAGACCGAAGTAGTCAACAGGACTCTTTCAACCTTGTTGCGTGCTGTGATTCATAAAAATTTGAAACAATGGGAGAACTGTCTACCACATGTAGAATTTGCATATAATAGGACTGTGCATTCCACTACATCCTATTCTCCATTTGAAATTGTGTATGGTTTTAATCCTTTGACTCCACTGGATATTTTGCCTTTGCCTGTTAATGAATTTGTTGATCTTGATGGAAAGAAAAAGGCAGAATTTGTGCGGGAATTGCATGCTCAAGTTCGGGTTAACATTGAGAAGAAAAATGAGCATTATGCTCGCCAGGCCAATAAGGGTCGTGTGAAGGTTGTTTTTCATCCAGGAGATTGGGTGTGGGTGCATCTGAGAAAGGAGCGATTTGCCGAACAGCGAAAGTCTAAGTTGCACCCTAGGGGAGATGGACCATTCCAAGTGTTGGAGCGCATCAATGATAACGCCTACAAGATTGACTTACCAAGTCACTATGGTAACGTAAGCGCAACTTTTAATGTTTCTGATCTTACTCTATATGATGCAGGTAATTCGAGGACAAATCTTTTCGAGGAAGGAGGGAATAATAGGGATCAGCTAGCATCAAGAGTTCAAGAGTCAAAGTCCACCGACTCGTTACATGGTATGGGAGGTCCAATGACAAGAGCTAGAGCTAGGCGGATGAGAGAAGCTTTGCAAGGATTAGTGATGGAGCTGCAAGAGAGGGAACCGAGCTTTACTAAGGAATCCAAGGGATCATACATGGCCTCCACACACGGGCGTGTATCACGACCGTGTATCCTTACACGGCCCAACAGCACGGCCAGCGGCACGACCGTGTGTCTCAGCAAAATTCTCACAGAAGAGTACACGGCCAAAAGGCACGGTCGTGTATGAAACCGTGTATCGTGCTCGTCACATACACAGTGTTATACACGGCTTGGAGACACGGGTCAAGTATGCGACCGTGTAACTTGTTTGCACCTGCCCAGTGTCATACACGGCTTGGAGACACGGGTCATGCATGCGACCGTGTACCTTGTTTGTCGCCTGCCCAGTGTCATACACGGCTCGAAGACATGGCCGTGTATTACACCGTGTACTACGCGTATCTTTTTATTTTCGTTCCGCGTATTTTCCTTTCAAGACATTGTACAAGGAAGTATAAATACCCTTTTGTAAAAAAAACGCAAGGGTTACGAATTTTACAGATTGGAATACATATCTTGAGGGTTTTCTCTCTCTTTGTTCTTTGCAAAAGAACTCTTTCTATTTCTTCAATCTAAACGCTTGGGGAAATCATCTTGATAACTTCGGTTTCAATCAACAGGTGTGGTTGGGGTCTAGTTCCGTTCACCGCTTGTTCAAGACGATTCTTGGGGATCCGATTTCAAATCACGATCGTCGGGTTCTAGGTTTAATATACCTAGGGTTCGCATCAGTTTCCCTCAGTTCCTTTCCGCTAGCCTTATAAACTCGGCGGTGTATTTATGCACCGTCCTTTGCCCCTGACGGCATCGTTGGTACTGCTGGAAAAGGATCTGCTCATAGTCGGATGGTAGAAAATCCCTCTACAATAGATTCTTCATGCGGTACCATGTCCTTATAGGTTGCTTCCCCTCTCTTTGCCTCCGGTTCTGCAAACGATCCCATCATGCAGAAACCCCTCCTTTCAGCCTATAAGCAACCAACCTTACTCTCATATCCTCAGGTACCTCCATATAGTCGAAAAACCTATCGACTTCTGCAAGCCAGTCCAAGAAATCTTCTATATTGAGATTACTATTAAAGGATGGAATATCTACCTTGAGACGGAAGTCACCGCCATCTGTATGATCGTAGCCCTGGTGGTTTCTTCGATATCCGCCACCATATTCTTGGTCAATTTGGTCATCGACCCCGCGGTACCTGCCACCACCAACGCCGCCCCTTCTCGGTGGTTGTCCCCTCCTCTACAGAAATTCACCCTCTTCCTCAGAGGAACTTTCATCTAGCCTTCTGTTCCACTGATTCATGGTAACAGGTTCATTGATAGGACCACCACGAGCGACTGCTACTCCTGGTCGATTCCCAACAACACCCCTGTTTCCATTGTGGCCCATCACCATGGCGTCAAAACGCGTAACCAGGTCTTCCAAACGCCGCTCTACGCGCCCAAGTCTCTGTTCCATGGCTTCAACCACCATCATTGGAGCCCATTGATTGACTCCTTGGACTTCCGCATCCCGATCAAGGTCAAGAATGCGACCGCCGTCAACACCATTGTTA
This sequence comes from Laguncularia racemosa, assembly GCA_037954665.1. Lineage (NCBI taxonomy): Eukaryota > Viridiplantae > Streptophyta > Magnoliopsida > Myrtales > Combretaceae > Laguncularia > Laguncularia racemosa. Next base: position 9,042,771 of record JBBMOL010000014.1, on the reverse strand, counting down.
GCTGACATCTTCGCAGGAATTTGCCTTGCTCTAATACCAACTGACACAGCAAGGAAAGCGTAAACACATGAGACCAATTCTAGGATTGGAACTCACGAATAAACAAAGAATAATCTGAGTTTATTCCTTAATAAGTCTCAATTGTGCACAATCGAGAAGGCAGAGAAACTCTTCTCTAAAAGTGTATATCGAATAATGAATAATAGCTAATCCTAAAAATGACCTAGCAACTATATATACTCCTCAGAAAAACAAGTAAAAAAGGAAATATATATGTACACGTGGAAATAAATATTAGTATACACGTCCGTCATCTGTCTTATACACGGTCGTGCATGAAGACCGTATAAGCTTTTGGGCATACTCCTGACATAACGCACGGTCGTGCCCCCTGGCCGTGCATGAAGACCGTGCATGTTTTTAAGAGAGATCTTGACATAACACACAGCCGTGCCTCCTGGCCGTGTATGAGGCCGTGTGCGTTTCTGGGAATTATCCTAGTATATCACACGGCTGTGTCTTCTGGCCGTGCATGCAACCGTGTGTGTTTCTGGAAGCTCACTGACATCATACACGACCGTGCTTGTAATAGACACGCCCGATATTAACCCATGTCAGCTACGATGTCCTCATCAGATATCTTCTTATGAGGGTAGAGATACACAAAAATCAAGTCACCTACTTCAAACACCACATCTGATCTACGCTAGTCACCAAAATGGTTTATTTTGGTCTAGGCCTTTTTCAAATTCTCTTTGAGAGTCCTCAATACCTCATTCTTAGCTTTTAGCTCAAAATCCGTTGCATCCACCTTAAAGGCATCTTGAACATAGGAAGGAATGGAATGAAAAGGTCTTTCATAGGCTCCACGCGAAACCAAGCACTGAAGACCAGATGTTATGTTGGCAATTCAACAGAAGCCATCACAGGGGCAATGGCTCACATAAAGGTAATTGTTACATAGTGGGCATCATGTTGGGGCATCCCATACAGTGAGCGTTGCATGAAGAAATCATGTAGTAAACGTTGCTAAAGTGGTATCATCAACTTATTAAAAATTCTTATTGCTTTCCTAACACTTGCAATGCGATGAAGGTTGAAGTTCCACTCGACAGAGATATGAGAGCTTACTATAGCTAATTTTATTTGCATAAGATCTTATTAAAACTCAACATGTTAAAGTTAGAAACCCCTAATGCTTCTCCTCCTTTAGTTGACGGTGTGTCATAGTAGGACAGGTTAATAACTCCTCATGTATTATTGGCTACATCAAAAGAGAGCATTCCTACCTCATCATCTCAATCTGCTCCAATGCTAATGGAGTGTTAGAGAAAGTATGTCACGAAGGGAGAAGCCTTTGTTTGGTATTGAAAGAATCGTAGCACTTTGAAGGAGCACATTTTCTTGACTTCAAGGGTAGGTAACTTGTCATTTGTTGCTATCTAGGTTGCGAAGATGTTGGATTACCATATCATATGAAAATCTCATTACATGATTAAAATGTAGATTGAAGCACATTAGAAGAGAGCTGAGGCCATTGACGCAAATATAGAAAAGATCATAGGTGAAGTAAACATTAAAGCTAATGTTGACACAAACATCTCCTCTTCTATAAGTGCCTCTTAATGGATGACCTCCAATGCAGCAATCCTAGGTGTCGATCCAGGTGTAGGTAGGGTAACATTGAGCTATTTAGTAGCAATAATAATTCTTATTAGGGCCAGCGCATACAAAATAATGAAATAAAGTTAAAAAAAGGAAGAAAAATAAAGGCATAAGATCTTATCATGGTTCACCCGTTAACTAGTGTTACATCCAGTAGAGGATTCTACTATAATTAGCATCTCACTCTCTCGTTACATCACACAATTATAAGCGAAAAAGAGAATATATAATAATGGCTATTTATGAGCTAAAGCCCAAATTTTTAATAAACAAATATGGATATAAATGCTAAAAACCCTCTGATGTCTATGGGGTACTACTCCCTGGAAACCCCGCCAGAGCGGTTTCCCTGAGCCTTTGCTCACTTAGTGTGAAGCGGGACCTACGTGTTTTCCTATCGTAGGAGAATATGAGTCAGACCTCAACAATTTTAAGTAGTAATTGTGTTAAGGTGCTTAAGAACTGGTTGAGAAATCGAGCATTCTCTCACATGAAATGCATCATCAACAACATATGAGAGGGATTATCTTGCACTGCTGTTGACACGACATTGTCCACTTACGCTGAAGGATCCTGCTCAACAATGTTGAGATTGGTCTAGTACTTTTGAGAGCTTCCATCCTTTCTAACTATCTTTCTTATAGGTGTCATTTGATCAAATCCATCTCTCCTTAATGGAGTTGCCAAATAGTGTGTAGGTATGATGTTGTTGGTGGTCAATCACATGTGCATCACATGATCTCGCTCTTTAGATGGTCATGAAGAGGCTTTTGTTTGATGACATGTGGAAGGATGTGATTAAAGAAAAGTGTGGAGGAGGAATAGGTGATTTGGATAGCTAGCTTGCTAGCACACGTGATAGAGGAATGCTTTTGAGTGTTTTTTAATGTATCGATGGTTTGATCTTTGAGTGAAAAACTATAGCAACACTATGGAATTTATTTGAATATTTTAAATTGTGTAAAATGAGGATGAATTTCGGAGGTCATCCTCGGCCTTCAAGTAACTCATTAAATTGCCGAACAAGATGAACCTTCTATAGTATCTATGGAATCATTCTTTTGTTCAAAGGACAAGATGCATCCATCATTTAATACATATATAACTTCTCTTTGGGCTTTCAAATATATATATATATATATGTATGTGTGCACGCGTGTAAGCCTATTAATCAAGTACTAAAAAAAGGTCAAGAGTGATTCGGCTACTTTGGTAATTTTTATTTTAACTTATCAGATTAAATCTCTCTAAATACTCGTACATAAATGGCTCCTAGTTTGTGCCCTGCCACTAGTCCGAAGAATCAATCATTATATATATATATATATAATAAAAAGAAATGAATAATGATACTACAATCATTATTATGTATGTGAGTTTGTTTCGTTGTCACATAATTTTGTACATATACGTATACCGTGACTGTGTGATATATGCATATTATATATTATATGAGTAACCATATCCCACGAATTTTACATAATTATTTATGTCATTTGTATGCAGGATATGCGCAATTATCATAAAACAAAGTTTTTCGCACCTAGGATGGATTCAGAATTATATTTTATTTATTGAGGAGGTGAAATATTCTTATCCTTTTTTACATGATTTTTACTTATTGTTTCCCTGTTATCCTTCAAAAGGTACAATTTGAATATGAGTTAAACACACTAAAAGTTATCAAAACTATTATATTAACTATCTAAATTTTATCATATTTTTAATTTTATGCCCAACCTTCGAGTTAATCAAATTATACATCCAATTAAAACTTTACTTACTGCCTTTGCTACTCCATGTAACTCTGTTTATTACAATCATCCCACCCATCATGTTTAACTAAAAAACTTATGACATGTGCAATATGTCAATTTAAATAGCAATATTAGCATTGATAATGCCATGCCGAAGTTCTAAGTGTACCTGCTTGTACCTAAATTGACAAGAAGTTTTAATTATTAAAGTTGATAACTTCTTTCTTTTCTTCCCTTGTTTCCCTCCTCCTCGTATCCATCTCTTTTTCCTAACTCACTAACTCATTAGCTCCTTTAGTATTACTTTTATTTAGGAAAATATTATAGTTAATATCTAAATTTTATTTATTTTTATAATTAATTATTTAAAGTTTAAAAGTATTAATTTACTATATATAAATATTTTAAGATAATTTATAATATCTAGATAAAATAATTAATTATAAAAATAACAAAATTTAAGTAGTTGATTACAACCCTTCCACCCTTTCTTTTTCTTGGCTAGTTGCCTTTTCTTTTTAATGATACGTTTTTGAGACGGACGAGCGTAGGACCATACAACTAAGGGAACTAGACGTAGCATCTTTAAGATAAAGAATTACTCATATGCATTTTATATATATATAAAAGATTTTGTAAATGACTGCACACTTTTCGATATTTCTTACTTTTCATCATCATAGCATATATATTAGGGTAAATAATTTTGTAATTAGGCAAACATTATTGACTTTTAAAATGATTATAGATACCACTTTTGCAAATTATTTGGCTACTTCCCCCCCCCCCCCCCCCCCCCCCCCCCCCCCCTCCCCCTCTTTTTTTTTCCTTTCTATGCTGACATAGACATACTTCTAAAAAAAAAATTCATGTCATATAAGTTTTTGATGTGGCAATAGGTCCCATTAAATTAATTTAATTAACAACTGAAAATGGTTTTGGGGAATGCAACATAAATAAAATCAACTTTTGAGATTTGCAAATTAAAAGAACTAGTTAGAGCTCCTCGTAATGTGCAGGTTTTATTTTAAAATATATTTATTTTAATGGAAATAATATATACACACACAAAAGATTATCATAATTGATATGTTAATAAATTGATATTTAAAATATTGTATTAACACAATTATTTAATTATATAAATATTTTATATATTGTGATTTACATGACAATTGATGGTTATATAAAATATTATAGTACATATAAAAAGTTATAATCCTTTGATTTATGAGAATATCTCATCATATGTTGAGAGTTGTCTATTTGACATCTAATTATGTAAAGGTTGCAACTTTTTCATAGATATCATCATGTATATATAAAGGAATGAATATGTCTCTTGAGAAATGAAAAGGTATGCGTAATAATGTCAATAAAAGGTATTGTTAATGAAAAGATACAAATAATAAAAAATATTTTAAAAACAACAAAAAGCATTATATAAATAGAGACCTTGTACGGTCCCGTCCACCATTTTAACATGATTGATCCTACTTTTAATCTTATTATTAAGTTATATATATTAAATTTACACCATTAATTACTATTGAATTTTCATTGTTAATATGTGAATTAATGGTAGGATTAATGGTTGGACTAGTTCCATAAAAACCACGGGTAGAACCATAGAAAAATCCAAATAAATAAGAGAAGTGAAGAATCATGTTATTATAAACATGCCAGTTGCTTCTAATATGTATTGGTAGTTATTTTTGTTATACTGAAGTGTGGTGACTTTTCATCGAATATAAGACACAAAAAGGTAACGTCAAAGATATAATAACAAAAAAGTTGCTAAAATCATATTGTACAATAGAAATAAATAGAGTGCAAAACATTATTGCTAAAATATTATTTTGAGAAGTGTAGTATAAAAAGGTAATTAGGATGGCTTTACGTAGATATGTTTGTGCCAATCGCACCATTGAGAAAATCTACATTTTATCAAACAATTTTATAAGTGTTTTGTTTATAAACCTAGTATCCTAGAACCAACAAATCTTTTTCCGAAGAAAATTTACCATATCTTCAATTTACCCAAAAACATGAAACAAAATTGAGAGGAATAGTACTAATATTAATGATGCCTAACCATTCATTCTCTCTCTCTCTTTCTATTTTGTTTTTTCTTTTCCTTTTCTTTGCCACCCATTATGTTCCAACTCGAAGAAAAGGAAAAAAAAAAACCCTTATTTTTAACTTTGGTTTATTTCCTTATAATATTTGATCATGTTTTAAGGTAAGAAAGAAGTATCACATCACTACAAATTTGTACATGATTATGTATTATCAAGAAAATAATCAAATTCTTTTATTGCTACATATTCATATGTTTTCTATTAAGCTAAATTAAGTTAGGGAAGGGAGCAAAATCGGTTTAAAGCCAACAATTATTTGATCCTAAAAAAAACTTCATACCATAATTGAAACTTTATCTATCAATCAACAACATGCAAAAAAAATTTAATAGAGCCCTCTTTAAAGCTTCAATATATGCCCTCTCACGTGCCTGTGGACAATATTTAAGGAACAAAATCATCAAACCTAAACTAAAAAATGAATTAACATTCATGTCATGAAAAGAAACAAACCTTAATACATAAGATTGAATTTAAAAGTGACAAAAGTCCATTATGTTAATTTACCGTAATGACATTAATGAAGAGAATTGGTTATCACAAAAGACTTTAGAAGGGAAAAAAATTTAGAAGTGAACTGCATACTACATTTGATAATTAAATATTGAAGCACCAAAGATGAGAAGTGGTTTTTTTAGAAAAGAGTGGAAGAGAGAAAAAAAAAAAAATTGGAAGTAGTCTATAGTGATGTAACGTAACGTAAACAATGATTAGTTATGTATATAGGCTATTTGCACAAAGTAGGAACTATTTAAAAACCATTCATGACTTTTAAAAAAACAATAATGACCTAAAGTTAATATTAAAAAGGTGCTAATTTAAAGGAAGAGGCATAACAAAGAGGTAAGATGATGATAATAATAACAATAATAGTAAAGCTTGAAAAAAGGTACTATGTGTTGAAAGAAGAGAAACAACTAATACTAATTTTTAAATACATGTTATTGTTAAAAAGATTTAAACCAAAAAGATACTATAATGTCCCGTTTACTTGGAGATAATATAGAGAGATTTCCTTTGAATTGTTTATTATCTTATATACTTGTAAAAACAAAAAGAGAATTTTAATTATCGGGACTTTTTTATTCTCATTATATTAGAAATAGATATTACTTAAAAAAAAGGTAAAATTTTTTATTTCCTTTATAGTAAGAATAAAAAGTTCAAATACTATATTAATTATACTCTTATTAATATTACAATTAATAACTAAATAGAAATGAATTGGTAATTTTATTTGTATTTTCAACTTAATATTACACTTAATAAGATAAAATAAATACTTGAATAGATATTTTTTGTAATAAAAAATTATATAAAGTAAATTTTATAATAAAATTTTTAACATATTTTCGATAATAATTATATTGAAGATATAACTTTTTTATTTTTAATATATTTTATTTGAGAAAGTAAACTTATGTAATGAAAATCACTTCCAAAATTATATATGATAACAAATTTGTATTAATCATGAAAGATCGTAAAAAACAGAGGTACATTATTGAGAGAACCCCAAACTTAAAACATGAATGAATTAACTGATGATCATGAGCAACAAATCGAACAAAAGATCTAGCGAATACGACCAAAAAAAAGTAATACTAGGAGTAGGTCTAGCATATAAAGCTTTACTTAGACTTACCTAATTATTTTGTGTTAGATATAATCGCCATTCATGGGGTTGGTGTTGGTAAAAGCGTGCCAATCTAATAATTTCGATTCCGATCCTTCAATCTACCTACCCTACTTACCTAATCACTTCCACCAGTTAATTATTTTCTAAAAGCTGACGCCTCATCAGCGGATTCTTTGCTCTTGTTGTTCGCCAAGGGATCGCCACATACATTCCGGAATTCCGTGATGCATACGCATGTAATTAGGTATAATAATCTTGCAAGTAATTAGGTATTTGCAAGTGGAAGTGCCTCCAAAGTAAGGCTGACAGGACAGGTGCTTGTCCGATTGCTACGGATAATAGAGTAAATAGAAAATTGAAAAGTTATATTTGGAAATTAATTATTATTAAAACTAGGTTAAAAATCCTTATTGCAGTATTCATATGGTGTAATTTTTTATTATAAAAAAAAAAACACTTATTTAAGTGTTTTCTTAATTTTATTAATTGTCCACTTGTTGTGGAGCTGGAATTCAATAGCTATATTGACAAGAAAACTCTAACCAACAAATGGTGGTTGTTTTACTTCATATCTCAAAGAAAAAGCTTATATAACAACCAATTTATTACACTTTTACGTAAGAAAGCTTATATTATTTTCTAGACTCCCCACTATTTAAGTAATCTACTTCCGCCATTGAAGTAAGATTGGGGATTTAAGTTATTAACACTGCCTTACAAATTGGTATGCCTATCCTATCCTTCTGTGATTTGTGAAGTTTCATTTCTTTCAAGATGCATTGGAAACAATTTTAAAACAAACCCAAGTAATAAAAGATGTAGAAGGCATCTTAAAAGAAATATCTCAAATGCATGAAAAGAAAACGTCTTCTTTGCCCTCTTCTGATGGAAGTAACCCTAAGAAAGACCCTGCTTCGGTGGTCTCATCAGCTGAGAAGACTAATGAATGGAACAGTAAAATTCTGAAGGAATCAGTGTTGACAGATATCCCTGGCGCGTTTAAAACAACTTCATTCCCTTCGGTGATAAAAGCAAGTCCAATGACATGGATTTAGAACGGAAAATAACACTGAAAGAGACGAATGAAAGGGAAGGGAGAGATTCAGAGAGGAAGAAAAATTCTGGTTTTCCATAATTTGAAAGGAAGCAAATTTCAAAGGGAAGAAAACGTGGAAGGAATTAAATACATGGAACTCCACATAATAGAAGGGAATGAGAGAAAGTTATTGCAATTATTACTCTACCTATTATAGATATGGGTAATATATTAAAACAATATTACTTTTTTAAAAAATTTATGAAATAGTATACATGAAAAATTTATTCCAAAAATAGGTTACAAAAGTACGGACTTAATCCACACTTTCAATAATTTGTATTGAGAGTGCAATATATATTTTTTAATTATTGAAAATTAAAATTTCTCAAAATAATTTTTTTACACAATTTTAGTTTTTATCTTATAATATATGAAAAAAGAAGAAAAAAAAAAAACTAAGTCTACTACTTCGTCTCCCTTTTTTTTAATCAATTTAGTAGCTATAGTTAGTAACCCATAAAAATATAGCAATTTGATCCTCATAAAAATATCAAATGATAATGCGGTTTAATTCTAATTATAATACACTCAAATTAGTCTTTTTTAATATATCATGGAGTCCGTAACTTTAAATGAGTAGAAAGTTAAGATTTTTCAAAGTTAGAAAAGAAAATCGCATCAATATCATTTTTTTTTCAACTTTAAAGGGTTATAACTTTCACTCGTTTGGAGTTACGAAACTCATAATATATAAATATAAAAAAATGATTTGAGTGCATTGTATTTAGGACCAAACATGTTGCCATTAAGTGTTTTTATGAAGGTCAAATTGCTATCTTTTCATATAACTATATAAATAGAAGGTAACGCAGGATGCTAAAACTCGAATTATAAATTGAACTTAGAAGGTAAAATTGGAAAAGTAAAATATTAAAATCCGAACTTAAAAGGTTAACACTACCATGTGGGATGTTATGATACAAAGTTAGAAGATATCAATTGAAGGTAAAAACATATATATATATATACTTAAAGGATGATGTAATGTTTGGTCTTCTAGGCTAGAAACAAGTAAGATACCTAAAAGGTAGGAAATTATATGAAAAAATGAAATAAATGATAAAATTGATTTTATGTATGATTGCCCGTTACTAATTCATTCATTGTGTTATCAAGACATGTAACTTAAATAAAAAATAAAAAAACTACTTTTATTCTTTTATATTATCTAATTTTCTTTTTGAATTATCAACCTTTTTTTTTTCTTATTTGAGTTCTTGACAAATTTAAAAGCTTATAAAAAAAGAATCTAATCAAATATATTTAAGTTTTCCATTCATCTATAATATGTATTAACTTCAAATTAGTTCATAATAATTAAATTTTAAAAAAGATAATATTAATTATATTTATTATTATAATATAAAATAATATTAAATATATAATGATATAATATAATTAAAAAAAGAAAAATGAATTGAAAAAATTTGTGTGTACTCTAACCATCTAAATCAACTAATCCAAAACTAATTGGAAATTAATACATGAAAAGACTGATAAAAAATTAATATATTTAATAAAAAACCTATTTTTATAAGGTTTTAAAAATATTAAGAATTAAAATAAAAGGAAAAAAATTGAAAATTCAATTAAAAAATAGGTAAATTTAGAGAATTAAAAATATAAATTTCCCAATAGAAAACCATTTTAGTACTTGTAACTTGGATTTCTGGCTTGTTTGTTTGGTTTCTTTTCGCTTTCTTGATAGCTTATTTGTTTGTGGTTTCTGGATTTTTTTTTTGTTTTTTTAATTACAATTAGAGAAAAGAGATGGGCAAATCCAAACTAAAATTTGAAGTTTTATTTATTTATTTATTTTTTCGAGCAAATCAATAAAAAAAACTCCAAGCAGAAGCAAAAACAAATGCTAACCTGAAAATAGTAAAAATCAATTATCAAGATCAAAATATAAGATATGATACTGATGGAAACATAAGGAAAAACTTCTACTGAGCTTGAGAATTAATGTTCCATGGGGCAGGTGACCAAAACGTGCCAAAGTCCTGCGAAAAGCTATCGTCCTCCAGTCTCTAAAAGTTGCTCCAGAAATGTGATAACCAAAACAATTGAAATATACCACACTCCCCACCCAGTTGCTTAAGATTATAATGATGAATAACAAAAACTGATGGGCACAAACTGGAGTATGTTCCCTTGCAAGCAAAATGAATTATTTACCAGAATGAAAACTTATGAAATAAACTCAAAAACCCATCAAATGTGATGCAACATGTCATCGTAGTAATTTAAAGATAAATGAAATACACTCTAATATAATAACATGGTTATGCTCCCGTACGTGATGAACAAACTTAACCAATGATGTCATGAAAATTACTTGACGGCTTAATTTTTTTTTTTTTCCAAATTAAAACAATAACAAAAACAATAAAACCGATAGCCAAAAAAAAAAAGAAAAAAAAAACCTTAACCAGTGATGTCATGAAAATAAAAACGTGAAACTACATGCAAGAAACGGTGGAACAATAAAACTTACCGGCTATCAAAGCAATGGCCATGAGAACCAAAATAACGTGAAGTAGAGCAATAATAGGACAACGAAACTAGAAACAATGAATTCAAATATTAAAAAAAAAAAAAAAAAAAGAAAAGAAGAAGAAGAAGAAAGAAAGAAAGCTGGTCTAAAAATAAAATTGAGAATCTAATATTAGTTAAGTGAAATCACTAGCAATATGGGTGAAGTTTGAAAAGCTCAATTTGTTCCCGCAAGTATATTAGATTGTGTATACAATAATAAAATTAACTAGTGAGAACTAGCTTGTATCCTCAAAGACTAGAAAGTAATTATTAGATTATATCAATTCCTTCTTCAACTAAGCGATCGAAATGAATCATTCAAGCAAATTAAAATAAAAGAAACAAATTGATTAAAACACGAAGTATCACTAAGGCAAAATGTTTACTAAATCAATCATGTGGGATTTTGATTAGTCCATCATTTGATAAATTAACATATACTTCTAAGTTCAAACTAATTAATTGGTTTTTAATTAGATTCACCAAGATCCTCTCCTCTCCCTTTTCTAGTTATTATTATCCTAATTATAGCATAAACAGTCTCTTTTGAGTGGTCAATTGATAATTATCAGTAATATAATAATTTTTTCTGACAAATTTTACTATCCTAATTAATATTAAAATTTATGCATATGTTTATGTCAAAAAATAATTTTAATTGCATTAGCAATGTGAATCCTAAAATTACTTTAAAGGACAAACACATGTGTCTATGTTAATATTTAAACTAACCCTAACCCAATTTTAAGAGAAGCATTAATTTGTTTTCAAGTTTTTGAAGATCTATTAATAAAAAATATTATCAATGAAAGAATAAATTATGAATTATGAAATCAGGATAATTAAAAATTATAACTAATTAAATAGTAATATATAATAAAATCATACATTAATTAATCAAGAAAGTATCAAAATCTCATGATATTTAATTTAGTTCATGGTAAATGTAAAAACAACACCTAAGGAGTTAAGAATCATGATTACAAATTAAAATAAAAAAGAAAAGGAGGACTTAGTTATGCTATTGAGAGTTTTTCCATCTTTTAATCATGTTTTTTCAAGATGCTCTTGAAATATCTTGATGGCGTTGTGACTCCAAATATTCAACTATGGTGGAGAACCTAAGAAAGAAAAGAAAACGACTATATTTCAAAGCTAAGGACCCTCTCGATAGCTCTCCGGGCTTTTTTTTTCCTTCGTTTCCAAATGCTAGCTTTTATAATGCCCCAAACATGTCATCCTTTGCCTCTTTTTATTAATATTTAAAATCATCATTTTAAGCTAACACATTATCTTTTTCTTCGGCATACGTTTTGCCCATTGTCTGGTGCAAATAGTACGGACTTGGAAGGATGCTTGCTTCAGCTTGTTGATTTTTCCAACTCAAATGGCATGAAGAGACAAACAAAATGGAGGCCCACGTTGAGCTTCCCTTTGATGAAAATGGAAATTGCTCAATCCCAGCAGCTCTCTTCCTTTTGTTTTGTTTTTGCTTGCTTGAAATGAAATGGACAAATATAGGTCCCACATATTATCTTCAAATGAAATGAGAATAGAAATCCAAAGCATAAATCATTGTCCGAACGTGAGGAAAATTCGGGAGATGAAATAGACTTTAGTCTCTATTAGTTGGCCCAGTAACTGGATAGGTGATTTCAACTCAGGCTTCCGCTGCTCGTGTATTTTATGCTTGTCATGAATTGTGTACATAGTTTTCGATTTCGCATATTTTTTTCTATTCCAAATACAACAAAACAAATATTAAAATGGCTTATAATTGGAATAACGACATATAAATACAATATGACATAAGCCATTTGACCTCTAATTTTAATCCTTTCTCACTGTTTTATCGCATTCATCCATCTTTGTGTAATTTATTATTTTTTTTATGGTATTGTATCAATGAAAACACTATAAATTACACACACAAAAAAAAAAGAAAAAGAAAAAAGAATATTTCTAGGTAAAGTTTTTCCACATGGTAAAATTACAAGACTCACAACTTTTACCTATTTAGACGATGAGACTTCATGTATGACATACGAGAGTGATTCAAGGAGATGTAAACAATATGTCCTTACCCCAAACTCCAAAGCCTTTCCAATTGGTTGTTGATTTAGATATATGACAATGGGCATTAGTGATGCAGACACGGGCTAATACATGGTTGGTTACACGGTCGTGTAACCTATCAGGGGAACTTCCAGAAAAACACACGACCTCATACACGGCCAGAGGCACAGCCGTGTATTCGGTCAGGAATTCTCTCGGAAGCATACACGGTCTCCATATACGGCAAGAAACATGGCCGTGTATTCGGTCAAGATTTCTCACAAAAGCATACACGATCTCCATACACGGCCAGGAGATACAACCGTGTATTACGCCAGACATGTTCCCAGAAACATACACGACTGAGAGGCACGACCGTGTATACAACAGAGAATAGATGTGTATATTAATATTTATTTCCATGTGTACGTTTATATTTCCTTTTTCATGTATTTTACAGAGCAGTATATATACCGTTGTTAGGTTATTTTAGGGTTACGTTTTTATTACTGATTGAAATATACTTTTGAGAAACAATTTTTCTCTGTTTATCGGTTGTGCGTAACCCAGATTTCTTCAAGGAATAATTCATTGTTATTCTTTGTTGTTTGTGAGACCAATCCTAGAATCTGATTCGTTTCGTTACGCTTTCCGCGTTGCGTTAATTGGTATCAGAGTAAGGCTATTTCCTGTAGAGATGTCAACTCATCAAGGCGATGACAGCGGTCATGTTCTTGACAGTGTTCAAGATGCGAGATCACAAGGAAACCACCAATGGGTTCCAAGGGCAGAGTTTGACGCGATGTATCAGAAGGTCGGGCATATGGAACGGCGCCTTGATGAACTGATCGAGCGTTTCGACACCTTAGCGATAGATCCCAATAGGGTTGGGGGTGTTGGTAGGAATCCACCACGTGTAGCGGAGGAATTCGGTGAACGTATAGTCCGACCTGTCGTTGAGAACAGTTGGGGACATGTAGAGGATGAGGATTCCAGCGAGGAGAGTGATGATCCGTATGGGAGTAGACCTCAGCAAGGGCACGGTGGTAGAGGTGGTGGTTATCGGACGGTTCAGCACGGAAACCATCATAGAGACGGTGATTACCGGAGGAACCGTGGCGGATATGATTAGGGAGACGGAGGAGACTACCGCCTAAAGTTCGACATTCCATGGTTTGACGGTAGCCTTAATATCGAAGGCTTCTTGGATTGGATTGCGGAAGTAGATCGATTCTTCGACTATATGGAAATTCCCAAAGACCGCCGAGTGAGGTTGGTGGCATGCAGGCTGAAGAGCGGAGCCTCGGCATGGTGGGAGAGGCTGTAGAGCAGGAGTCAAAGGGAAGGAAAACATCCGGTGAGAACATGGTATCGCATGAAGCAGTTGTTGCAACATGATTTCCTCCCGCCGGACTATGAGCAGATATTGTTCCAACAATATCAGCGATGCCGCCAGGGGCAACGTTCAGTGCATGAGTATATGGCCGAGTTCATGAGACTGGCCGAAAGGAATGACTTGAGGGAGAGTGAAGGCCAGCAAGTAGTGCGGTACGTGGAAGGCCTGAAGCTCCAAATCAAAGATAAAATTGGAGTTACAATGGTGAGGACCCTGGTAGAAGCAAAGAATTTGGCTCTTCGAGCTGAGTTAATGTTGCAGGAGCAGGGTAGTAGATATGGAAGAGGAAGAAAGGGGTACGTTGGTGAAGCTGTAGGTAGTGGTAGTAAGTCGGGATTTGAGAAAAGTAAAAATGCTGCATACAAGCCTATTGATGACAGTGCCAAGAGAGAAGAGAAGAGTGAGGGAAAGAAACCGATGGAACCTAAGGGGACCCAGAGGCAGAATAATCCTTATGCCAAGCCTATCTTGGGCAAATGTTTCTGATGCAATCAATCTGGTCATCAGTCAAACGAATGTCCTGTTAGGAGAAGCGTAAATATCCTTGATAGGGAGGATGATGAGGAGATTTGCTGTGAACCTGATGGAGAGGGAGAGTACGATGAGGAGGAGGAAGAAGCAGCAGAACCAACTTATGTGATTCGGCAGATGATGCTTGTCCCGAGACAAGAAGAGATTATACAACGACATCAGTTGTTTCGCACAAGGTGTACCATTAATGGGAAATTGTTTGAACTAATAGTAGACAGCGGGAGTTGCGAAAACATCATAGGAAGAGAAGTTGTGAAGCAGTTGCAACTACCTATTGACAAGCACTCAAATCCGTACACTATTGGGTGTATTAAAGCTGCCGAGAAGATTGAAGTCAAGGAGAGATGCAGAGTACCATTCTCAATAGGGAAGTACTGCGATGAAGCCTTCTGTGATATTGTAGACATGGATGCCTATCAAATCTTATTTGGTAGACCATGGCAGTTTGATGTGAACGCACAACATGCGGGGAAAGAGAATGTGTACAGATTAGAGAAGGAGGGTGTGAGGTACACATTATTGCCATTGAAGAAGGAAGGACGCTCGAAGGAGAAGAGAGCAGGGAGTCGTTCTTTCCTAACCGTCACTCAATCAGAGAAAGAATTGGTAGAAGACCTAAGGGAGTCACGGGTGATCCATGCTCTCATAGTAAAAGATGTGGTAGTTGGAGAAAAGGAGAGTGGTGTGGAAGTACCCGAGACAGTAAAGAGTCTACTGGAGGAGTTTAAGGAGGTGGTCCCCGACGATCTACCTGAGGGTCTACCGCCTCTGAGAGACATCCAACATCAGATAGACCTAGTGCCCGGAGCAAGTCTCCCAAATCTACTACATTATAGGATGAGTCCTAAGGAGACCGAGGTTCTGCAGTAGAAGGTCCAAGAGCTTTTGGACAAGGGGTTTATCCGGGATAGCCTGAGTCCGTGTGTGGTTCCAGCATTGCTAACTCCCAAGAAAGATGGGAGCTGGAGGATGTGTATTGATAGAAGGGCTATCAATAAGATTACCATAGGGTACAAATTTCCCATCCCGCGCATCGAGGATATGTTGGATCGGTTGAGCGAAGCCACTATCTTCTCCAAAATAGATCTGAGGAGTGGATACCACCAAATTCGGATCCGTCCCGGAGACGAATGGAAAATGGCATTCAAAACAAAGGAGGGGCTGTATGAGTGGCTGGTGATGCCGTTTGGTCTTAGTAACGCACCAAGCACCTTCATGAGAGTGATGAACTAGGTATTAAAACCCTTTAATGGTCATTTTATAGTTGTGTATTTCGATGATATCTTGGTATTCAGTAAATCTGAAGAAAAACATCTTGAGCATTTGAAATGTGTTTTGTCTGTACTGAAAGAGAATAAACTGTTTGCCAATCTTAAGAAGTGCACATTCATGTCAAAGCGACTATTGTTCCTTGGGTTCATAGTCAGCAGTGAAGGGGTGATGGTGGATGACGAAAAGGTGAAAGTGATTAGAGAATGACTTGTTCCGAGAACCGTTACTGAGTTGAGAAGCTTTTTCGGCTTAGCTAGTTTCTATAGGAGATTCATTAAACACTTTAGTACAATCGCTGCCCCCTTGACTGAGTGTTTGAAGAAGGGTAAATTCCGATGGGGCGAAGAAGCTAAAGCAAGTTTCATAAACTTGAAGCAGCGATTGTGTAGTGCCCCTGTATTAGCGCTACCAGATTTTGAAAAGTTATTTGAGGTAGACTGCGACGCCAGTAGAGTTGGAGTCCGGGAGGTACTGTCACAGGAAAAGAGACCAATCGCATTTTATAGTGAAAAATTGTGTGAAGCCAGGAGGAATTGGTCTACACATGACAAGGAGTTCTATGCCGTGGTGAGAGCTCTTAAAGTATGGGAACACTACTTGATCGGAAAGGAGTTCATCTTATATTTTGACTGCGGGGCTCTTAAACATTTAAGTGGCCAAACCCGGATAAGTAAGGACATGCACGCCAGGTGGATTAAGTCTTTACATAGGTTTCCTTTCAGATTGATGCACAAGTCGGGTGTGCAAAACAAAGTAGCGGACGCCCTGAGTAGAAGAGCTGATGTCCTACTCACTCTAAGTGCAGACATTATTGGATTTGAAAAACTAAAGGAGCTATACGAAAGGGATGGAGACTTCAAGTAAACGTGGACTAAATGTGCCAACAGAGAACCTTGTGACGACTACCATATCCACGGTGGATACTTAATGAAAGGGAATCAGTTGTGCATCCTTGAGTCATCCTTACGGGAAAAGCTTATCCGAGACCTGCACGGTGGGGGATTGGCAGGACATATGGGCAGAGATAAGACCTTAGTTGCAGTTACCGAAAGGTATTTTTGGCTTCGGTTAAGGAGGGATGCGTATAGAATTGTGGAAAGGTGATATATTTGCCAAGTGTCGAAAGGGCAATACCAAAACACTGGCTTATATACCCCTCTTCCCGTGCCGGCGAACATTTGAGAGGACCTGTCGATGGACTTTATACTTGGTTTACCTCGTACCCAACAAGGAGCTAACTCTGTTTTTATTGTAGTTGACAGGTTTTCCAAGATGACTCACTTTATCCCCTGCAGAAAGACCGCTGATGCACAAGCAATTGCACGGTTATTCTTCAAGGAAGTGGTGCGTCTACATGGGGTCCCAAATTCCATTACCTCCGATAGAGATAGCAAATTCCTTAGCCACTTTTGGAGGACTCTCTAGTATATGTTTGACTCATCTCTGAACTATAGCAATACAACTCATCCTCAAACCGATGGTCAAACGGAGGTAACCAATCGAACCCTCGAAAACCTCATTAGAAGTATTTGCCGTGAAAAGCCAGGGTAGTGGGATCAAGCGTTGGCTCAAGCTGAATTCGCTTATAATAGTTCCGTCCACCGAACTATTAGAAGGTCACCGTTCTCAGTGGTATATACCAAAACACCACAACACGCGCTGGACCTGATCAAATTACCTAAAGACATGGTGGGTGATGTTGCCGCTAAGCATATGGTGGAACAATGCCAAACCACCGCAGCGGAGATTAGACGGAAGATAGAGGAGGCCAACACCCGATACAAGGGGGCTACGGATAAGCATAGACGGAAGAAACTTTTTGCCGTGGGCGATCAGGTAATGGTTTACCTTCGGAAAGATCGTTTGCCTGCAGGCAGATACGAGAAACTCCAACAAAAAAAATATAGGCCTTATGAAGTAGTGCGCAAGATAAACGACAACGCGTACATTGTACAACTTCCCGAAGGTATGAACATTTCTTGTATATTTAATGTGGCGGATTTATCTCTTTTCCACCTCGATGACATACCGCTATATCCCGACGAGAACTCGGGGTCGAGTTTTTCATTGGTGGGAGAGAATGATGTAGACACTGGCTGATACACGGTTGGTTACACGGTCGTGTAACCTGTCAAGGGAACTTAAAGAAAGACACACGACCAGAGGCACGGCCGTGTATTCGGCTAGGAATTCTCTCAGAAGCATACACGGTCTCCATACACGACAAGAAACATGGCCGTGTATTCGGTTAGGATTTCTCACAGAAGCATACATGGTCTCCATACACGACCAGGAGATACAACTGTGTATTACGCCAGACATGTTCCCAGAAACATACACGGCTGAGAGGCACGGCCGTGTATACGACAGAGAATAGACGTGTTTATTAATATTTATTTCCACGTGTACGTTTATATTTCCTTTTTCATGTATTTTACAGAGTAATATATATACCGTTGTTAGGTTATTTTACGGTTACGTTTTTATTACTAATTGAAATATACTCTTGAAAAACGATTTTTCTCTGTTTATCGGTTGTGCGCAACCCAGATTTATTCAAGGAATAATTCATTGTTATTCTTTGTTGTTTGTGAGACTAATCCTAGAATCGGATTTATTTCATTACACTTTCTGCGCTACGTTAATTAGGACCATCATAGTTGCGGTGGTCGAATGACCATTCATGAGAAAAACGATTTAAGAGGCTTGTTATTTGTTAGATGAGATGGTATCTTGCTATAATAGTTGGGAGAGTGACAAAGATACACCTATGAGAGGAATCATACATGAATGGGTTGGATACCATTTCTATGCTAAATATGTCCAATTAGATAATCTAATGAAATTGCTGGGAGAGCATCAATAATGGATGGTGGTTAGGACTTTTAAGCCTAGTTGTGAACTGAGTATTGGCCTAGATATTAAAATCATTAATTTGTAAAAGATTAACCTTTAATTTTTCTTAATGAAACTTCTTTAAAAAAAATTATAAGAAATTAATTCTTTTGTGATGCAAATTTTATTTATGAACAATGCTTGCATATATAATAACCGATCTGACAAACTAATTTATATGGTTTGAAAATTCTAGATACGTACTTCCACTTTAAAATAAAATCTAATACGTGTTCGGGATTTTTTTTCCTAGATGAGGTAATTGTTATCTGTGGACTGCAGTAGGGTCCTGGTCGTCAGAAGGAAATGATTATTTACTATATATAGATGACGCTAGCTTAGCGATTTCAACAGCGATGTTATAAAACCGGACATACATTATCAAGCCCTTCATTCTCTCTATGATAACTTAAAAGATAGCAGCATCATAAGTGCTTGCGGAAATTAAAGCTGATCATCAATAGTGCTTGCGGAGGAAGCTCTTGAACCAAAGAGAGGAGTGCTTGGGGTGTCTTTTGAGTCCATTTTTGTAATCGACGTAGTTGATTCCAAATCGAACGGTGTATCCGTTGCCCCATTCGAAGTTGTCTAACAATGACCATGCAAAATAACCTTTTACGTTAACCCCATCCCTGCAGAAAAGCCATGATCTTCCCCAATCATATGTATATATATATATTAAAGGGCAGGGACGACATAGTTTTTGTCTTTTGCTGTGTCTTTTCTCTCATTTTCGTACAGCTAGAGCCTAGAGTAGAGCTACTCTTCTTTTTTCTTACAAGGGTTTCTTGGAAAGTGGAATCTTTTAAATCTCATAAAAGAAACAAAATACGCTCACATGAGAAAAAATAATATCTAAATCTTATATAAGCTGAAAATGATTAAAGCAGGTAATACTTACTTCATTGCTAGTCGAAGGTAGCCAAGATGGCGATAATAGTAATCGATCCTCATGGGGTCAGCTAGCTGCTTCTCTAAGGGCAACGTTGAGTTGTTGAACTCATCGATTCCTTGTGTTATTTCAGAGGGAGAAAAAAATAAAAAAAAAGAAACATTGTTCATGCATCAAAACCCAATTTTAAACATTATTGAATGTAAGATATTTAAGAATATTTATATGATTTTGAAGGAACGTAGTTCAGTAGTACAATTATTATTCCACTCTACCATATGAAGCCCACTCATTCGCTTACCATTTTCTGTGATGTAGATTACTGGACTTTTGTACTTGTTCTTCACGTATAATAACAGATCTCGTATTCCTCTTGGATAGACATATAGCCAGCTTGATGCAGCCTGATCATTATGACGAAAATGCTAATTTCCTAATGCATCATCTTTTTTAAAAAAAAAAAAGAAAAAGAAAAAAGAAAGTCGCGGATTTATTTTATTTTATTTGCATTGGAACCCCATTTTGCCATTTGTCTAAAAGTCAAACTACTGTTGGGTTGTCGAAATACACAACCATTCAAATGGCCAAGCAGAGAATTCTTCATAGACAAGGGGCTGAAAAACGGGGTATTGGGGGTTTACTACAGTTAGTCGAGCACGTGTAGTAAGTATGCAGGTTGAACTTAAGAAAGTCTTAAGCCAATAATACGTGGAAGAATCTTATAGGGTGAGCAGATTCCTTGCCTGGAAAGAGGAGAGGTTTCGGCTCCACATTCTCTTTTCCGGGCTTTTGTCCCTTCTTTTTTTTTTTTTTTTTTTGGGGCCAAAAAAGTTTAGGGATAGGGAAAAGGAAAATTCAACGCAAATTTCGTTCTGATGTGAATGCCAGTGTTTAATAAGGTTGGATTGATATAGGCAAAGAAAATATCTGCTTTTTGAGGCCATAGTATATAGTAGCTGTGCACTTATATATATATATGAAATTTAAAATGACAAATGCAATCCAATCCACAAGAGAAATGAAGGCCACTTGTTACATACCAGAGGACCAATCGCGACTCCATTTAGTGTACCTGTAGGATAAAACAAAGAAGGAAAAATTGATTTGTTATCATTTATAACCTAATCGACTTATAGACACTAGACAGGTTATTCCATTTAGCTGCGACTTTGAACGTGGGGTAAACCATATAATTGTCTTATCTTTCTTAGTTTCTCATGATAGCCTACGAATTGTATTTCAGAATCCATGATCTGGAATCGCAACTCGTCGCTTACACGCACGCATATATATACATATATATTATTCTATTTGTACTTCCAACTAGAATAGAAAATGAATTAATATATAAATAAAGAATCTTCGGTAACAAATCAAGGAATTATTAATTGCATTTTTCTAACGAAAAAATTATATGTTTTTCCAATTTTCTGAAGATTGAGAATTATACTAGAGTGATTTTCTTTCTTTTTATTTTTGGACAAAGTGAAGTTAATTTGTTACAAATGGGGAAAATTATCTTCATATTTATAATTTTCATCATTTAATCTATTGCCCATTTATAATAATAGATATGCCACTACATTATGGCTGTTATCCTTACTATTACCTTCAATCAATTTTTACCACCACCAATGATGACACACAATAAGACACTCAAATTTTAATTATCACCGGAAGAATGATAATTAACACTAAAATAATTATAGGAATACGAAAAACATATGTTTCTCATGAAACATGCATGCTTGATATATATATATATATATGTCTAAAGGTGAAGGGAAAGCTGTCCTTACCCACAAGAGTGGCGAAAGAATCTGTTAGGTAGCTTTGTGGATTATTGGAGTGTGGGGAATATTTTGCATAATAAGCTGTGTAATAATTCATTCCAATAAAATCAAACGATCCTTTCACCATCATGGATTGCTCTTTTGTGAACTTGGGAAGCCTGTTTCCCACATAAGAACGCATGCTATGTGGGTAATCTCCATATGTTAACGGGTCTAAAAACCTGCCAAAACGTTAACAGAAAAATGAGACATGAAAGATGAATTAACTTAATTGGTATCTGTTGTTTTGAACATAAGACTGATCTATATATATATATGTTTGAAAGATGCATGCTTGATATATTGTTGATTTTGGGTTACTCTTACCAACCAAGCATGAAGTCCAAGGCCCGTAGAGCAGCATTGATACTGTGCTTGGCTTTCGAGGCAGGAATCATCCAATGGGACACTAATGTTATTCCAATCAATCCCTTTTGAGTGGCCTATGTCAAAGTCCGGATGATTTCATATGTTGTTGTTTTAGATAATGAAACACCTTATATGAATTAACTAAATTTAATCTTTGGAGTGTGGCATGCATATATAGAACCTGGTATTTCTCTTTGTACAATTTGACTGCAGCAGCGTGAGCAAGAAGTTGATTGTGGGTGACTATGTATGGCTCTGTAGCTGAATCTCCACCAGTGCAATTCAAGCCTTGCCATGCTGAACACCGACCGGGTGCTTTTGTCCCTTGGCCATACCCGCTGTTGCTGTAACTCCATGGCTCATTCTGTGTGATCCAATGTTTCACTCGGTCACCAAACTCCTTAAAGCAAACCTCTGCAAAGTCTCGAAAATCATCCCTACAGATTTAACCAAATTCAAATATCAACTCTCATTACCCCATCTGTACTAATTATTGATTGCGGATCATGTGCATGCAGATCTAATAATATTTATATTTGAGAAATGCTTAGATTATAAGAAATATGGTTAATTTAATGGCATGGTATTCTAATTTCTTTTTGATGGTTGAATGTTTATAGATTTTTTTCTTTGCTCTCACCCAATTCTATTCTTTTATAATACAACATTTAAAAATAGATAAAATGCCTATACTTTTATTAAGAACTTTTGTAATTACACGGATACTTCCCATTTTTTAAATAACGCATTTATATCCTTAAAATAAATATGAGACTTATATTATCTAAATATATTGCAGCTGATATGTTTATTAGATTCATGTAGAAATTATATTTAAATATATATTTTCCACATCATCTAAATTTCTGACATAGTAAATATTTAATTGATTATTTAATTTCTATTTGAGCTAAACAAATAATTCATACCTACCCGTACCCACATTATTTTTTGGGTTGATTTGAACATGGAGGTTTATTAGGTCAAGAATTGAAGTAGAATTGATTCTTAAGGAAAATAGTGTATTATTTTCATTTTGTTAGACCTTATTCTATTGGTATTTGGATTTTAAAGTTATGATCATGTGGTTTTTTATGCATTTTTATGGATTGGGATATTTGGCTTTTTATTGAATCTATGTTTGATTCCTAGATTGAGGTGTAATTCTTATATGTAGTAGCATTTTTATGAGAGATCAAGCGTGTCCTGTACAGGTCATGCCTGCTTTAGGGAACATCCTTTTGTGGAATAAATAGTTATGGACCATGGATTATATGTTTGTCAAAAGAAAAAAAAAAAAAACATTGTGGGCATCCTTTTCTAGTAGTGTATGTTGGTATGTATGCGCTTTTGCACTGGTCGTAGGCATGTTATGATAAATGTCTCTCTTAGTGAACTTAAGGGCCTCCCATTTTCAATAGTAACGTAATAGAGGGAAAAAAAAAGTGGTAAATATAGAAGATGGGTAGTAAGCTAAAAGAAAAAAATAAAAAATCTACAGAACTCATACTATGACTCATAATACTTACATGATATGATGACTTAAGAAACCACCATACTCATCTTCTAGGGTTTGGGGAAGATCCCAATGGAATAATGTCACAAAAGGCTGAATACCTGCACACAAGCAGTAATAGTAAATTAAATAAAGATATAAGTTAGATGAAAACTTAAATTTAAAGATACGGATATAATAATTTAGATTGGAGATAATTCTATATATAAAGAGGTGATGCAATAATATTCTACTTGAAACGTTAATAATTAAGATGGAGAAAGAGAGAACTACCATGTACTAGAAGCTCATTAATTAGATTGTTGTAGTATTGAACACCCAGCTTGTTCACACCCCCACTTAGCTTTCCCTCTGAAAGAAATTTAACAGCAATGAAAATTAAAAATAGCTGCATTTTGTTTTTGTTTTTTTATATGCATTTTGTGTGGGGCACTGTGTACTTACAGCCTCTACGATAAGCAAGTGAATGGGGCCGATGCGTGGCGAAGGGAACGGTTCATCAAAAGCCATTTCTCGCCTCAACCCCCTAAATAGGAAGAGGGGTACTTTACAAATAGGGGATAATTGCTTCGCACCTGACTGTGATAGCCCTTTCGATACCTTATTGAAGCTTTGTAACTAGGAGCCGGCGTCGCTAGAGCCTTTCTTTTCCCAGTGCACGGAGCCCCAAGGTGTTAGTGGTTTATCATTGGGTCAATACAGCTAATCCCTCTTTTTGTGCTACTCCTACTCCTAGGGGGGGAAGAAGATAAGAAAACGCTTCGCGTTCTCTTGGTTTCCCAACCTGTTGCTTCTAAAGGCTGCCCTCTCTCGGCTGGATGTTGGTCCAGCCTACTACGAGGATCCCGTATCCAGCAACCCAACATATATATATATGTATGTATGAGAGAATTAAGTAAAGAGATTGAAGAGCTAGCGGCTACTTGGCAATATTCTAGCCCACGAAATTGAAAATCGGTAAGCATCCAAGCCCATTTCCTTCATGATGCCAACATCCTCCTGCAACAACACCCCCCCAAAATGATTTAATCGTTCAATCAAAGTAGTACCATCTTATTGAAAATTTCTACCGGTAGTGAGTGGTTCATATTCTCATATTCAATCTCTTCCAATCTATCGTGCCCAAGAAAAAAAAATTATTTTACAGTGTTTGCCAGTATAATATTATTTTAGTACAATTTTTTTTAATAGCATTCTGTTATTTATTATTTAGATTCTCTAATATAAAAGGTCAATTTTTAAACAATCCGAAGGAATTCAATGTATCTGGTTTTATTGTGTGACGTAGGACACATAATGAGCAGGTAAATGATAGCTAGATTGCATTAATAAGTGGCTTACAACATTAATAAGCGGTACAATGCTGTGTAATTTTAAATTCCAAATGTCACTATCATTTCAACACTTTTGAAAAGGATATTAATGTAAGTTACTTAAGAGAAAAAAAAATAGAAAGGTGTTAATCTTAGATAGATATATATATATAGAGAGAGAGTTACATTACAAAAATTTGTCGAAAAGGTAGACTTACCCGTAGGAGGGATAATAGAAATTTGCTCTAAACTAAGACATAAATAAAGGCAGAGATAGTCATTTTTTTTTTTCATAATGGACTTCCCAAGGTCAGAGAGACAACTCAATTCTGTGATTCCATACCTTATACCGATGATATGAGTCCACTGCCACGTCTCCATTACTCCTATCAGCTATTTTTTTCTGTAATTTAACCACAATAAATAAATAATAATATAAAGAAACTTTAACGTTTTTAATTCGATGGAGAGCTAATAAATACAGTACTTAAAATGCATAGTCGATCAGATCGAGAACATAATAACAATAAAATGAAAGCTAATTGACTTATTTATTTCCACCTATATTCGGTCATTGTCTCGGAATTTTCCTTTATTATTTAGACAAAAAAAAATGTTCTAAATGTATGAAACAATTGTATCTAATAAAATAAAATAAAATATTACAAATTAAAAAAGTTGTTATAATTGTATGAAACAATTGTATCAAATTTGATCTTCCTTACAGTTTTTTTTTTTCAATTTTTTTATTTTTATAATTTTATTTATTTTTCTAATTGATTTTTTCTTTTATTTTTAACATTTTATTTTATTAGATCCATGTCTGCATCTAAGCGTGAAATTGAACTATAATAGAATCACCTTTTTCAACTACAAAATATATAATTAATTATTTATTTTAACCATTTAAATATCTGATTTTTTATTTAAATTTGACGATCATCTTATTTATAATTTTCCATATGCCATGTCCATATTATTTGCATTATGCGTCAGAAATCTACAACATTTTTACCGGAACAACAAATTGAGACGAGACCAGAATGCTGTTCAAAATAATATGACAAAATCTTATAATAACCTGAAGCATTCTTAAAAGAGAAGGAAAAAAAAAATTGTTATGAGTTGTTTGCATCATGCTAGGATTTTCCCTACAGTTTGTTAATCAAATCTAAATATGTCTTTCTTTCTTTTTGGGTCTTTTCTCCATATAAATATACATATTACATATAGTTAATTGTGTTAAAATAATTATTACATCTATGGCTCATGGCATTGGTACCTAAGCAAACAGGATTTTTTTTTTTTTTTAATTCTAGCTTTTTTCTCTGCATTTAACAACTAACATATTGTAGCTTTCAATTAATACTTTCTTTGGAGAAATAAAAACAACAAAGATTGATACTCTTAAACGGAAACACAAGTCAATAGCGATTTTATTATTTCAAGTGTAGACGATAGCTCTAGACACAGCATTGAAGCAGTCTCAGATTAAAAGATTAGTTCCTGTAGGATTCATCACTTAATGAAAAAGTATTTTGATCAGATGGCCGGATATACCATAAATCCTAAGACTCAATAAGGCTCGCCATGTTGATACAAAATATGGAACGAGATGACACCCGGACTCAGCCTGTTGCTAGGCAACTGATTATTATTTCAATTTAATTTAGTTTAATCGGATGTTGAGGTCAATGGTTTTGGTTAAAAACCACCTTTCGGGGGTTTGAGAGCCTTCTGTGAAAGACTAAGGTTTTATAAAGCATCCGACAATGCCGCTAAAGGAGCCACAGCATGGGCTCTTGCGCCTTGATAATCCAACTAAGCACTAAGCGTTGATCATGCTTGTAGATGCTCATGCAAGATTATTATGCTTGGTGTGTCCTGCCCCTGTACCGAAAGCTAGGCACGCAAAGTGACTATTTATGTCTGCGATTGGACAGGCAAGCCTGAGCACATGCTTAGTCTATTTACTATTCCTAGGTACTAACTAAAAGTAGAGTTGGTAAGAGTTACTGAGGTAAATCTAGATCCAGACACAGACCAGCGGTTGAAGAAAACTTCTACTTTAGGCCAAAGAAAAAATACACATCACATCTTATTAAATACACTTGTAATTTTAGTGTATTCACCCAAGTTTGATGCACTTTTTTTGTATTATAGCGTGTAATGCGTATGTATAATTTTAATTGAGGTAGAGATAGAAGAAGTAGGACCAGGATGTTTGTGAGTGAAAGTATCCCAAATATTCAGCCCTTTTCCATCTTCAAAAGCCGCGCCTTCATACTGAATAAGTGGACATAAAAAATATATAATCAAGAAATTGAAGGAGCTATGCTCTACAGGCATCCAACTACTGATAAGAACAACGGGAAACAAATAACAGGAACAGCTCTACATTTTTATTTGGGAATTAATTAATTTGCGAAAGCAACTTTTAAATTACAAGGCAATATTTTATTATTATCTGACTTTATGTTGGAAATAAAAACAAAAAAGAATCTTGTCCATCACCTATTTAACTTACTTTAACTTTTTTTTTAATCAATTATAATTACAATTAGAAAGCCATCATCTTAAAAATATCAGTGTTCATAACACTTGGCTATAGGGTCCTTGACGCCATCTATGTAATTTAATTTGTATAAAATGGACACACCTGATAGGAAGCTGAAGCCGTTCCGAAAACGAAATCTGGCGGAAAACCAGTTCTGTTGAGCATGGCGGTGTCATATGTCTTATAGGTTGTTAATAAATAAGCATCGTCAGTTTCCCTGGAGTGAGCAAGCGACGCAAGAAGAAGCAACAAAAGACCACACACAAGAGCAAGATGAACTCTACATTCCATTATTTTATAGTTATTTTGCAGAGCAGTCGCTACAAGTCCCCTCTAGTATTTATAGCTCTTCTTCAGTGCACCAACCAACAATACGAAGAAGTAAGAGGCACAGCATTTGTGGAAAAGAGGGGGGGGGGGGGGGGGGGGGGGTGGGGGGCAAGGAGTCCCCGCTTCTTAAGCCTCGAAAATAATAATTATAATTTTAAAAAATGAAAATTTTATTTATTTTAAGACCATTTATTAATAAAATATAATATATAGCTTAGTGATAAATATAAAAAATTTTATATTAGAGGTTATGAATTCAATTTTCATAATGGTTATTTTAGTTTTTTTTTAAAGTTATATTTATTACTTTAATAGTATCCTCTTTTACTTCTTTATATTTTTTTTTTATTTTTTCACAATAACTAAATTATAATAAACTAACTAAATTATCTTAATTTGCTATGTATTTATTACTAGTATATTATAAATAATAATAACATTAATACTAAAAATATATCATCCATATTTTCTAAAATATTGATAAATAATAATAGTTATATTATTTGATGTATTTTTTTATAATTAATATTATAAAAATGACCGTGAATTTTCTAAAAATAACTTTTTAGAGTTATTACTCTAGAAAAAAAAAATCAAATAATACTTGTATTTGTATTATATTGTTATTTTAATTCTACTTATAATTTTTTATTAATAAATTTTTTTATTAAATATTAATGAATTATATTACTTATAAAATATATATATATTAATATATAATTTTGATTTAAATATAATAAAAATAACCTCATCCTCATAATTGTTGACAACCCACCCTTTACAGATTGCACCCACAAAGTAAAAAGTAAAGGACATCGCTTAATTCTCAACCACAACTTTCCCATCCCAAAATGGAGAAATTTGGCTTCTCGCCCCCATTTCAATAAAATCTAGTAATTATTGCAGTCTCGATGCCCCGCGAATCTTTTGAGAGTCATATCAACAGACTCCCTTCTCTAAGAAACTCACTACAAAATCGTTCAAGAGAGGATTTTTTTTTTTTTAGCATTCTTAAAGGATTCGCTTTATTATTATTTTTAACTAATACTAGTACATTTAATTTATAAAATAAAATAAAATAAAATAAAAATAAAATTATAATTTAAAAAAATAAAAAAGAAAAAAAAATTTATTCAATTACAAGATTTAATTGATAATTATGAAAATATATTAAAAAAAATAGATATTTCCTTAATCTTATAAAGAAATTTCAATTATCCATTTTACAATAATAGTAATTTTATAAAATAGTTATCCTATTACTAAATATGAGAATAGATTTGTAAAGAAAGAATTGTTATCCCATTCCATTCTTATGAAATAAATTAAATATGTCATTAATATTTTTCAAGTTAATTATATTGTAAAACAAAAAATTCTTATGACTTATTATCATGAAATTAAATAAAAATACAAAAAAGAAAAGCATATGCATGTTATTAATATTTAATTTACCAATTAAAAACGTAATTAATATACACGGTTGAAAATTTTTAACTGCCATTGAAGGTTTGCATTGTTTTGCCCACATAAAATTGTTCCGTTGCATGTCATTTCTCCGATAAAGTCAGGGTTAGAAATATATATATATATCACTTCATTGGTCCTCCAACGATGCTAAATTTTAGTTTAAATGCCACATTTAATAATTAAAATTTATTTATTTTTATAATTAATTATTTAAAATTTAAAAATTATTTAATTGTAATTTATTTTAATAAAAATAAAAGAGAAAGATTGAAACTTGATCTTTGCATCTTATTGTCTGTTGGGTGTCAGTTGTTACGATGTTCATTTCATTTAATTTTTTTCTCGTTAATGTTTTACTTGTGCAGCTATAATTTATAAATCAAGATATACCTTGCTCCAAATATGAAAAATCGAAAGCCATGTACATTTGCTGAATAATGCTGTCATATTGTTTTGTTCCCCTGTATGGAATTTTTTAAAATATTTGGTTTTTCAAGTATCATATAAAGTGCTCAATAATAATCTTTGAATTACATAAGGAAATGTATACGGTCAAAGTGCTAATCTGGGTTTATGACAATTCTACATTATAGTTAATTAAAGGTGATTATATAATATAATAATTTTTATTTTTATGATTCTTTTTTATTATCAATAGATATTATTTCATGTAAGGGTGATTTACTGTTTTAAAAAAGTAAAATAAAATAAAACTATGGAATGCTATTTTAAAGGCCGTCAACGGTCATTTTTACTATTAAAAAATCTTATTTTTATAATAATTTGAAAAAAAATTTATAATCGAGAAGTCATTTTTTTTAATGATTGAACCATAAAATTCTCGTATACAATGCAAAGTCCTTTATCTTTTATCTAAGGTATTTAAGGAGATGCAAAGTCCTTCAATAAAAAACTAACATTTATTCAATTAATAAATTGAATTTAGATATTCTTGATTTTTAATTACACTTATTGTATGTTCACTTTGAAAAATTGATATTCTATTTTCCTCTTATTTTATATAAAGTTACTATTATTTTGTTTGATTAAATTTTAGATACGAAATAACTATTATTATAATATTAAATAACAATTCATATCCTCAATTCATAAATTTTTATTCAATGATTCATTTATTATATTTACCATAAAATGCCCTATTCTTGTAAGTTTTGTTGAATCCATCTTGGCTATAAAAAACATCAAATAAAAAAGAAAAAGAAAAAGCAAATAGTAAAACTACTTTTGAAAAAATATATATATATAAAAAAGTGATTAGCCCTAGAAATTCGAACTTAAACAATGTTAATTTGGTCAATGGTATTGCTCCATATTCTCGATTCCTCTGAAACTGCTTCTAAATCAAATTCCCATTTTCAAACTGTGGAATATTCTCTTCTACATGTGTATTATATCTTTTATTATAACAACAAAAAGAAAAACATATTAATCCCCAATAAGTAGGCAAACCAAAAGAAAAAAAAAAAAACTATAAGAAATAATAAAATCAAGATTGAATGGTTTTCTCTTTGCGATTGTTCATTTTCTAAAGATGTTATCTTCCATGCGATGAATCTCAAGAAAGCCAAAAACCTGTAGTTTGAAGCTGACATGTACAGGTACATATATTTACAATATGCAGTTAAAAATACTTGCAATAATACGCAAACTCAAACCTTTAATTAAATGCATCAAGCGTCTTATACTTGGATTGGATTTGACTAGTTCAATACTTAAAGTTTTATTTTTTAAAAATTTAGTATTTATATTTTGAAATAATATATGATGTAATATCTTTATTAGACACTAAATTTAAAAAAAAAATGAAACTACAAAAATTAAGTTATCAAAATTAAAAAATTCAAACACTTTGTGTACCTTTTTTTCCTTATAGTTTGAAGTTAATTGAAAAACAAATTATCAAGCAAAAGCTAATCATATTATTGGATTATAATGGTCCACTTAAGACATAGTCAATCATTATTGGATCTATATATGGGATCTACAAAAAAGCATTTAAGTCAACTAAATAAGGAAATTAAAAATAGCATAATAGTGTAGCCAACAGATTTTTAGTTATCACCCTTTTTATTTTTTTTTTCCAAAGTTAGATTTTTCTATTCCAGAGTTTTGATAATTTGTTGGATATTTTGGACCTAATCCACAATGCATGAAAAATGTAAAAGGAGAGAGAGGGAAGATGATGGAGAGGAGAGGAGTCATGTCGGTGTGGGTGGTGATAGGTAAAAAAGCTATCGAAAAGGGAAAACAATGGTCGCCCTCTTTTTTCACCTAAAGCCAAAGCAATTCTATTTTTTGTTTTTTTCTTTGATGTTTTCATTTGATTAGTTGATGTTCTTTCTTTCTTTGTTTTCTTTTTATCTTTATATTTAGTTATTTGATGTGACTTTCCTATCATGTATGCATCCAAGTGTACTAAGTATGTGGGTCCCATGCTAGTAAGAGGGGAGAAGGTGCTCAATTTCTAAAAGTGGAGATATTCCTACAATTTAAAAAATTTGCAAGGCAAGTAAATACAATTTACCTATAAATAAAGAAAAAGCTTGTTAGTAAAGCCTTTTTTTATGCGAATCCTAGAGCACTTTGAAATAAAATTGATAAATTGTTTTTGGTAGTTCATGAATGAAAGTAATTGTTTTTTCTTTTTTGTTTTTTAATGTATTTTAAGGTTTCTTTTCTTTCTTTTCTTTTTCTTTTTCTTTTTAATGAACAAATGAGCCATATGGATATGAATGAAATCAATTGTTCAATATTATGTATGTATAATGAAGTTGAACTAGTTCTTGACTAAATCACATATCAATATTACACACAATTTGTGAAACTTTGTGGTTTTTAAAATGACCATTTTAATCATGATTTCAATCAATAAGATTCACCACAATCTAAATATAGATAGATAAGAATGCTATGAATTAAAAGAACTTGAAGAAAATTTCAACATTCAATAGCAAGACTTAATGATAAGGTTTTTCTCAAAAGTGAAGGATGATTGGACTAATTACATAATTGAGTAATTTATAAGCTTAGAAAAATAAAAGCTAATACTCTTAGCATGAAAGGAAAGTATTGAAATAAAATTACAGTAAGATAAATGACTCAAAAGAGAATAAAATGCTAATAAAGAAAAATAGCACAAAATACTAAGGACAACTGAACACCTATACACTCTTGTATGATGAAGGTCAGTTTTACTATGCCTTAATCAACCTAAGCCAGTTAACCACCTCTAGGTTGATCACCTAGTTGACTTCACTTTTGTTTACCTTTTTGATCAAGCTCCCAATTAGCCGTTTCTTGGTTGATCTTATTGCAATTGACCATTTATGCTTCATAGGCTTGAAATTGCTTCTAATGCTAACCTGAATTGTCTTGTTTAGTTCTTTATCTCCCAACTCATTCCATGATTCATACCACTTATTTACTGGGGTTAGGTTGCTAGCTTAGCCAAATTTTATAGCAATGGCGTTTGATTTCATAATTACCATATTTAGGAGATGAGTTTTATCTACAACGCGTGGGGAGGATTTTGGTATTAAAGAGACTATTGTTGTGTGACGACAAAGATAAATGATTGTGAGAAGGTCATGCCCCAAAAGGAGGCCTGGAAGCCTGTACTAAAATTATCATGGCATGTCTACACTCGTTACATAATAATCGTCTTACGAGTCAGATATTGTAAGACTCTAAGTAAATAATTACATCTACAACAAGTTATAATACATATAATTAGAAAATAAAATACAATTATGAATCTCGTATCCCACGATCAACCATGATCGCAGAGAATCGATATCCCTTACCAATCACTAAAGTAGGATAAATCCTAGGTTCTCCACTTCAAAATCTATTCACATGGGGGTCCTAACATTTCATCTAAACAATTTATCATCCATAACTCTTACTTTGTCATTCTGGTCTTTTAGAATCTCTCGATATTTCACATCTTATCCCATCCCGAGCTTTCGTACTCGTTACCTGCAGAAAGTCTGTGAGGGGGTGAGCACACCATGGCTAAGTGAATGGGATGGTAATACTTTCAATGCTACGTACACACATAAACAAACTTAAATCAAATATTAGACTTGTGCTAAATACATATACAAGTAAATTCAAATTAAGATATTAAACGTATTCTATATACATACATAAGCAAGCAAATTCAATTTAAAATATTAAATGTATGCTATGCATGAACAACCATATGAATGCAGCATCTCATGTGGTCTTCCGATAACCGACATGAAGTCCAGGGTTTGCGCCCCCTTGACCTTAGGTTAGGGATTTCGAAGCCACCATCAGTGCCTAGGTCATTACCAGGTTTATTAATTATGATATCTTATTAACTCAACAGGGAGCGCTTTCGTGCCTCTCTGCACCGGACGGAGCAAAACCCTCAAGGACAGGCCGGACTCGGAACCGTCAAGGCTCG
Source organism: Laguncularia racemosa (assembly GCA_037954665.1). Taxonomy (NCBI): domain Eukaryota; kingdom Viridiplantae; phylum Streptophyta; class Magnoliopsida; order Myrtales; family Combretaceae; genus Laguncularia; species Laguncularia racemosa. Next base: position 9,009,051 of record JBBMOL010000014.1, on the reverse strand, counting down.
ACAATCCCCTAATCACTTAGTTCGCACTTGGCAGAACAGCGATCCTCTTGATCACTTCCGACGCATCTTGTAGCAGTGATGGCCTTCAATCTAATGCAATGTCTCGTGAAAATGCATGTCAGGTTTTTAAATCAGGTCCTCTTCCTTAATTAATTTATTCAGGGTGATCAAACAATATTTATAATCACAATTAATCATACCACACAAGTAAACATCAAACATTCCATTTCACTCATCACAACAAGCACAAATCATGTTCTTCTTATCACTCATCACAAGCAAGGATTATGCATGGGTTATCACACAAAATCGACACTGAACCCAAATCCCCATGGACATAGACCTATCTAGTTTATAATGAATTAAATTATCTCGGCACCTCTCTATGCCATTTCTTTTAAATGTAAAACCGCTCGGGTTGACTTATGATCATCATATCTGACACCTTTGTGCCCTTTTCTCTTAAATTCCGAACCACTCGGGTTGGCTTACAATCATTTTTGACACCTCTGTATCATTTATCTCATATGTCAAACCAACCACTTGGGGTTGATTTACATTAATCATCCTTGACGCCTCTATGCCATTGCACTTCTCAAGCGCTCTATTATTCTCACACTTTCGAGAACCAGAAAGGTTGTCTCGTTTTCTCTTTCAATGTCCTTAAGACATTTGTATGTGATATATATATATGTGTGTGTGTGTGTGTGTGTGTACATACATATTTCTGTCACATCTCTAATTAAGGACAGTTTACTAAATACTTTCCCTTACGAACTTAAGAGAGTAAGAAAGTAAGATCGTTATGTTGTAAAAACTAAGGTTGCACTCATGATTTATATAATTGAGCTCATGAGTGTATTTTGTAAATATAATATGAAAATAAATTTGGTTAAGTATATGTATACACATTCAGGAAACAACTCTGACATGTATATATGTTGATACCTATACACCCTATTCCAACTAAGCATACCTTCTTGGTAGCTATAGAAGGAAAAGCTAAGTATCTATATTTTGGTTTGATTTGGAAGAAAACAATTTGTGAAACATAGGTTAGGCTTATGGTTATAGAACTAGCGATATGGTGCTAGGTGCTATCATTAAGGTAATGACATCTAAACTCTTGGACAATTCATTCCCTTATTTTCTTCATGACTTCTTACCTAACTCATTATTCTCTATAGCATAACTTAACTCAACAACAATCATATCAAATAGCAGCACAATAAACATCAATTTCACATGCATAGCATTCCACGTACAACACAACATAATAGCATATCATTAAGTTTCCCACTCACTTGTTTAGGGTTGTTGTAGTCCTAGCCGAAGTCGAGCGATTCCAGCGGGTAACTCCTTTGCGTTCCTCTTGAAGTCAGTATCCTTCTGTGATGCTTTCTCAACCCAATCATAAAGCTGCATCTCCACCTGACTTTGGTAGTTTGCTAGCACCTGATATGTGTACTCTGCTCATCTTGTGGTTGATGACAAGGCATGAAGTTTCCTCCTTATGGAACTTTGGGCGAGCAAGATTCAAATGTTGAACTTCCTTCGAATCTGTGTTTCCAACACTCTAAGTTGTTGTGATCGACTGTCTGCTTTCCTTGTGTAGAAGTCGAGCAATGGAATGTCTTCAACTTGCCAAATTTGGAATTCCTTCTTCCACATATGCAAGATATCCTTGGAAAGGACAACTGAAGATCTTGCATTAGGATATTTGGCCAAGAATGATCTTCCTCAATGCCCTTTGAACATTCCATTGTAAAATCCATCTCATTCCAAATATCTCTCAAGCCATCATCTTGGATATTGCTTGAATCATTCCCTTCACTAGTTACACCATCATAGACGCTTCTCTCGTCCATGAAGCATCTTTGAACCTTTCATTTATCCAATTTTCTTTAATATCTTCTAACGAATCATCGCTTCTATTACCATACATACACCAACCTTTTCTACACACCACATGCACACCAACATACACATATTCTTATCCATTTACTCTACACATATTACACACCTCCCGTATCCATACTCACACATACCCACACCATGCATTATCTCATACACCTACTCACATACTCCATTTACAGCTTGCACCATCAATACACACACTCACATACTTTGCACACACCACATTTGCCTTCCATACCCATATATATACATATTCATACTCCACACATTGTCTTATATTCGTACATACATATCTCGTATACATCATCCTCAACTTTCACATTTACACACATACATCCATACTCCTACACACATACGCCCTTACACACTACATGGCATCCACACACATACACACAAATCGCACCTACCACACACCATCCATCTGCATACACCCTTCTCGCATACATCACATACCGTCCCATACCCATACACTCTGCATACATCACACCCTTATACACACACATACCACATACCCACGTACACATACCGCACACTCTACATCACTTCATGCACCTACGTGCATACCCACAAGCATTACACACTCGGCTCCTCCTCTACACGTACACGTACCTTCACACACCATACATCATCACCAACACATGCACATCCTTACATATACTACTCACCATCACCTATACATATACGTATCTCCATATGCATCACACCCACCGTCACATATACCATCTTCACATACACTACTCACTTTCCCGCATACATCACACACATCCCTACTCACATATGCATACATACATCTTTATACACATCATACACCCTCAACCACACATACACATATACCCACTCCATTCACACACACATTCCGCATACATTACATCACCTCCTCATTTATACGCACGTATACACACACATTCCTACACACACACCATACTCCATCATTCACATACATACACACTTTCCCACATACACTTACATACACACCCTTACACCTCGCACACTTTCACCCGCACATACATGCATCCTTACACAACTCACAAACCTTCAATCACACATACACATCTTCCTCTACACACACACACTCTCGTACTTCCACACCATCATCCACACATACACCCTGGGCTCCTCCTTCTCCCTTTCACATACACATACCCTTCACCCGCACGCATACACACATGCTTTCCTCTTCCTCTTCCCTTACTTGCTTTTGTACTTGCTATCCGTTTGTTGCTATTGCTGTGGTTGTCGTCGTGGCCACCGACGTGGTTACTGCTACTACTGCTGTTGCGGTCCTCTTCCTTTGCGCACACACACGCATACAACCACACACACACTACACTTACACCTCCTCTTCATCCACACACACTCACATGCACACACTCTCACGACGTCCCTCCACGAACACCTACACACTTCCTTCACTTGCACACACACACTTCTTCACGCACACATAAACACACCTTCATGCACACCATCCATCGCCATTGCTGTTGCTGTTGAGGGTCGTGGTTGTTGTTGTCATTGGGATTGTCATTGCTGCTGCCGTTGCTGTGGCCATCATGGCTACCGTTGTTGGGTGGCTGTTGTTGTCGTTGTTGCAACTGCTGAATTGTTGCCGTCATTGTTGCTGTTGCCGCCGGAGTTGTTGGGTCGAAGTTGTCTCAGTTGCTGTTGTCGCCACGGTTGCCATTGCAGCTGGGGTAGTCGTCACGGTTGGAGGCTACCATCACTGCTGTTGAAGGCTGTCTGTGCAGCTACCATTGCTGTCGTCGGGCTCATCGTCGTTCCGGTTGTTGTTGTTGCAGTGATCATTCCCTCTCACGCACACTCACACACTCAACTATCCATCGTCATTGTTGCCGTTGCTTCTGCCATCGTCATCATGGTTGCTACCGCTGTTGTCGCCTTGATTGTTGTCGTCGGAAGCTACTAGCGAAGACGCGGCACAAAGGTGAAGTAGGAGACAACTGAAGAAGAAGAAGAGAAAAGGAAGAGGGAAAGAAGACACAGCCAGGGAAGGGTAGGCACGAGAGAAGAACAAGAAGAAGAAGAAAAGGAAAAGTGAGCCGGGAAGAAGAAAGGAAAGGAAAGAAAGAAAAAAGAAAAGAAAAAAGAAGAGAGTGAAGGAGGAGAGAGATTTGGACAAAGCTGGGGACCTGCTGTGGATACTGTTGTGTGTTGATCCGGTCAGTGTAATGGACAGGACGGACGTGACGGCGACATGACGACCGGTCACATCCTTGCTGCGGCTGTTGGCTTTTTTTTTTTAACAGTTATATATATTTATATGTATTTTTATATATTATATTATAATTATATTTTATTTAAAAATACTCCTATTTTAATATTTTACATCCGTACAGAAATATCTTTAAAAATTATATCTTTAACAATTTATTACAAAATTTTATGTTTAGATTAATTTGATTATTCCGAAGATAAATATTTACTCTAAATTTTAATTTGAAATTCCTAGATTTATAATTTACATTAATTTCGTTACTTAACCTAATATTGTTTAAAAATTATATTTCAGATGATTTATTCTTTTAATTTAATTTACCTGAACTAAAGTTAAATTTTACAATTATTTTCATTTATCTATTTATATTTCTATATTTGGATATTTTCAAGTACGTCGCTTCCTAAATTTATTTGGTAATATATTTTATAAAATTCAATTTGTTACGTTTATCATCTTATCTTTCTTACGAAAGTCGTTCTTTCTAATTGTTTAAAATTTTTAAATCTATTGTTATCACAAATTTAGAATAAAATAATATTGGTTATTCTATTTATTTTCTGTAATTATTTATATAACTTTTTGAAATTTTTCGGACTTCACAGAGAAGATATTCTTTTACATCTTTCTTACAAGACTTGTTGATCATCAACATGAACAATGGGTACAAGACTTTACGTGAAATAAACAATGGGTAGTGAAAAATAATTGAATGATGAATTTAGAGATTTGTGGAGTAGAAGATTACTTGCTACAAATGATGAAATTAAAATTTTTAAAAATTGACTTAAAAGCATTAGACACTAATATCCTAGGCAAAATACAATACAATTATAATCCCTTTTGATTTGGCTCAACCTATCAATTTTGATATATTTATAGATGAGCCTATATGTAGGTTTAGCATCTAAACTTGTTTTATAGATAACACAATAATATAATTGAAAAGTAAATTTATTTGTGATATTTATGTAGACTTTTAATTGGGGAAGTTAGTTGTGAGTTTCTAATTTATTGGACCACAATTTGAATTTTTGCTATGAAATTATTTCACCTATGATGATGATGTTGATTTAGATAACGTAACAAATATTTTATTGCTTGATTTAATGGAAATATTATGTAAATTAATGAACCAATTATTAATAGTTGGAATGGATGTCAAAACACGACATGCCTCAAGATGATGGTAAATGAATTTAAACTATGAGACCATTCTTTGTGCATGCGTGGAACCCAAACTTATAGAGCTTATCAAACAGTATTCAACTAACTAAAAAAAATATTACCAACAAATATTTATTTATTTGTGAAAGTTATTAGGTATTACAATATTAAGTGATAAACTTTGTATTAAAAAACTAAATGAATGTGGTCAGTAGAAATTAAAAATTTCTCTATTTTAATTAGTTGCTCCTCCAATGTAGGGTTGCTTTTGCGTTCTCGCCCTGTGGTGCATATGCTCCTCCAGGAATAGAACCTTATTTGGTGAGAAGGAAGATGATCTTGACTGATTTCAACGCGTGTTCATTATACATCACATGAATCGTGGGCATATCATAGATTTCGGCGGAAACTTAAGCGAATGGAAGCCTATTGTTTGAAATGGAAATCACTAGATTAGGGTTTGAGTAAAGGTTAACTCAAATGTCTTCATAAATCCTCAAACGCCGGAAGCTACGATAGGCGGAGTTCTTCATGATGAAATAATATGAACAATGTATTGTGGGTTATGGCCCAAAAAAAAAACTAGGCAAAATTGATGTGTCGCGGCAGATAAGTGGGTTATATACCCGTTGTAGAAGCTCTGCAAACAGATAGAAGCATTAAAATTGGAACTAAAATACAAATCCAAAAAATAGCAACCTATTTTAGTAAGTGATAATTCTCAGCAAATTAATATTAAGTGGCCGTTTGCTAATTTGTTGTAAGCTAGCAAGGACGCCGTATATATCAAGAGAAGCAAAGAGCCATAAATATGGCTGCAGATCACATGGCCTCCTTGATGCGTAACCAATATTCTAATCAGCTACAAGCTTTTTGTTCCTCCATGTTCTGTTATCGCATTGCTTTTGATGGATGTTAAGCCCATATTTTTATATAATGGAGAATAAAGGCAACGGTTAATATGCTGTTTATGTAATTGAGTGCTTCTCTAGACTTCTGTAGGTATGTTAAGTGAGGGTCTGTTTGTTAATGGTGAAGACTCATATTTAATTAACAATTTTGAGGTTTTATAATCGTTTTAAAAATCTATTTTATAATTATAATCTTATATATTTCATGACAAGTTGCCATCGCTATAAAAAAAATTAGAAGCATGATAGAAGTAATCTGACTTACAATAGCCAAGTTCATGCCCATTGGTTAGCCTCAAATCATGCAACCCATCACCATGGGAATGGAGTAAACCGTGCAACCCATCACTTTGGGAAAGAAGTAAATCTGACTCTTTGTATCCATAGTTGGGGACATCACTTTAAGTAAATCTGACTCTTTGTATCCATAGTAGGGGACATCACTTTAAGCCCACACATCAATCAAATGTCAATATGAATATCATTTGTAATGACAGGTTTGCTAAATATTAGGATCACAGTTTGAGACACTGATTAAAAAAAGGAATTTAATATTTGATTTCATTCTTATTTAAGTCTTTCGTCTATTATTATTATTATTTTTTAATTCTTAACATTTTAAAACTTTTTATTTGAGTCATTCTCATTACTCTATTAAAAATCTAATAATAACTAATATGTGTCATCTTTAGATAGGGTCACAATAATCAATTTGATAAAATATTATTCAAATAAGTTTTTAATTAACTAAAAATAAAATTTTAAAAAAATTAAAAAAGGAAAACTTATTGAAAAAGCCCTATTCATCGTCTCTTTCATAAACTAATTCCATTCGATTCTAATTGCAAAATAAACTCCATGAATCATCTTTTAGTATGGCCATGGCAAACACATAGTTCAAACACATAGTTTGCCTTTTCTTTATTCAATTTTTATCTATCCTTTATTCAATCTTTCACAACTTTTAATATTCTCAACAATATACCTTTTGAGGCTTAAATAGTACGAGAACTCTGCTCTATCACAATGTTATATCAACAATAGAGAACATAATACTGTGTTTTTTATATTGATATATTACAATTCCCTCATTTGGAGGTTTTTAATGAAGTATTATCATCATTAGTATCCATTAGAAGCAACATTACTTATTTGTTTTAACATACTTAAGGTTATGGGTTTAATTCCTATTATAGTCGCTTTTACTTTTTTCAAGTTGTATTTATTATTTGTTTTTCAATAAATGATTTTTGTTCTCTTTTTATTTTTTTAACCTTAGCTAGTAAAATTGAGTTTCATTAATAAAAAAGATGATTGTTAACTAAATAAATTTTTAACAGACACTATTTATTTATTAATAACTTTGCGATGAATAATAGTTATATTCAATAGTATAAATGTTTCAATCAAATCACATAAAATATTAGTAAATGATAGTAGTTTATAATAGTTAAAGTACAAACATTCCATCTAAAACGACACTGTCTTGCAATATGTCAATTCGCTTTAAATTTTGTCACCTACTTCCTCTTGAACCCCTCTCTTCAATTTCACTTTTTCTCTTCATAACTCCAAACCCCATACTTTTCTCCATCATCTCCATTCTCGAACCCAAAATCACTTAAAGCCCAAACCTTGACTTATGATTCAAACCCCTACTTGCCTAAAACTTGTAGAAACACTCATAATAGCTTTAAAGCTTTTAGCTTTAACTGAAAACTAAAGACAAATTAAAGCAAAACTCAAACCTTAATAAGCTAATATAAAGCTCAAACCTTGTGTCATTTTTAACATACTTAAATTGCTCTAAACCTATTGAAGCACTAGGATTAGTGACAATTTAACGTTGTAATCCATTTCTGAAAGAAGCAACACCTAAAAGAGGAAAGTGAAAGCAAATGCAATATAGTTCATGAAAGAAGCAGTCTTGATGCAAAATTCCTTTGTTACGACACACTCTACCTATGTTGATGGGGCAAAGAATATCAGCACTACCCTCAATGTCTATGCTCAAGGGGAGGTACTAAACCTTAGTTCAATCTAATTCAAACTCAACTACTTTTTCAAGTTGCCATATCTCTGCAAATTAGGTTACTTTATGCTATCCTCTCTTACATTAGGGTTAAGGTTTGGGTATAGACAAATAGGGCTCTAGTGTTTGTTGAAAAAGTGCTTAAGGGATTTTTTTTTCCTCAATTAGATTTTTTTATGTGGCTATGATTATTTTAAAGCTCAACTTTATAAAATGTCCTTGACTTGGATTTTTTTTTCTAATGTTTCTCTTTTGTTTTTTTATTGTTCGATCCTAATCCACATCATTATCTAAGTGGATGGTGACATGTATTATTTTTCACCTACATAGCTGTACTGATGCACATGTCAATAACCGAGTGGATGGGCAAGCCATGTTAGCAAATAGACTTTAATAGTGTGAATTTAGGTACCATACGTGTACTCAAAAACTTTAATTGGTTACTAAATTGATCTATTTTGAAGTTTAGGTATTAAATTGAAAAATTAGTCAAAGTTGAGGTAGTAATTGTGACATTAACCTTTTATTCTATGAAAAAAAATTTAGTTTCCTTTTATTATTTTTAGTGGCTCATTATTAGCTGTTAGATTACTTTTAGATCATAAGGTTTATATTTGTCAATTCTATTATATAAATAGTTTTTTTAATGGTTTTCAACATTAGACGATTGGTATTGATTGAATAAACATTATTTCCTTTAAAATTGGTGTGATTCCATCTTTTTCATTTGTGGTGTGAGGCCATTATGAAATTCATTACTACTGTGAGGCCATCAACCATCTTTCTTTATATTTTATCAATTCGTAGTATTCTTCATATCATCACAACAACAAGGTGCATATTTTCTTGATCAATATTTTTTAGGGAGGATGATTAGTTGTCAATAACCCCAAATAGGAATGAGTTCTTGTGGCAACAAAGGATTGCACATTACAAGTGTCAAAGTTTGAAAATAATGTGAATAGAGGACACCTATCTTGGAGATTGAATCGACAATCAAGGATTAAAGGTCTTTGAAAGCATTCCTTATTATAATTCTTGTTTAATTTAATTTTCACATTTTATTTTTCACATTGTTATTAATCATTTCCATTCTTTTAAATTAATTCTGTTTTCATGTCCTATGTCAGGTTGTTTCATTAATTAATCTCAAGCTACTCTTTTACTTTAATTTTGTTCCTTTTTTACTCTCTTAGAAGCATTCAAGGTCTAATACAATGTTGCTAGAATACTTTGCCAAGTCTCTTAATGCTTACTCGTGTAAAAGAAAAAAAAAATCATAAGCAGAAGAACTTCATATTATATTACTAAAAGGCCTTAGTACTGAGGAGTTTAAAAGTAAAAAAAGCTATATTGATAGATATGGCTGTAAATGAGTTAAGGCAAGTTGAGCTAAGTCTTTAAGCCTCAGCCTTAGCTCATTAAAAAAGTATCAAGCTCAAGTTGAGCTAAGTGGAGCTTTTATCGAGCCTGAACATTATAAGCTTGAGTTCATTAATAAATTGATGCTCAAGCTTGACTTGTTTAGATTAATGAGTCCAAGCTTGTTTATCTAAACAAGTTAGAGTTCATTTAGATAAATAAGCCTAAACAAGCTTGCTCATGAGTCTATTCGTAAGTCAGAATGTTAATAATATAAATGAGAGCTTGTTCACGAGCTTGTTCGCAAAGCCAATTTGGTAATAATATAAATAAAGGTTTGCTTATATACATGTTTGTAAGTCAATTTTTTAATAATATAAATGAGAGTTTACTCATGAGCCTATTTATGATGAGTTTACTGGTAAGGTTGTTTACAAGCTAGCTCATTAATAATGCAAACGAGCTTATTTGCTAGCTTGCTCATAGGTTAGCTTGTTAACAATATAAACGAGCATGATCTCGAGTTGGCTTGCAAGCTCAAAAAGGAACTTAACATTGGCTCGTTTAAATAAACAAGCTTCATTTTGAGCTTAAACTTGATTTGTTTACTGATCAACCTCTAGCTAAGCCGAACTCTAAGCAAGTTCAGCATAAATAAGTTGCAAGTATCTTGACTTAGTTACATTCCCGTTAATAGATGGGCAAAAAGCTTTTTACTTTAAATCACATCATTAGGCCTTTATATTGAGACTTCTATCATGTTTAATTGACTTCATAGAGGTAGAATGAAATAGCTATTCTTCTCTTACAAAATTATTATTGTACTTAATTTGTGGAATAAATATTTGCTCGAATCATGGATTGCAATTCTTTCTAAAGACTAAAAAAATAGCTATTCCATCTTTTTTGTTCTTTACCTTTTTTTTTTCTTTTCAATTGTATTTCCATACTAATCTTTTTATGAAACCTTAGTAAAACAACATTGGCATTGATTAGATAAGGGTTTATTGATATATTTACAACTAAATAAGGTAATATCTATTACTATCTTCCATTCCTTAGTAGTTGTAATTATATTCTTACATTGCGTGCCATTCGAGTATGATTATATTGTAAGAAAAAAAAAAAAAGCTATTGCCTTAACAATTGAAGAAAATATTAATATATCACAAAATTGATCCATATAAAAAAGATTCCTGTTTTGGCATAGCAACCTTCCAATTTTCATTTTTTTAACCAACATTGTAATTGTGAAGATTTCATGATGCCATATTCCATATTTGATAAAACAACTAGTTACAAAGTTTTAGTTTCCCTCATAGATTTATTATTGTAATTTGCAATAGTAATTCTACTAGCTAATAGGAATTCAAACATGTTACATGCCTAGTTCTTGACATTTATATCATTATTAATGATTACTAATGTTATAATAGATAGGAAACAATATATTATTAAGAACATGTAGAGTGATTATTGCAATTTGGATGCCATAGAGTTGACATCAAGCCTTCCTTTAAATCAACTTGGAAGTATCATCATCATCAATAGTGCTTGTAGAGGAAGCTCTTAAACCAAAAAGTAGAGTGTCTAAGGTGTCTTTCGAGTCCATTTTTGTATTCCACATGGTTGATTTCAAATTGAATAGTGTCTTCATCACTTCATTTGAAGTTGTCTAATAATGACCATGCAAAATAGCTCTTCACATTTATGGCCTCCCCATAGAAGAGAAATCAACCAATATATATTTATATATTACATGTCAATCGCTTTCTTTTCACACCTTTACGCTTTCCTACATTAATCATCTATAATGTATAAAAGGGAAAGATCCATTTTAAGGAGTAATAAAGGGAAGTATTCAAGAATAGGTATGGTTACATACATAATTGCTTGTTAAAGGTATTGAAGGTGGTGACAATAGTAATCAATCCTCATTGGGTCAACTAATTGTTGCTTTAATGGTATTGTGGAGTTGTTGAACTCATCCACTCCTAAAGTCATGTTACTTTTGAAGGAAAACAAAGAAACCACGAAAATGCATCAAATACCTAACTTTGGAGATTAAGCTATAGCAAGTAAAAATATTCAACGATTTCATAGGTGATTTGCTTACCATTCTCTATAATGTAGATTGCTAGGTTTTTATACTTATTCTTCACATATAATAGTAGATGTCTTTTTCTTGATGGATAAGAATACAACTAGCTTGAAGCGGCCTATGCATGATTCAAGAAAATATCAATTTTAAGAAATCCTATGTGTATATTTGTATTTCCAATAGAAGGAGAAAATACTAGCATGATTTTTCTTTGCCTGAAGCAAGCACCTCAACTATTTAGCATTTTTTTCCTAATAAAATTTATTGTTAAGTTTTTTAAACATTTCATTCAATTTGCAAGGATGATGAATGATTCTTTGAAGCATGTAATGTATAGATAAAATATCTACCCACCACTTAGTTTATATAGGAGATAAATGTTATAATAAGTAGTGTATATAAAGGACATATGTAATCCAATAAGTGCAAAATAATATGTATGTATGGTTGAGCTAATGAAATTATAATGAAATCTCCTCTAGGCCCCCATTAACCACCCTTGTTGTGGCCTGTGCAAGAGCCACCATCACACTTTCCACTTCATCCTTTGCCTCCTAGTCGAACGAGTTCTCCAATGACACCTCTACCTCTTCACACATTACATCCAACACTTTCTCGTCTTCTAGTGCTATTGCTATTGTTGTTGGTGTTGATTCCAGCCGCATTGCTACTAACATAATCTTAAGGGGGGTTAGAATTTGATGAGGAGGAGCCATGATAGGCTCCCTCAAATGATTAGCAAAGCTTCATGTGAGTCCCTAAATTTGAATGCTCTACCATTTAGAAGGAAAGTTTCCAAATCTTCTTGCAAGAATTCAAGAGAATAGGAAGAACTCTAGCTAGTGACACTTGAAAACCTTGGGGAACAAACAAGCAAAGAAAATTGAGCAAAACATGATGAGACATGGGTGATGCATGCTACAAAACTTCACGAGCATGCCTTGAGTAGGTTTGTCTGTGTGTCATATGGTAAAATCTCAATGGCCAAGAAGATTGTTAAAGTCACGTCCACACATACTAATTACCTATAGTCAACACACATCTATAGCATTAAATAACAATGGAACATATGCAAAACGTAAAAACACTTAGGCATTCAATTCCTATCATTTTCTATGTATATGGTTACAATTATCAGTGTTCTCAATGTGCTTATGATGTAGTACTTGGCAGATTGTTAACTAGTGTGTATCATCTTAGGAGAATACAGCATGGTGTAGATTAACTGAAAGAGGTATGCATAAAAGTATTTAGCTAAGGAGTAATCCTAGTATTCCTTCTATTTTCAAGGTTTGGCAAGACAGAAGATGACTACGTTAATGCGAGTTAAGTTCCTCGATTGCATTCTAAATTTAGAAAAAGCATGCTTACCTACTATCCCAAACAATAGAATGATTTAAGTGTTCCGAGGAAATCTAATGTTAACTGGCTAACTTGATGGAACGTTGAAGCTAGCTTGTAAAGAAATTTGAAAAATGAAAAGTGGCACTATAATTACTTTAAATGCCATTGCAACTTGAAATGGAAGATGAAAGCTCGATGAAACCTTGCTTGGTCTCACTCACCAAATAGTATAAGAGCTCGGCGAAGACCTTGCTCAATCTTAGTAGCTAGATAGCAGATTAAAAAAGGCCTTGCTTAGACTCACTTGTCAAGTAGCATAAGAATTCGACAATGACCTTACTCGGCCTCACCAACAAGATAGTTGACCGATGAAGACCTTGCTTGGTCTCACTAAATAAACTAAACAAAAACTTGATGAAGGTCTTGTTAAACCTTTCTTACCCCATTGCCACTCCATAATAAGATTTCTAGTTGCCACCTCAGGCACCACTACATAGAATTCCCCTAACTTTAGTTAAAGTTTGGACTACTCATTTCTCTCCTTGCCGACTCACGACTGATGAGAGTAGGGGGAAAGTGTTGATGGCTATTTCTCAATTGGCTTTAGGCCAACTAAAAGTTTCACATTACTTTAGCCTTTAAACCATGGTCTAGTTCACACCTTCTCCTTTACTTAAAAGCAAATAGGGCTACTGTAAGTATCACATGATGATTTGCTCTAAGGCTTAATGCGACTACAGTAGTTGATGCCTAAGGACTTAGGAGCATATAAAGGGTCCATCACTTACCCATCCCCTTAAGATCCATATATCTTGAAGACCCCATCTATAAGGGGACAAGTAAGTTGAACACATAACTCTCTCTCTTTCTAAGTGTTGTTTTCATTATTTCTCTATGCCCCTACATTTGACCGACTTAAGCATCTAAGTAACAATGCTAGATTCATCTCTAATGCTATCCAATAGCTTACATGTATTTGTTTTGCAAGCCTATTTTCCCTAAGAGGCCTAACAACTATGAGTAAGCTAGACTAGGCACCCAAAGGGGTAAGAATCATGTGTCTACACATTCCTTAGGAGTTGTAATTATATTCTTACATTATTCCATTTCACTAATCAAATGTGTCATTAAAGTATAGTTATATTCCAAGTTAAAAATAACATAACAAATATATTAATATATCACAAAATTAATTCATATAAAAAAGTTTTTCCTTCATTCATGATGACCATCTAGTTTTCACTTACTTATTTATTTTAACGAACATCATAATTGTTAGGATTTTGTGCCACTATGTTTCATATTTGATAAAATAACTAGTAATCAAGTTCTAGTTTCCATCATAATCTAGGATAATTATTTTGCTAATTGCTAGGAATTTAAATGTCTTACATTCCCATATCATGACATATATCATTATTAGTAATAACTTGTGTTATGGTAGAGGAAGTGCTTATTACAACGTAGATGCTATAAAGTTAACATCAAGCCTTTGTTTAAGTAAACTTGGAAGATCTCATCATCATTAGTGCTTGTGAAGGAAACTCTTAAACCATAAAGCAAAGTGTTTGGGATATCTTTTGAGTCCATTTTTATAATCCACATAGTTGATTCCAAATTGAATAGTGTATCCGCTATACCATTCAAAGTTGTCCAACAATGACCATGCAAAATAGCCCTTCGCATTTACTCCCTCCCTATAAAAGAGAAAATAACCATATATTACAGGTTGGTTTCTTTCTTTTCCCACCGTTGTTGTCCCACAACAATATTCTATAATGTATAAAAGGAAAAGATCTATTTTAAGGAGTAATAACTAAAAAGTATTCTAATGAATATGGGAAGAATAAGAAGTAGTTACATACATAATTGCTTGCTAAGGTACCGAAGGTGGTGATAATAGTAATCAACCCTCATCAGGTTAGCAGATTATTGTTCTAATGGTAATGTAGAATTGTTAAACTCATCTACTCCTAAAGTTGTGTTGTTCTTGGAGGAAAACAAAGAAATCATAAAAATGCACCAAATACCCAATTTTGGATATTAAGTTATAGCAAGTAAAAATATTCAACAATTTCATAGGCGATCTATGAACCATTCTCTGTAATGTAGATTACTAGGTTTTTATACTTATTCTTCACATTCAATGGTAGATCTCTCATTCCTCATGGATAAGAATATAGCTAGCTTGAAGTAGCTTGTGCATGATTTAAGAGAGTATCAATTTTAAGAAATCCTAAGCATGTATTTTGTATTGTCGATCAAAAGAGAAAATATAAGCTAGTCTTTTCTTTGCTTGAAGTAAACACCTAAATTGTTTAGCATTTATTTCATAATAAAATTTAGTGTCATGTTTGTTTTTTTTTCTTTTTTCTTTTTTTAAATAAACATTCATTCAATTTGCATGGATGATGAAAGGTTTTTTGAAGCATGTAGTGTATACATAAAACATATATCTACCACTATGTTTACCTAGGAGATAAATGTCATAATGTGTGGTGTATATAAAGGACGCATGCAATCTGATAAGTGTAGATAGGAGATGTATGTATGATAGAGCTAGCAAAATGACATGAACCCTAGATATCGATCTAAGAACCAATGATCAATAGAGGATTCAAAACCCAAGAATCGAAATTGAATCAAGTATTGTGCATAACCTGACCCCAATCGAACCCGCCGATTAGAACCTAAGCTATCAAGATCGATTTCTCCAAGCATTTAAGATGAAGAAACCTAAGGTAGTTCTATTGCCAGAACCAAAGGAAGAGAGAATTCTCTTAAATGATTTTCATTCAACATCTGATAATAATGACCTTTTAAATGTCCTCCCCAAAGGAGTTTATAATGGTCATAAATTATAAGCTGGATGTAGCCTTTCAAATGTCCTACTAAGGAGTTTATGATGGTCATAAATTATATGCTGGATGTGGCCTTTCAAATGTCCTACCAAGGAGTTTATGATGGTCATAAATTATAAGTTAGCGGCTTAAATACATCCAGGGCCGGCTTTGAAATGAAAAGACAAAAACAACATTAGGGTCGTCTATCCATTGCTGATGTCTTCCGCTTCGTCCCCACTTTGATATATGATATTCATGAGCTTAGGATTTGTGTTAGAGTTATGTCGAATCACCTCTTGCTCTTGAAGTTCCATAATCAATCCTTGCAATGCCTCCTTTATTTGCTTGGTCCGTGATCGTGTCATAGGACCCTCGATACCTTGTAAAGGATCATTGGCTTTGACTAGCTCCTGAATGTTAGATGCGTCCTGATTTCTATCATTCCCCCCTTTCTCGAAAGGATTCGTCCTCGAATCACCTGCATCATATAATGAAAGATTAGAAACATTAAAAGTAGCGCTTACATTACTGTATTGACTTAGCAAATCAAGTTTGTAAGCATTGTCGTTGATGCGCTCCAGCACTTGAAAAGGACCGTCTCCCCGAGGATGTAATTTGGACTTCCACTGTGTAGCAAACCTTTCTTTTCTCAAATGTAACCAGACCTAGTCTCCAAGTTGAAAGGTAAGCTTGATACAACCCTTGTTTGCTTGTCAAACATAGTGCTCATTCTTCTTTTCAATGTTAGCTTGAGCCTTGGCATGCAATTCCCTGACTAACTCTGCTTTTCTCTTTCCATCAACATCAACAAATTCGTTGGAGGCAAAGGTAAAATATCCAAGGGAGTCAAAGGATTAAATTCATACACAATCTCAAATGGTGAGTATGATGTAGCATAATGCATAGCTCTATTGTATGCAAATTTAACATGAGGCAAACAATTTTCCCATTGTTTTAAGTTCTGTTTCAAAATAGCATGCAACAATTGTTAAAGGGTCCTATTAACTACTTCCATTTAACCATCCGTCTGAGGATGTGCAATAGTAGAAAATAATAGTTTAGTTCCCAATCGGTTCCATAAAGTGCGCCAGAAATGGCTGAGAAAATTAACATCCCTATCACTTACTATGGATCTTGGCCGGCCATGCAAACGCACAATTTCTTTAAAGAATAAATCAGCAATATGTGTTGCATCATTAGTTTTAGAACATGTAATAAAGTGAGCCATTTTGCTAAACCTATCAACAACAACAAATATACTATCCTTGCCATTTCTAGATCGTGGCAAACTTAGAACAAAGTCCATAGAAATGTTAGTCCAAGGCTGATGAGGCACAGGTAATGGGATGTATTCTCCATGTGGCATTACTTTGGATTTAGCCTATTTACACCCAATGCATTTTTCACACACAAGTTGCACATCATGTTTCATCCTAGGCCAATAAAAATGCTCATGCAAAATGTCTAAAGTTTTCTGTATACCAAAGTGTCCCATTAGTCCACCCCTATGTGTTTCTCTAACAAGCAACTCTCGCAAAGAACATTTAGGAACGCAAAGCTTGTCTTTCTTAAGAAAAAACCCCTCATGCTTATAGAAATCAGCATATGCATGCTCAGAAACAGAAGTCCACACTTGACCAAAATCAGCATCATTTTCATATAAATCCTTAATAAACTCAAATCCAAGCAATTTTGTATGTAAAGAGGTCAGAAGTAAATACCTCCTAGACAGTGCATCAGCCACTACATTTTCTTTTCCTTGCTTGTATTTGATAACATAAGGAAAAGTTTCAATAAATTCCATTCACTTAGCATGCCTTTTGTTCAACTTACCTTGAGTCTTCAAAAATTTCAAGCTCTCATGATCTAAATGGATAATGAACTCCTTGGGCCATAGATAGTGCTGCCAAGTTTGCAAAGTCCTTACTAATGCATATAACTCCTTATCATAGGTAGGATAGTTTAATGTCGCCCCATTAAGCTTTTCGCTGAAGTAAGCAATTGGCTTGGAATCTTGCATCAAAACACCACCAATACCTTTCCTAGAAGCATCACATTCAATTTCAAAAACCTTTTCAAAATTAAGGAGAACAAGTAAAGGTGCATTGGTCAGTTTTTCCTTCAAAGTATTGAAAGCTTTCTCATGTGTTTCAGTCCACCTAAACTCAGCATTCTTTTTAACAAGGTCATTTAAAGGAGCAGCTATAGAACTAAAATCCCTCACAAATCTCTTATAGAAGCTTGCTAAACCATGAAAGCTTCTTACCTCATTAGCATTCTTAGGTGTTGGCCATTCCTTGATCGCCTTTACCTTCTCCTCATTAACAAAAATCCCCTGTGCACTTACAACAAAACCTAAAAACACTACAGACTCCATGCAAAAGGTACACTTCTTTAAATTTGCAAATAACCTATTTTCTCTCAAAACAGTGAAAACCATTTGCAAATGCTGAACATGTTCTTCTAGACTTTTACTGTAGACTAAAATGTCATCAAAATAGACTACAACAAATTTTCCTATGAAAGCACGAGGAACATAGTTTATTAATCGCATAAATGTGCTTAGTGCATTTGTCAAATTTAAAGGCATTACCAACTACTCATAGAGACCATATTTGGTTTTAAAAGCGGTTTTCCATTCGTCTCCCTCTCTCATGCGTATTTGGTAATAACCATTCTTCAAATCAACTTTTGAAAACAAACACGCACCACGCAGCTCATCTAACATATCAGCAAGCCTAGGTATGGGATGTCAGTACTTAACTGTAATTTTGTTGATGGCTCGACAATCTACGCACATACACTATGATCCATCCTTCTTTGGAACCAGAATAACAGGGACCGAACATGGGCTAAGGCTCTCTCTTACAAATCCCCCTTCTACCAGCTCATCCACTTGCCTCTAAATCTCCTTTGTCTCCTCTGGATTTGCTCTATATGCTGGTCTATTTGGAATTAAGGCACTTGGAACGAAGTCGATTTGATGCTCAATACCTCTCAATGGAGGTAATTCACTAGGTATTTCCTCAGGGAACAAGTAAGCAAATTCCTGCAAAAGAGAAACAACGACTGCAGGCAAAGAAGGGTTAAGATGGTTAGTGGAAAAATAAACATCCTTATACATCAGTACAAGTAAGTGCCGTTTTGCCTTCAAGGCACTTTCAATCTCACTTGCCTCGCCAATTTCACTCGTGTTTCCCTCTAATTCTTTCCTCTCATTGCTCACAAGTGTATTTTTACCACTCTCTTTCACAATCTCACTCTTCTTTTCTTGTTCACTCTTGTGTTTCCCTCTCTCTCTAAACTCTCTAGCAATCCTCAACTGATCCTCACTAGCCTCCCAAGGATTGAGGGGTGTCAAAACTACCTGTCTTTTGTTCAGAATAAAGGAATACCTATTATGATAACCATCATAGGTGACCTTTCTATCAAATTGCCAAGGTCGTCCTAACAATATGTTGCAAGCCTGCATAGGTACCACATCACACAATACCTTATCACAGTATTTCCCTATAGAGAAAGAAACCAATACCCTCTTGGTCACTTTAACCTCTCCACATTCACTCAACCACTGCAACTTATAAGGATGATAATGTTTCACAGTTTTTAGGCTCAATATATCTACCAATAACGTGCTAGCAGCATTTGTGCAGCTACCACTATCAATAATCAAACTACACACCTTGTTATTTACATGGCATCTAGTATGAAAAATGTGCTCTTGCTGCACTTCACCACCCTCATTCTTAGGTTGAGTATTGAGAATCCGCCTGGTAACAAGAAACTCTCCCTTTACAGGACCTTCCATATCCACATCACTACAATATTCTAATGGGGGCATGTCATCATCATCCCCTGAACTCACACTCTCCACGTCACCACTCTCCAAAAGGATCATTGCCTTAGTGTTTGGACACTGTGATGCAATATGTCCAAATTCCTAGTACCTGAAACACTTAATGTCACGTAATCTAGAAGAAGATTTGGTTTTAGTGTTACCTTTCGAATAGGATGCTGGTGCTTTAGCCTTCTCTTCTTGCTTAGTTTTTGGTGATGATTTATTATTCTTCTAATTTGACTTCCATGAAGCACTAGAAGTTGAATTATACCTAGAAGAACTTGAAGCTGGATTATACCTTGAAGTACTCTTTGCCTTCAACTGCTTCTCAATCTTGATCGCCTTATGCAACAATTCCTCAATGTCTACATACTGCTGTAGATCAATGATATCAGCGATCTCCCTATTCAATCCATTAATGAACCTAGCCATTGTAGCTTTATCATCCTCTTCTACTTTAGCTCTAATCATGGCTATTTCCATCTCTTTGAAGTAATTCTTTACACTTCTGGACCCTTGTGTCAAGCTTTGCAGTTTCCAATGTAAATCCTTAAAATAATGAATAGGAATGTACCTCTTCTGCATGATTGTTTCATCTCATCCCATGTGCTGACAGGTCTCTCCCCATATCGTCTTCTATTTCGAACCAGTTGATCCTACCATACACTCGCATAGTCAGTGAATTCGACTACTGCAAGTTTAATCTTCTTATCCTTTGAATAATTATGATACTCAAATATGTGATCAACCTTTCGCTCCCACTCCAAGTATAATTCTGGGTCATTCTTCCCTTGAAAGGAAGGTATTTTCATCTTTATACTACCCAAATTACTATCTCTTCTTTGGGTATTATCTCTCCCATCACAAAATTATACTCTCGCACTTTAGTATCTTCTTCCAATTCCATTCTCACTACCCTCCTTGAAAGCCTCTCAGATCTTCGACCCACTTTAGTGCTACCCGTGGGCTCCCTACTTTGCTCCATCCTATCCATCCTTTGATGGACTGGCTCCAACTCAGCCCTCATCATTTTTCTCATCTTACTCAATAGCGTATGAAACATCAACTTATTATCTCCTACTCCCTTCTCCCTGTTAGGAGAACTTTGACCAGACATGTTTGCTGCATCAAAGAATGTTAGTAATAATAATATAACAAGGCCTCACAATTCACTCCCTTACGTGTTTACACTCAAAGATGAAAACTCACTCGTGTGTAACATAAATTTTGGGACTTCTCACGATATTAATCTCACACTCTACTTTTCCTTTACAAGCCTTTGTTCTAGAATTGACTCAATGAATTTTCTTCAAATAAACCACTAGGATAAATTAATGTGACAACTTAGAAATTTAACAATAAGTAAAGATGACAAACTCAATAACCGATATGGAAAATGAACGAATTTGATAGGAAAATAATTCACTGGAACAACTAACAAACAAACTAGAACAACAACGAAAACTCACTCAATATTCAGCAACTTTTTTTTTTTAATACAATTTTTTTTTTAAAACTCTAAACAACCAGGTTCTTTGTTCCCTTAAATCAATCAATCACGTATGGAATTGCAATTTGGGAGGATAAAACTCCTCGACCAGAATTGATAGCAATAATTGATAGAAATATAGATTGGCCAATGGGATGACAAATGTGACTGTAAACAATTGAGTTTAGGAATTGGCCAATGTAAAATAAAAGCAACAGTAGAAAAGTAAACAATGAAATTGACGAACCAAATTTCTACGAACAAAGTTTTTTTCTTTTTTAAACTTCGACAGAGAATTCACAAAATCAATTACAAATAAAATATGAACAAGGATAGAAATTACCCGATCCAATGAATTTGGCTCTGATATCAAATGACGCAAACCCTAGATATTGATCTAAGACCCAACGATCAATAGAGGATTCAAAACCCAAGAATCGAAATTGAATGAAGTATTGTGCGTAACCTGACCCCAATCGAACCCGCCGATTAGAACCTAAGCTATCAAGATCGATTTCTTTAAGCATTTAAGATGAAGAAACCTAAGGTAGTTCTATTGTTAAAACCAAAGGAAGAGAGAATTCTCTCAAATGATTTTCATTCAACATCTGATAATAATGACCTTTCAAATGTCCTCCTCAAAGGAGTTTATAATGGTTATAAATTATAAGCTGGATTTGGCCTTTCAAATGTCCTACCAAGGAGTTTATGATGGTCATAAATTATAAGCTGGCGGCTTAAATACATCCAGGGCCGGCTTTGAAATGAAAAGACAAAAACAACGTTAAGGTCATCTATCCATTGCTGATGTCCTCCGCTTCGTCCCCACTTCGATATATGATATTCATGAGCTTAGGATTTGTGTTAGAGTTATGTCGAATCACCTCTTGCTCCTAAAGTTCCATAATCAATCCTTGCAATGCCTCATTCATTCGCTTGGTCTGTGATCGTGTCATAGGACCCTCGATACCTTGCAAAGGATCATTGGCTTTGACTAGCTCCCGAATGTTGGATGTATCCTGATCTCTATCACAAAATTATGATAATGAGATAAGAACAACTTTACTATGCACTCTAAAATAAAAGTTGTTAGCATTTTGTACAACTTAAAAGCATATGTCCTCTATTTCTATTTGAAATTAATTGCATACTTTCTATTAAAGAAAAAAAATTAACATATTGAAACACCAATTGTCGAGTCTAATTTTTTATTTTTTCATTTTCAACCCTAATCCGATTCATACTAGACCCTATGCTCATTTAATATAAATCCTCGACTTAAACTAGGAATTTTGTCTTATTTTGGAGTCGCCACCCAACTGAAGTTGGGAAAGATTATTAAATTAAGACTAATTGAGTAAATTAATCCTAATTTGGACAACTAGTCAACGAGATTTCCTCTTTTCATTTTTGTAAAAGAGGAAAGGGAAAACCAGAGTTTTTGGACTCGAGGGCTAACCTATTAAAACCTTAAAGTTACCACCTTATTCTTCTGAAATCTAAACCCTATCTTAATGTCTTTTATTGTTATTTATTTTTTTTTATAATTTTTGTTGTGTTTTTGCTCACTGATTAAAAGCAACTTATTCTAACATGGAAAATGATTTTTTATTCTTTTTAGAGTTGCCTCAAATAGGTGCCTACGTACCTGCTATTTAGGATTAAACAAGCCGTAGTTCGCTTTTCATAAAAACTTTAGTGGGTTTGTTAATTTTAATTATGAAATTACTTCTAGTTTATGTTTTTATCATTTTAGTATTTTTTGGAAAAAAAATCTAAGCATAAGCTTGATTATTTTTTTTTGAAAAAAATTTTTAATTTAAGGAAAAAAACCAATTTTGGATTTATTTAAGAAAGTGATTTTTCTAAGTGATAAAAAATTATTTTTGTTTCCCTATTATTAACTTACCTCTAATATTATTATTATTATTTATTATTTATTATTTTTTAATTATTTATTATTTTTTATTTTATCTATTCTAAACTAAACATAAAAATAATAAACTAATCTAAATTCTATCATTTTTCCAAATATTATTTTTTCATTTTCTCTTTTTTATTTTATTTTATTTTCGAATTGTAAATAAATAAAAAAACAAATAAATAAAATACAACAAATAAATAAATAAATAAATAAACAAAAAATTAGACTTACCTGGATTTGGATACGGTGCGCGGGTCGAGTCGGGTCAAATCGGGTCGAATTAGGCCGAATTGGGCGGTGGTCGGAGATCATCACAGGTGGCATTCCGACATCCATTTCTGCCGATCAGGGGGTGTTTCCAACATTTCTGAGGACGAGGGACTCGATGGTGGTGGTAGATTTCTCAAAAAGCCTCTTCGGGTGGTGGTTCAAAGAGGTAGTCGGCGGTCATAGGTCGCGTGAACTCCAGCGGCTTCGATCTCTCTTATTCTCTCTCCTTTCTCTCTTTCAATCCGTGTCTTAGCTTCCTCCCCTCGAGTCCTATTTATAGACACTAGAAATCGAGCTGGATAAGCTCGGATTTCCTTCGATTAGGGAAAATCGGATTTTGATTGAAAAACCCATCTCTGATTTGTGTAAATCCTTCGATTTGTTGCGATTTGATTCCAATGGGATGATGTTTATCTTATTTCAGTTAAATATTTGGTGGATTTTGTGTAAAAATCGCATCAAAACGGTTGAAATTCGAATTTTTACTCACCGGTGATGCTCTCGGACGAAGGTTAAAGACGATTACGCGCCTGGCGCGTACGCTCCCTCCATCCAATCATGAGCTGACATGTGTCCTGGGTAAAAAGAAAAACAGGCAAAACGCAGAATTTGCTTCCCCCGAGTTTCAAAAGCATAACTGAGCCCCTTCCCCCGCGCCTTAGGCCATAGTCCGGACCAGCTGGGCTAGCCCACTTACTTGTTTTTTTTTTTTTTTTTTTACGCAAATTGTATATATGCAATGCAATTTTTACTATTTTTATATTATTTTGAAATTCTAAAAATTTGTAAAAATTATTTAACTCCTTTTCTTATTATTCCTATCATTATTGTCCAAAATTGATATATTTTTCCTATTTATTTTTATTTTTTAATATTTTTCCTATTTTTGCTAAATTAGAAGAAAAATTATAAAAAAAATTTGAAAATTGACCAATATTAATTATTAGGGTAAAAAATGGGGTGTTTATAGCTGCCCCTCTTTGTGGTAAAGTTTGCAAAACTTAACTACAAAGATAAGAAAGACGCCATTTTTGGCCTCTAGATTGAATGGATAACGCTCTGGTTTGGCTGGCTATCTGGAATTTGGTCTTTAATAGGAAAATACTCCATAAGCTAATAATCCCACGAGTGCTTTGTGATGATTAGTATTGCTCAAGAAATGGTCTTAAACAACCTAACAATATGAAGTAATGTATCATCCTGAAAAGTGCTCTATGGGCTGACTAATCGACGATAGGAAATATCCCAAGGATTGTTTAGGAGTGTGTTATTCTGAGTGGAATAGCTGATGATAGGAAGTGTCTTATTGGACTGGCAATCTTAAAGAGAAGATTGTCTCAAGAAGTACTCTTATGAGCTGGCCACCTATCAATAGAAGCGTTTGGCTAGACTAGTGACTGTTTGGGGAGAACTGCCTTTGAAAAGTGTTCCTATGAGCTAACTAATCGATAGATTTGAAAAGTGTTCCTATGAGTTGACTAATCAACATATTTGAGAAGTGCTCCAGTGAGCTAAGTAATCAACATATTTGAAAAGTGCTCCTATGAGCTAACTAATCAACAAATTTGAAAAGTGCTCATATGAGCTAACTAATCAATAGATTCGAAAAGTGCTCCTATGAGCTAACTAATTGATAGATTTGAAAAGTGCTCCTATGAGCTAACTAATCAATAGCGAGAAGCGCCTTCTTAGACTTGCAACCCTAAAAAACAGGTATCTCGAAAGGTGCTCCTATGAGCTAACCTTGAGAAAGGGTGTTTAGGAAAGTGCCCCTTTGTGGGCTGACTAAGCTAACCTTGAGAAAGGGTGTTTAGGAAAGTGCCCCTCTGTGGGCTGACTAACCTATAGCGGGAAGATGTCAGGCCTAAATCTTCTCAGTTTTTGTTTTTTAGGTTTGACATCTTCCCCTGTGGGAAGCCTATGAACCACTATCGATTGGTCTAGCCTTGGCATGTCACTATATGACCAGGCAAACACATCCGCATATTCCATTAATAGCTCGGTTATCTCACATTTTTGCTCGGTACTCAAACTGGTCCCGATTCTGAGGTTCTTAGGGTTTTCCATGCTTCCTAGATTTACTGTCTCCACAGGCTCGTCGATCGAGATTCCGCTTTGTTCATGTTTTAGCCAATTTTCTTGTATTATTTCGTGGTCTAAGAGATCGCCTTCAACAACTGACCCAACAGCGTTGGAAACGATATCAGCGTTTTTACTTTCTACCTGCGCGAAATATCCTTGATGTTCGATGGTAGGAAATCTGAATAACATGAAAGTGAAAGCATATATATAAGAAGAAAACAAACTGCAATTGAATTTGACAAAGAGTCTCAATAAAATTTGTTTAATAATTTTTCTCTACTTTTGAGCTAACCTAGCGCTACTGATAGGATAACAAAACCAATTGTTCAGAGCCGGATGCTATTTGGACGTGCGGGGGGTTGATTTCCCTTTGCTGTCGTCCTCTTCGTTTATTCGAGGCTCTTAAATGATGTTTGCCTTTCAGAAAGATTGTTGGAGAGGTGGGATGTACATCTGGGTGTCGATCAGCTTCCCCTTTATTCTGCCTTTGACACCTTTTGTTTGTGCTTCTTCTGCGGCCATAGGAATGTACCCCAGTCCAAACGTCCCATGCTACCCCTCTTTAAACTGATGGCCCTCCTTGCTGGTTACCATGTTCGCTTCATTGAAAATCTGTAACCCTAGGTCTTCTGAACCCTCTTCCCCAATATAAGGTATGGCAGTCTCTTTATATATGGCGTAATCCTGTTCGCCCAGTACCGTGACTATCTGCCCGCTTGCAATGAACTTGACCCTTTGGTGAAGACTAGAGGGGATGGCTCCAGCAGCATGTATCCAGGGTCGTCCCAAAAGCAAGTTAAAAGACCTTGGGATGTCAAGGACCTGGAAAGCGATGTAGAATACTTGTGGACCAATTTCTACTGGTATGTTCACTTCCCCCACTATGTCTCTTTTTGATCCGTCGAAAGCTCTGACCACCATGGAGCTAGGTCTTATGTTGCTTGGATCGACCCCCAACAAGTCAAGCGTTGCCAATGGGCAAACGTTGAGGGATGATCCGTTGTCGATGAGTACCTGGGAGACAATGGTGTCATTGCACCTGACCACTATGAATAATGGTTTGGTATATTGGTCTCCCTCCTCTCCTAACTCTTCCGGAGAGAAGGCTATCTGGTCCATTGTGAAGATGGAGTCCGTCACGTGACCTATTTTGTCTATAGCGATGCCCTCTGGGACCTGAATCTGTTTTAGCACTTTAAAGAGTGCTTCCCTGTGGGGCTCGGATGTTGTGAGAAGGCCCATGAGTGATATTTGTGCTGGAACTTTATTTAATTGTTCCATGATCTTGTATTCACTGGCCTTGACCATCTTTGTAAATGCAGTAAGTCCCCCCTCCTCTTCTTCTCCTTTTTCCACGTTGGGTTCTTCAATCGGGCTTTTATACTTTGGATCGTATAATCTCCCAGAGCGGGTGATGACTCCCACTATAGGAGGTTGCTCTTGTTCGAGGGCCCGATAGTCGAACGGTGTAGCCTTGTAATTCTCTGCCGCCATCGGGACATTGAATACATATCTTTTTCTTGGGATTTGTACCTCAGCTGATTGTCCCTCGTAGCACTGTATAACCCTGGGCTTCTGATGAGAGTTGATCATGTTGATAGTCTTCCCCTCTTCCTTTGACGGGTTGTCTTCTTTCTCAAATTCTGGTCCCCATCCACTAGGCGGCCCCTGCTCGGTCGGGATATAAGAATAGTTTACCAAATACTGAAATCTCCCATGTGATTCTCCCAAAGTGCCGACCGTTGGGTCTCCGGCTAACTACCTTCTTTTAATGTGTGCTTTTGGTGTTTCTTCTGGAGCTTGGTGGGATTGCTTCTTCTATTGCTCCGTTGGATTCTGCTTAGGGGCTTCTTTGGGGATCGGCTCCTCAGATGTGATCATATTAATGGTGGGCTTGTGATTGGGCAGTGGGTTGGTGTTGATATTGGGTGCTGGGGCATTTACGAAATCTAACTGGATGATGCTTGCATCAATTAAGTCTTGGATCTTGTGCCGGAGCCTCTAGCATCTATCTATAGAATGCCCATCCTGACCCATGTGGTAGTCACATTTGAGGTTTGAGTCGAAGTTCTTGGGCCTGTACCGGTCATTGGGGAGCTCAAAATTGATCAAGTTGTCTGCCCTCAACCGAGCGAAGACCTGACTGAGCGGTACGGGGATTGGAGTGAACTGCCTTGGGGCCCTGGCGGCCTGGGTGTGATCTGTCGTGGGTTGTTGGGCTGGGATATTCGTGGTCTGGAATGTCAGACGAGTCCTAGATTTTTCTGCCTTACCGGAGTGGATTGTGCTGACAGTGGACTCTTTAGCTTTGTTTCCTCCTAAAGGCCTTTGTGTCTGTGTGACCCTAAGAGGCTCCATTGTTTGGAGTCTACTGGTGGTGATGGCATTCTCAATCCTGCATCCCGCAGCCACTACCTCTGCAAAACTGGATGAGGTCTGGCCTACCAGGTGTGAAAAGTAGGTCTTGTCCAGGGTATTGACAAATATGGATGTCAATTCCTTTTCAGATATCGGGGTTGCTACCCTGGCGTCCTGGGATCTCCAGCGCTGAGCATACTCCTTGAACGACTCAGTATGTCTCTTCCGGAGACTCCCCAGGTCGATTACGGATGGGGCGACTTCAATATTGAACTTATATTGGTCATAAAATGCCCGGGCTAACTTCTCCCAGGTGTTAACAATGTTGAAGTCTAGGTGGGCATACCAGACTAGTGCAGGGCCTGTGAGGCTATCTTGGAATGTCTGGAGCATGAGTTGGTCGTATTGAGCATACTTGCTCATTTTCCGGGCATATAGCCTGGTATGCATTTTGGGGCAGCCCGTCCCATCATACTTTTCAAACTCTGGGGTCTTAAACTTCTCAGGGTATACCTCTTCTCCATATACTGGCAGACTGGTGATTCCGGCTTGCTCGAAACCATCAGGACCCTCAATTGTTTTCATTTTGTCATGGAGTTGCTGGAAGAGTCTCTTCTCCATCTCTTTCTGTCTCTCTTCCATCTCTCTCTTCAGGTCATCAAAGGTTGGCCCCTGGTTGATTCTCGGCTCATATTCAAAGGTCGGGTTGAGGTGGGAATTGATTTCTTCATACTCTGGAGGCTGTCCCTCCACTGCTTTCCCTTTCCTAGCCCCCGAGTGTTCTTCCTGGGTTGGTTGGGTAGAGCGAAGGAGGTCGATGCTTTCAGTTAAGAGGTGGACCTGGGTAGCCAACTATTGGACCGTTTGTTCTAGGGATATGATCTTGGAGTCTGAGGCAGCTTCAGCATTTGTGTTATTGCGGTTGTTGCTACTGTTTGCCATTTTTGCTCTTGAACGTGTGCAAATTGGGCTTCTGGGAGGGTTCGGTTGTTTGGGAGCTATCTTGATACCTGGCGTGCATTTTGTTTTTCCTTTAGTATAATGTATGCAAATGCTATGCATGTGTCACGCGGATGCTTAAAATAAAAGGGTCGACAATTGATTGACGATGTAATATTGAAACTTTACTTTTATTAATATTGAAAATTTTGGAGTTCGATACTCAAACAAATAAAAGATTACAATGATAATCTATTTTCTAGCTCTCTTAGTCTTTTGTTGTGGAGACTTAGGCTTCCCGTTGATGACGGCTTCTAGCTCTTCAACTCTGGCTTTGGTCTTCTCCAATTGCGCTTCCAAGGCTTTGTTCCTTTAGTCGGATTCCTTGAATCGTCCTTTCCAAATGTCTTTCTTATAATCTGCAGCTTCAAAATAGACCTCCATCCAGGCCTTGACCTGCTCCAGGTAGATTTCTAGCTCTGGATTTATCTTGTCTGGCTTTGTTTGAGTGACATCTGGGACCTGGTATGCTCTTTCCCCTGTTTGATACAGCTGGCGGATTACAAACTCTCTAGTGGCTCGGTGCTTTTCCACTTCACCATCTAGCTCACCAAGGTCTACATTCGGGCTTTCAATTCTGGCTTCCCAAAGTGCTTTGATCTCTGCCAGCTTAGCAAACTTTTCAGCCACTAGCAAGTTTGGATCTTGGTACTCGAAGGTGACTGCTTACAGCGAGGGCCGATAAACTATGTCTTGGATAGTACCAAACTAGCGGACCACTGAATTGGGGTGATATCCAATACATCCACTGATTCCGATCAAAGGCACGGCTTGAAAATTACTGCAGGTTAAAATAATTTTGTCGTAGCAACTCCACCTGGCTGTCCACAGAATATCCTTGGCATTGAAGCTTCTAAGCACTTCTACTCAACTGTAGCTAGTAAGGTCGTTGGGTAGCTTTATCTTTTCTATGCATGAATTCACAAGATCCACCTGCTGAACCAAGGTTTTCCGGACCATGTTCAGCCCGAAACACTTAAGGTGGCTCACGAACCATATCAGCATAAGGTTGATACTTGAGCGGAGGATCCCATGGCCTTTCTTCTTAAGGAAGTTTAAGTTTCGAAGCTGCTCAGCCAATAGAGCCGGGATGTAAGATCTTCCTTCCAGGAATTGGGTCACCAGCTCTACAACCCGGTAGTGGACATAGAAAGTTCCGGTGGGGAATAGTATGGTGGCGAAAGCTGTCAAGATGAAAGCGTTCACCCTTCTCTGTCTATAAGTCTTGGGGTCCCCACACAGTATGTCTTTTCTATCCCTATTGTCCTCTCGGGCGATGAACCAGGCTTCCAAATCGTCCATCCAGATGCAGTATCCATTATAGTTTGATAAGGCTTTGTTGACTGCTGTTTTGCAGATACCCAGTAGTCTACTGAAAGTACCGGCTGGCCCGGCCTCGAGATCTGGCACATAGATTTGATTGGCTAATGCTGGAGCCTGTAGCAGCTGGGTGTACTCTTTCAGGGTAGGGGTGATTTTATGAGGCCCGATAAAGAAAGCTGCGGGCTCTACTTCCCATAACTGGAGCATGGCCCGTACCAAAGGCAAATTCACCTCCATCTTTGTTAGTGAGAGGATGGGCCCTATTTTCTGCTGGATGAAGGCTTGCTCCTCTAGGTTGTACAAGATAAACCAATGGTCCAGTACCAATTTTGGGTCCAAAGGCTTGTACACCCGAATTTCTTTGCGGAGGAGACGGTCGACTGCGATGCTAGCCATCTATTTACAATAAGAAATTGCCTAATTACAAACAGAACTATGAAAACATTACAAGGAAATAAATTCGAATTCCATGAAAAAAATAACAAACCATTACATTGCCATCAATTGTCAACCCCTCATGATGTTATGTATGCAAGTAGGTTGGTTCTAACTGGTTCCCGAGCTTTATGACCTCCCGCATTCTCGGAGAAATGGATCTCAGGCCATATCGAAGCATAGGGTGGGGTAGCCTAATCGGTCCCAAACGGTGAATAAACTCACTTCGCCCGAAACCTACACGATGGCTCCCCGTCTTAGGTTTCTAGGACGATCCGGGTTCGACCTCATCTACTCACACACACATATGCATGCAAACCCCCACAAAAACTGAAAATCTAACTAATCCCTGAAACGTTAATAACAGAATAATGATTGAAACACATTTCTTAAAGAGAACAATTCGAAGAGATTCAGGTGGCTAGCCTACTGGCATGATATCCCCAGTGGAGTAGCCATCCTATCGAGTCTAATTTTTTGAATTCCCATTCCTAATCCAATCTAGACTAGACCCTATGCTCATCTAATATAGATCCTCGACTTGAGTTAGGAACTTCATTTAATTTTTTGGAGTCGCCACCCAACTGTTGTTGGGAAATATTAAATTAAGACTAAAGGAGCGGATTAGTCTTAATTTGGACCACTAGTCGTCGTTATTTCCTCTTCTCATTTTTGAAAAGAGGAAAAGGAAAAACCAGAGTTTCTAAGTCTGGAGGCTAACCTATTAAAACCTTACGGTTACCACCTAATCTCCTAAAATTTTTCCTATTTAGAAATGTGTTTTATTGTGTTTCTGTTACTTTTTATTATGTTTTTGAATTATTTCAAGAAAATGATTTTTTATTTCATTTTATGGGTTGACTCGAATGGGTGCCTACGTACCTGCTATCCAGGATCAAACAAGCCGTAGTTTGCTTTTCTGAAAACTTTAAGTTTGTTTGTGAATTTTAATTTTGAAATCTCTTTTGATTTATGTTTTTATCATTTTTGGGATTTTTTTTTCCTAAAAAAATCTAAGTCTAAGCTTTAATCTGATTTTTGAAAATGAATATTTTTAGGGAAAACATCAATTTTTGATTTATTTGAAGAAAATGATTTTTCTAAGTGCCAAAACTCATTTTTTGAATTTTTATTAATTTTTATGAATCTTCATGATTTTTATGATTTTTTATGATTTTTTATAATTTTTATGATTTTTTATGATTTTTATAAATTTTGTGATTTTTGTGATTTTTATGAAAAATTTTATCTTAAGTTATTATCTATCCTATTTTGAGATCTAAAATTTTATTAATTATTTTCCTAATATTTTTATTATTTTTCTATATTTATTATGTTTTTTATTCTTTTCTACATTATTAAAATCTAAAAAAAACCTAATTTCTACATTTTCCTACTTATTGAAAATAAAACCTAAACCAATAAATAAATAAATAACTAACAATAATAAATCAATTCGGAATAAATAAATAAATAAAATATGGAAAATCCGACTTACCTGGATCCAGGTCGGTGTGCGGGTCGGGTCGGATCGGTCGGATGCGGCGGCGGAGGATGCTCGTTCACGGCGTTCCGACGGTCTTTCGTCGCGGGTGAGGTGTCGAATCCTAGCTTCTTGAGGGTGCTGAATCCAATGGTGGTGGTGGTTTGCTCCCAGATCATCTCCTGGTGGTGGTTTAACTCCGGTCGGCAATCGCGATTTTGGGTCTCCTCCGATTTGCACTCTTTTCTCACTTTCTCTCAATTCTGATTCGTGTGATGGCTTCCTCCCTTCGATTCTTATTTATAGGCACTTGAAACCGAGCTGGATAAGCTCAGATTTCCTCCGATTGAAGCTAATCGGTTTTCGGTTAAAAAAAACCAACCCCAATTTGTATAAATCCTTTGATTTGTTGCGATTTGATTCCAGTTAGATAATGTTTATCTTATTTCTGTTAAAGATATGTTGGATTTGTGCAAAAAATCGAATCGAAACGGCCGAAATTCGAATTTTCTCTTCCGCCGGCGATCTCGGGCCCGAGGTAGAAGACGATCACGCGCTTGGCGCGTGCGTTCCCTCCAGCCAAACAGAGGCTGCCACGTGTCCTGGATAAGTAAGAAAAACAAAACGCGGAAACTGCCTCCCCTGCGATTCGAACTGGTGACCGAGTCCCCCTCGCGTGTGCCTTAGCCCGTGGTCCGGACCAGTTGGGCTAGCCCACTTTCCTGATTTTTCTAATTTCGCAAATTGCATATATGCAATGCGATTTTTTTTTTTATTTTTTTGTATTTTTTTTAAATTTCAAAAATTTTAAAAAATTATTTATTATTTATTATTGCCATTTCTGAAATCATTTTTCAAAATTGATGTTTTTTCCTATTTATTTTTATTTTTTGAATATTTTTATTATTTTTGCTAAATTAAAGAAAAATTGGAAAAAATTGAAAATTGATTATTATTGATTATTATTCATTCTTAGGGCAAAAATGGGGTGTTTACACTATTAAAACCTTAAAGTTACCACCTTATTCTTTTGAAATCTAAATCCTATCCTAATGTCTTTTATTGTTATTTATTTATTTTTATATGTTTGGTTATGTTTTTGCTCATTGATTAAAAGCAACTTATTCTAACATGTAAAATGATTTTTTATTCTTTTTAGAGTTGCCCCAAACGGGTGCCTACGTACCTGCTATTCAGGATCAAACAAGCCGTAGTTTGCTTTTCATAAAAACTTTAGTGGGTTTGTTAATTTTAATTATGAAATTACTTCTAGTTTATATTTTTATCATTTTAGTATTTTTATGGAAAAAATCTAAGCATAAGCTTAATTATTTTTTTTTTAAAAAAAATTTTAATATAAGGAGAAAAACCAATTTTGGATTTATTTAAGAAAGTGATTTTTCTAAGTGATAAAAAATTATTTTTGTTTCCTTATTATTAACCTAACTTTATTATTATTATTATTATTATTATTATTATTATTATTATTATTATTATTTATTTATTTTATTATTTATTATTTTTATTATTTTATCTATTCTAAACTTAACATAAAAATAATAAACTAATCTAAATTCTATCATTTTTCCTAATATTATTTTATCATTTTTTCTCTTTTTTTTTTTAATTTTATTTTTGAATTGTAAATAAATAAACAAACAAATAAATAAAATACAACAAATAAGTAAATAAATAAAAAAACAGAAAATACGACTTACCTATATCCGGATACGGTGCGTAGGTTGGGTCGAACTGGGTCAGGTCAGGTCAAATTGAATTGAATTAGGCCGAATTGGGCGGTGGTTGGAGATTGTCACAGGTGGCGTTTCGACGTCTGTTTCTGTCGATCAGGGGGTGTTTCTAACATTTCTGAGGATGAGGGACTCAATGGTGGTGGTGGATTTCTCCAAAAGCCTCTCCGGGTGGTGGTTCGAAGAGGTGGTCGATGGTCGTAGGTCGCGTGAACTCCGGCGGCTCTAATCTCTCTTATTCTCTCTCCTTTCTCTCTTCCAATTTGTGTCTTAGCTTCCTCCCCTCGAGTCCCATTTATAGACACTAGAAATCGAGTTGGATAAGCTCGGATTTCCTTTTATTGTAGCAAATCGGATTTCGGTTGAAAAACCCATCTCCGATTTGTGTAAATCCTTAGATTTGTTGCGATTTGATTTCAATGGGATGATGTTTATCTTCTTTTAATTAAAGATTTGGTGGATTTCGTGTAAAAATCGCATCAAAACGGCTGAAATTTGAATTTTTCCTCGCTGGCGATGATCTCGGACGAAGGTTGAAGACGATGACACACCCGGAGCGTGCACTCCCTTTGTCCAATCACGAGTTGGCACATGTCCTGGGTAAAAAGAAAAACAGGCAAAATGTGTAATCTGCTTCCTCCGAGTTTCGAATGCATGACCAAGCCCCTTCCCCCCACACCTTAGGCTATGGTCCGGACCAGTTAGGCTAGCCCACTTACTCTTTTATTTATTTATTTATTTATTTACGCAAATTATATATATGCAATGCAATTTTTACTATTTTTATATTATTTTGAAATTCTAAAAATTTGTAAAAATTATTTAACTCCTTTTCTTATTATTCCTATCATTATTTTCGAAAATTGATATATTTTTCCTATTTATTTTTATTTATTTGAATATTTTTCCTATTTTTTCTAAATTAGAAGAAAAATTACAAAAAAAAAATTAAAAAATAACCAATATTAATTATTAGGGTTAAAAATGGGGTGTTTACACCAATTACAACTCCATTAAGAATAGCTATAAAGTAAATAATGTGGCCTCATTGTTAATATTCATTATAAGTTAGGGAGAATATTATTAGGATATGTATAAGGAAAGTCTAAAGCAACAATCTTACGGTTCAAAGTGGTAAGGGAATTTGTTAAATAACTTTATGGATTGTTTGAGTTCGGGGAATAGCTTTCATAATAGGTCTTGTAGTAATTTATTCCACTATAATCAAATGATCCTTTTACCATCATTGATTGCTTTTTTGTGAATTTCGGAAGCCTACTTCCTACATAAGAACTCATGTTATGTGGATGGTCACCATATAGTAATGGATCCAAGAACCAATTAAAATCATAGAAAAGGCAAAAATTGTAACATACTTTAATATATATATATATATGTACGTGTATTGTCTGTCAACATAGACGTTAGATGGATTAATTATCACAATACAAATAATTAACAATAAAAAAATAGATTAGGAAAAGAGAAAAGCAACATGCAATGCAGTAAAAAGAAAATAAAATAAGGGTGAAAAACCAAGATTAGTGCCTATTAACCAAGTCACTATAGTCAACATGTCCATGTTTCCATTCGTATCGAAACTACAGGGTTATTAAATTTATATCAAACCAACCCATGGAAACAGTTGTAGGTGTAGAAAGCCTAATTGGGTTTGACTAGACTTAACTGCTTTTCATTTTAAAGACATATTCTTATATGATTTGAAACTTCAATAATCAAAATTGCTAAATATTAACAATGAAATATCCATAAGTTTCATTGTTGTTGTTAATGTTAAAATAGTCCATTTACATATTTTTGCCATTTACCATTCCATATAAGTTCTATGAAACTAATTCGAATAAGAAAATTTGCACGAAACATTTGTCTTTTATTTTTATTACTAAATTTCAACCAATTTGTTTGTACATCTTCAATCAACCTTTTTCAACCTAGTATATAACTGTCTAAAATTGGTAACATTTCTTTATTACGCTAAATATTTTTATTAATTGTTTCCCATAAAGTTACTTTGAAGACTTAATATTAATATTGTTCACACATAGTTGTATTAGACATTTCTATTTGTATGGCTTAAGCTACCATTAGGTCTTTCTTCTTGTCCAGACCATTGGTTTTTTCTCTTCTTGTTGAATAAGGTTGCTAATCAAACTGAATTGAGAATCAAATCTAACTAGACCTAACTACAAAATCTAGTTCCTTTACATTTTGGTTTGATTTACGGTTCAATCAAATAGTCTAAGCTATTCACAATTCAATCTTATACTTGCTTAAAGAATGGTTTTACTTATATTTATAGTTTGCTTTGTGTTTGTTTATTTGTTTTAATTTATACTTAATTTTAAGGCTACAATATAGTCTAAAAACTATAGAATCAATGATCTAGCATTATTAGACAAGTTGTGTTGTGAAATTTATATTTTGCCTCATTTGAGTTGACCACTCATTATAGAAAACTTGTGAATCATTTAAATGATTTTACAATTCAACGCTAAAAATAAGTATAGTTAATCTATAGAGGAAACGAGTATCTAACAAACTTTCATAGTCATAGAAATTCTTAAGGGCCTAATGCACTGATTAAATCAATAGTAGCATTATCATAGAGTGGGTTTGAAAGATATTTGTGAATCAATTGGCTTTCTACACCACTTAGCATAATTTAGGTTGAATCTA
The DNA here is from genome assembly GCA_037954665.1 of Laguncularia racemosa. Lineage (NCBI taxonomy): Eukaryota > Viridiplantae > Streptophyta > Magnoliopsida > Myrtales > Combretaceae > Laguncularia > Laguncularia racemosa. The sequence goes on along the minus strand of JBBMOL010000014.1, from coordinate 8,972,492 downwards.
ATGGATTTTTGGATAAAGTTAACTTCAATTATGGTTGATAATCACCAAGACACTTCTTAAGGGAGTGATAAATTGGCCTAAAAAATAAAAAAAAATTATTACTTGCAATAACAAGTATACTTACCTATAATCAATTGCTGGAAATCCTAGGCTAAAAAATTGAACATGAAAGGGCTTAGACAAAGGTGAAAAAAATGCTCTAGCTAGAATAAGCTAGGCTTGGATGCAACTATTCTACTAAGTGATCACTTCTTACACTGTATAGGTAAGGTTGAGTATTAACATTGATTACATTGGTTTAACATCTCATTTCATAAAATGATATTTTATTTATTTATTTTTTTTGCTAACCGATGTGCCTTACTAATTGATTTGCAAGTACATCCAAAAGTAATGTGATCAACAAAATCCAATCAACAATGGCGTGATCACTAAATCACCAAGGATCCTGAACAAAGCAATTGTATAAGTAGCAATAAATGACAATAGAAATGAATTAGAATTCCACTCAAATTGAAGTGATTCAAATTTGAAATGGATGAACCCTAATTTACGTGTACAACAATTGGTAACTAAACAAATTGCACCTAGATATGATGCACTAAATACAATTTGATAACAACAAGAGGAAGATTGATATTACTCACAATCTACTCAAGTTAATTTTGCCACAATTTCACTTGTGAAATTGACGAGAAATTTTGCAAGCCAGGATCCCTTCACGGCAAAGAAGTGTGTAATTGCAAAATGTTCAAAAATCTGCCTCAAATCCCTAGTTAGTAAGTATTTATACTTGCTCCAATTAGGGTAAAAATAATACAACAAATTACAAATAAGCCACTTAAGTGGCCGGTTCCAAAAGCAAGAAATTATAGGTACAAATAGTCTTCAATTGGCCAGTTCTTCACTTCAATTGAACCCATTGTGGACCATTGGATGTACGTCCGAGAATGTCCCACAATTAGATCTTTAGTGCATGTTATTTGGCTATCCTGTAACAATCGATAAATGTACCTGCTAAAGTGCAAAAAGAAATAAAGTATTATTAGATAAAATATGGCGATATATGAATTTTTAGGCTCATGCATCCAAGTAGGTTTCCCCACTGTTGGAACCATAAAGTTGATTCCCATCATCTCCTCGGGCCTCTGAAAGATTTACCCTTAAATCTAAGGTGTCTCTTTTGGACTAAAACCCGGTGTTTGTGTTTGTTTGTTAGCTTGAGGTCTGGAAGAGCCTATGGTGTTTCTAATCTGTTCTTGGAAAGAGTGAACCTTAGACAAAGACATAGGAGTCAAGATAATTTGTGAACCATCCTTCTGAAACATGTAAGTATTTCTGAATCCGTCATGTAATACCTTCCTATCAAATAACCACGGTCTACCTAGTAATATATGAAAGGTGCACATAGGAAGCACATCACAGATGGTCTCATCACTGTATTTATCTCCTATATTGAATGGCACCTTTGCCCTTTGTGTAACATGCAAGCTACTTCGGTCCTCCAACCAATGCAATTTATAACGGTTTGAATGTGGACTAGTGGCTAGTTATAAGTTATTTACTAATGCAGCAGAAATGACATTAGTGCAACAAACGCCATCAATGAAAATAACACATAGGTTACCTCGAATCTGGCAAGGTGTGTGGAACAGGTTCTCCCTTTATATATCCTTGACATCTAGAGATAAGGTCATAACCCTTCATAATACATTAATAAGTAAGTAATTTTCACCCTTTTTGTCCTTATGTGTCTCAGCGTTTTGATCATCATAATATTCCTGCAAGGCTAGGGATAAATTTGTAGGCTCAATAGTTTCTTCCTCATCATCTTCTTCATTGCCCTCCATAACAGTCATCACCCTTTTATTGGGACACTATGCAGCCATATGTCCAAATCTAATGCATTTGAAACATTTAATCTGGCGCATCTTCCCACTGGTTGACCTTGGTACTGTCTGCCTAAAATCAGATCCAACTACCTCTTTACCTTTCCCAGAAACATTTTTCTCTTTATCAATGCTAGGGATAATTCTGTCTACAGTCTTGGCATGTTCGCCCACTCCCTTTTGTCCACCCATTTGACCATCTGCTCCTATAGGTTTAGCAGTAGTACCATACCTGTTATTAGTGGCTCGGAATCCACTTTCAAGGCTAACTGTATAGCCTCATCAAGTGTACTATACCTTTGCAGCTCAACAACACAACCAATCTCATATTTCAACCCAGACAAAAATTATGTTAGGGTTTGCTTAGGAGGCTCGACTAATCCACATCTGATAATCAGCATCTCAAACTCCTATACGTAGTCATCCACTATTTTGACTCCCTATCTCAGTGTTTGGAGACGCATAAACAGTTCCTGCCTATAATGTTCTGGTACGAACATTTTCCTTAGAACCCATTTCATGTCCCTCTAGGTATGCATTTCAGCCTCTCCATCCCTTCGTCTGCTGATTACCAAATTCTTCTACCACAATGTGGCATAGCCTATGAATTCCATAGTAGCAAGATAAACCCTGGTGTTATCATCAATTTCGTAACACTCGAAAAGACCCTTAACTTCGTCTTCCCAATCCTAGTAATCATTTGCTGAACCCCTACCATCAAATGAAGGCATCTGCAGTTTCACATACTTCAATCCTCAAGGTAGCCTGAAATCCCTATTTGGGTATAGATTAACCTCAATCTCTTTCCTCCCTAAGAGCATGATAATCTCTTTCCACTCTTCTTCCCATATTACCCCTAACTGCTCCCTCCCTTTAAACATTTTGAGGAGTTACCCTAAGTGGTGGTGCTTGAGGATTTGCTACTGGTGGTTGTGGCATTGTCATCCTATCTATCCTTATTGCTAATGTAGCAACAATGGAGGTAAGGTCTAGAAGCTGCTCCTCCAAAGTTCTTTCACCTGTAGTTCGATGGCCCTGACTACCACCAACTTAGCTATTGGCCTCATTGCCAATTCTTTCATTCACACTATCATTCGAAATGGTTGCTAACTTGATTTGTTGAATTATAAAGACAATTCAAAACAATGTAGTACACCTTACAATCACCCTTTCACAATATCCACACTTCCATGCCACACAATAATCACTGCAAAACACAAAATACTCCACTTAAGCTTCACACACCCATGACTCACTTGTAATCACAGTAACAATAAGTAAAAGCAACAATAAACACTTCTCTAAATGGTAAGTTAATGATTTTAACTAAGCAAAATGTGATTAAAGAATCAATACAAAATAACTCCCACACTTTAATGTTTGCTTTTGAAATTCAAAACTTAACCACTACAATACACTCTTCACCATGGCATAAACACTCACATACAACCACGGTGCAACAACCTTCCCATTACACACACTCACTACAACACACACACACACTCACTACACCACACACACACACTCACTCACGGTGTAGCATACACACACTTCACTCCTCTTCCAATTACGGCAACAACAACACAATTATAACACTTAATGAAGCTTCTCCACAAATGGTAATAAATAATTTAAAATATTCAAATTGTATTAAAATCAACACTACACAATAACTCTTCAACTTAATGATTTTTTTGAATTCAAATAGTTTCCAAATCCTCTACGCAAGAATCAAATCTAGAAATGTAAATTGCACTCCTTAATTCCGAAAACAACATATAAGAAATACACTTCTCTTCTTCTACAAATAATGTACTTACAATTCTGAAAACACATAAGAAAATGCACTTCCCTACTTCCCCTTCTTCTCATGGCAAGATGAAGATCATAAGGGTTAACTATGGAATTTCTACTTCCACTTCCAGAACAACAAGGTATAACACAACACAATCACAAGTATCTACTTCAATTCCACTTCAACAGAAATGCAAATTCAAGAACTGTAATTTCCCAATTGTAATTCATGCAAATCCCTTCTCCAAAACCTTTGCTCTGATACCAAAATATAATGTGCCTTACTAATTGAATTGCAAACACATCTAAAAGTAACGTGATCAACAAAATCCAATCAATAATGACGTGATCACTAAATCACCAATGATCCCTAATTTACGAGAATTCAAAGACTTGATGCTAAATTGAAATGAGGAACAAAGCAATTGTGTAAGTAGCAATGGATGACAATAGAAATGAATTAGAATTCCACTCAAATTGAAGTGAATCAAATTTGAAATAGATGAACCCTGATTCACGTGTACAACAACAAGTAACCAAACAAATTGCACCTAGATATGATGCACTAAATACAATTTGATAACAACAAGAGGAAGATTGATGTTAATCTCAATCTACTCAAGTTAATCTAGCCATAATTTCACTTGTGAAATTGATAAGAGAAATTTTGCAAGCAAGGATCCCCTTACAGTAAAGAAGTGTGTAATTTCAAAATGTTCAAAAAGCTGCCTCAAAACCTTAGTTAGCAAGTATTTATACTTGCTCCAATTATGGTAAAAATAATAAAACAAATTACAAATAAGCCACTTAAGTTGCCAGTTCCAAAAGCAACAAATTACAAGTATAAATAGTCTTCAATTGGCCAGTTCTTCACTTCAATTGAACCCATTGTGGACTGTTGGATGTACATCCAAGAATTTCCTACAATTGGATCCTTAGTGCATGCTATTTGGCCATCCTATAACAACCGATAAATGTACTTACTAAAGTGCAAAAAGAAATAAAGTATTATTAGATAAAATATGGCAATATATGAATTTCTAGGCTCATGCATCCAAGTAGGTTTCTCCACTGTTGGAACCATGAGGTTGATTCCCATCACCAACTATATATTACACAATTAATAGAAGAGGGAGAATTTGAATCAGTTCCATTCCTAAGGAAGAAGAGTGTTTATGCTAATTGCATTATAAATAAAGCTTAATAACTTGTTTACTTGGTATTAATAGAGAGGGGATGAAATAGTTTTTCCTCTGAACTTTTTATTACCTTGTTTACTTAGAAAAATCAGGAGAAAATTTTAATTCTTAGGGCTTTTCTATTACTACAATAGGAATAAATATTATCTAAAAAAAATGGAATTTTTTATTCCTTCTTTAGAGGGAATAAAAAGTTTGAATATTGTGACTATTATACCTATATTAATACTACAATTAATGACCAAATATAGATAAACTAGTAATTTTATTTATATTTTCAACTTAATACTGTAATTAATAAGGTGAAATGAACACTAAAATAAGTATTCTTTACGATAAAAAAATTACATGAAGTAAACACTAGAATAAAAATTCCTTACTTATTCTTGGTAATAATTATTCTTAAGGTACAAATTTTCTATTTCTTATCTATTCCATTATAGAAAGTAAACGGGTTATAAAAGAAATTTTATTAACTTTGCCATTATGTTTGGTAGTCAAGCATTTTTTTTTTTCATCTTTAAGTAAAATTTCTAGGAATCTATACTTTTTTTTATTTAATGATTATGATGATCTAAGGTAAAGGGATAAACCATGCATTTCTATCTCCTAAAGCTATGATGCTTTATTAGATAGTGAAATCTTAGAAATCAAATTCGATTGTAGTGGAAGCTATTAGGGGTGTTCATGCTTTGGTTCAATTTAGTTTAAATGCTCCATGAATCAAACCTCTTTTAACTATATAGGGTTTTGAATCGAAACATTTCAAATTTGGCTCGGTTTGATATGAATCACTTTTAAAAACACCTTGTTCTAGTTAATAATCTTAATAGTTGTAGAAGTTTTTAACCAAACATTGATATTCAAATTGAGGAATAATACACAAAAATTTAAGTTATATAACATTATATATTGATGATGTTGTGTCTTAGATAATAGTGAAGGAATATAAGCCTACTTAAGAGGTGAGAGACAAAGGTAAAGAAAAAGAAGTTAATTCTAGATGCTAGGAGTGTGATAAAAGACGATAATAACAAGAAGGTCAATAAGGTTAGCTTGAAATATCAATAGGGCTTAAAATTAAAAAATGTTGCTATTTTTAATTAGGAGTTTTGTTTGGGTTTAAGTAGTTTGATTGAGCTTAACCCCTCCAAATCATGAATTGAACTAAAGTATAGAAGAATTGCGTTTGACGATTCACTTCAATTCTATTTAGTTCTTAGATCAGTTTGATTTTGGTTGATGAATAGCTATAGAAGCTATATGTTTCCATTTTTTGTTCGTTCCTCAAATCTTCTCAAAACGTTTCTTTGAAATTCAATATTTAGTGTAATTAACTAAACATGATCCAAGTTCAATTTATGTTCACATTTTGTGGTATACAATGATGCGTTTGTTGAAGGGCTCGGTTATGTATTAACGCAAAATGATAGGGTAATTACATATGCATGTAGATAGTTGAAGCCTCATGAGAAGATTTATCTGATACATGATTTAGAATTAGTAGCAGTGGTGGTTTCACTCAAATTGTGGAGACACTACTTGTATGGGGAGAAGTGTAGAATGTTCACAGATCACAAAAGCTTCAAGTACTTCTTTACCTAGAAGGAGCTAAATATGAGGTAGAAATGCTGCCTAGAATTAATAAAGAACTATCACTTAGACATTCAATACTATCTTGAGAAGGTAAACATGGTGGCTAATGCACTTAGTAGAAAGAAGCATGGTAATCTAGCAACAATGATCACAATTTAGAAGAAAATATTGGAAGATATGCAGAAATTAGATTTAGAGATTGTGACTCAGGAAATCGGAGCTAGACTTGCCAGCTTATGAATATAGCCAATGTTAATAGATAGAATCAAAGTTAGACAAGTTGATGATATAAGGCTATAGGAGATTAAGTAAAGAATGTAAGAGGGAAGAGCTATAGAATTTAACGAAGATGAAGAGGGGGTGTTGAGGTGTGGTCACAAGTTATGTATACCAAGTGTAGATGAACTAAAGGACGAAATATTGAATAGGGCACATTATTTTGGGTATTCCATACACCTTAGAAGTACTAAGATGTATAAGCATTTAAAGAGTTATTACTGGTGGAGGAACATAAAGAGGGAAATTACTAATTATATATTGAAATACCTAACATATCAACGGATAAAAATATAACACTAGAGACCCGCTAACATGTTACAACCTTTACCAATACCAGAGTGCAAATGGGAACATATAATCATAGATTTTGTCATAGCACTACCTGGATCTGTGACTAAGTTGGACATTGTATGGGTGATTGTAGTCCATTGCTCACTTTATACCTATATGAATCGGATAAACTTGAGAAGCTAGCATAAATCTACATCAAAGAGATTATATGGTTTCATGGAGTACCTATCTCTATAGTGTCAGACAAAGATACTTTGTGGGGGAGATTTTGGAATAGTCTACATAAGGCTAAAGGGACAAAGTTACAATTTAGTATGGCTTTTCACCTATAGATAGATGGTCAGTCAGAGCGAACTATTCGAATATTGGAGGACATGTTGAGGGTGTGTGCATTGGACCTTAGTGGAAATTGGGATGAACACCTACCTTCAATAGAGTTCACCTACAATAATAGTCATCAAGCTACCATCCGAATGGAACCTTATGAAATGTTGTATAGGAGAAAATGTCAATCGCCTTTACATTGGAATGAGGTGGGTGAGAAACTGATAAATCTATTTTAACTCTTATAATTGGAGATGATTAAGTCAATTTTTGAATAATTGGGCGTGAAAATATAAGATTATGATGCTTAATTGATTTATATTTCATGTTCAGGTGTGGAAAAGGATGATTTGATGAAAAGTATTTAAATTCAAGACGAATTGGAGATAAAAGCAAGTAAAAAGAGAATGCTTTGAAGTTAAAGGAAGTCACACGGTTTTACAAACGGCCGTGTGAAGGAATCAGGAGATTACACGGTTCGGATACACGCCCGTGTATCAGACCGTGTATCAGCGTGGAAGAAGAGTTTTCAGGACAGACCAATATACGGTTGGAATACACACCCATGTAAGCTAACCGTGCATAGGAACACATTGAGGAGGACACACGGTTGAGTTACACACCCGTGTAATTAACTGTGTACGAAGAACAAAGAAGACAGAGGAATACACGGCTATTGCAAACGGCCGTGTGGGATATACACGCCCAGAGTTCACTGACTCAGAGAGATACACGGTTTATCTACACGCCCGTGTAGTATGACCGTGTGCCTATCGAAGGAAAGATATCTTCAAATCGATTTTAAATCTTTCGTCCAATTTTGAAGGATATCTCCTACACGCCAGAGAGGAAGCTACCCTAGGTATAAATAGTCGTCTTTGAAGAGAGAGAAAGAGTTTTTAGAAGGCAGAAAACACGTCCAAGAATTTTGGGGGAGAACAACAGCAGTCAAAGGAATTTTCCAGCTTTAATTCTAGAAGGGTTTCACACATGGATTTGATTATTTCGTTTTGTTATTCCTCGAGAACCATGTGTAGCTAATTATTTCGTACCCGAATCTTACGAAAGTCTGATTACTATGTAACATTGGGTTTATTGCAAAATTAATGACGATTGAGCATCTCTGATTTCGTCCATGTTGTTTATTATATATTGTTGATTTGATGTTTGGCCAGCATTAGATTACATTGATTTCTGATAAGTTGATTGGGAAATCTCTTATTTGAATAGATCATACATCGGATGAAAAGGCTTGTATGCAATCTAGGGATAGAAAGCATAAGTTTTCCGTATTAGATTGGATATAATGATTTAATCTAATTGAGGGTTGTGGTATAATTATGCAATTCTGATTATTGTTAATGTTAATACGGTTAGAATTAGGAGTTAGTGATTTTGGAAGAAACATTAACTTAGTGGTAGATGCCCCGCGGATCAGAGATAATCGGTATTCATTAATTAGTTTTCTAAGGATTGAAGTTGTATAGTAATTAGATGAGTAGTAAGAGTAGGGTATGCGTTGGAACATTGAATTTGATAATTTAACTCATTGTTTGATATCCATTGATTTCATTTATATTAGATAATTTAGTTTAATTTAGGTAATTTGGTTAAATCAATTCACCTCGAAATTGTGCGGTTAGATAGTCGATTTGAGGTTAGTATTAGTACTTGTAGATCCCTGAGGGAACGATATCCGTGCTTAAACTCTATACTACTGTAATCGATAGGTGCACTTGCCTAATTGATCGCAAGGAAGAGTCGGAGTAAAAAGGATTTTAATTTGTGTGATTGCGATTCAATCAACAAGTTTTTGGCGCCGTTGCCGGGGATCGGCGATATTAAGAACACTAAACGCTGACTAATCTGACCATTTCTTCTCTTATCATTTGTTATCCTTGGTTTTACTTTCTTATAAAGGGAACTAATTAAATTGGTTTTCTTTGCAGTTTATGACAAGGAGTTCTTCTTCTAAACTCCTTGAATTCGACCCAGAGATTGATCGGACAATCAGAAGGAAATTAAAGAGTGCTGAACCTGCTGTGAGTGAAGAGGAACTGCTGCTGAGTGAGAGTGAGAATTCAGTAGATGAGAACAGTCAATCAGTGAACAGCAGCGAATCTCATACTGAAGCAATGGCGGACGAACGTAGGACCATGGTTCAGTACGCTAGGCCTACTTTGGGTAGTACCGGATCGTGTATAGTGATGCCTGCAATAGAGGCCAACAACTTTGAAGTCAAGGCCTCTACAATGAATATGATCCACAATCAATGCCAATTTGATGGATTACCTGACGAGGACCCCCATGCTCATATTCAGATGTTCCTAGACATCTGTGTTACCGTTAAACAGAACGGGGTGTCCGATGAGGCACTAAAGTTGCGTCTGTTTCCTTTCACTTTGAGAGGAAAAGCGAGGCAGTGGTTCAGTTTTTTGGACCGGGACTCCATCACGACTTGGACCCAGCTGGCGGAAACATTTTTGGACTATTACTTTCCGCCTTCTAAAACTGCCAAGTTGAGGAATGATATCACATCGTTCCTTCAGTTGGAAAATGAGCCACTCCATGAAGCTTGGTTGCGATTTAAGGACTTGCTTAGGCAGTGCCCACACCACCAAATGCCTAACTGGTTGCAAGCCTCAACTTTCTATAATGGGCTTGATTATTCGACGCGACAAACCATCGATGCTGCTGCTGGTGGCACACTTGATGTAAAGACTCCTGAAGAGACTTTAGAATTGTTTGAGAACATGGCCAAGAACAACCATCAATGGAGAAACACCAGAGCAAGACCGAGAGTGGCAGGTGTTCATGAAGTGGAAATGATGACCACCATTGCGGCAAAGGTCGATGCTCTAGCTAGAAAGGTCGATGGGATGGCGATATCTGCACCACCCCTATATTATCCAACCGATTCATCAACCGATTTCATGGCTCAAGGGACTACAGAGCAGATTGATTATGTAGGTAACCCTACAAGGCCTCAGAACAACCCTTACAGCAACACCTATAATCCGGGTTGGCACAATCACCCAAATTTTTCATGGAGTAATCCACAATTCCCTCGGGGCAATGCACCTGCACCGGGATTCCAAAGGCCTCCTCCACCACCTCTTCTAGAAAAGAAGTCCAATCTAGAGGACATGATCTCCAAGTTCATCCAAACATCCGAGCAACGCCAACAATCCACAGAGGCAGCTCTAAGGAATCATGAGGTGTCCATTCATAACTTGGAAACTCAGGTGGGTCAGATAGCAAAATTGCTTTCAGAAAGACCGCAAGGATCCTTGCCTGGAAACACCGAACCCAATCCTCGAGAATAGGTAAAGGCAGTGACTCTAAGGAGCGGTAAGGAATTGCAATCTGACACTATTGGAGTGCAAGGGGTTGCGCTTGAAAAAGGGGTTGAGAAGAAAGAAGAAGGGGGTGCTGAGAAGGAACACGGGGCTGAGGAGGTCAAAGAGAAAGAGTGTGTTCAAGGGAAAGTTAAAGCATCCACTGTTCAGCCATACAAGCCTCCAATTCCGTATCTGGGACGTTTGAAAAAGGATAAGGATCAAGAGCACTTCGGTAAGTTTCTAAACTTGTTTAAACAATTACATATCAACATACCGTTTGTGGAAGCTCTTGCGCAGATGCCCAGGTACGCGAAATTCCTAAAGGATTTGCTCTCGAATAAGAAACGGTTGGAAGATATCTCTACTGCAGTTGTTGGAGCTGAGTGTTCGGTGATTTTGCAAAACAAGTTGCCTAAGAAGCTCAAGGATCCGGGTAGTTTCACTATTCCATGCTTAATAGGTGAACTACCGATGGAGAGAGCTTTGGCGGATCTCGGGGCGAGCATAAACCTGATGCCATACTCATTGTTCAAGCAACTGAACTTGGGAGAGCCAAAGCAAACGAGGATGAGTCTGCAACTGGCAGATCGCTTGATCAAAGTCCCTAGAGGAATCATTGAGGAAGTCCTGGTTAAGGTAGAAAACTTTATCTTCCCTGTTGATTTTGTAATCCTTGATATGAATGCAGATGTGGAGGTCCCGCTAATCTTAGGACGCCCATTTTTTGCCACTGCAAGAGCTATGATTGATGTGGCGGATGGAAGATTAGCTTTGGGAGTAGGGGAGGATAAACTAGTGGTGAGAATCCCAGCAGCACTGAAACAAACTTTGAACGCCGACGATACATGTTATGCTATAGATTGTGTTGACAGGTCGGTAATGAGTGTTATGCAAGAGTTGATGTGTAGAGATCCTCTTGAATTGAGTTTGATAGCGGATGATGATGAAGTGAGTGAAAATGTGGAGATTCAAAATGTGAAGCTCATCTGAGAGCTTGTGAGGAAGTAGTTTGTAGAAAGGGGTTTGAGAAGATTGGGGTCAGTGAGGACGGAAGATTGAAACCGTCGGTTGAGGAACCCCCAGAACTTGAGTTGAAGTAACTCCCTGAGTACCTTGAATATGCCTTTTTGGAGGCCGACTCTAAACTCCCTGTCATTATTTCAGCTGGTCTGACAAGGGAGCAAAGGGATAGCTTACTAAGGGTCTTGAAGGAGCACAAGAGTGCTCTTACTTGGAAGATATCTGATATAAAGGGTATTAGTCCTTCGTTTTGCACCCATAAGATCCTGTTGGAGGAGGATTTAAAACCTGTGGTGCAACCTCAAAGAAGGTTAAACCCTAACATAAAAGAAGTGGTCAAGAAGGAGGTGATTAAGCTCTTGGATGCAGGGTTAATCTACCCTATTTCCGACAATTCTTAGGTAAGCCCTGTACAAGTGGTACCCAAGAAAGGGGGAATGACTGTGGTCCCTAATGAAAGGAACCAATTGGTACCCATGAGAACTGTTACGGGATGGCGAGTGTGCATCGATTATAGACAGCTGAATGAGGCAACTCCCAAGGGTCACTTCCCCCCCCTTTTTGTGGATCAAATGCTGGAGCGGTTAGCAGGACATCTATACTACTATTTTTTAGACGGTATGTCGGGATATTTTCAGATCCAAATCGCTCCTGAGGACCAAGAAAAGACTACCTTTACCTGTCCCTACGGTATTTTCGCATATAGGCGCATGCCTTTTGGGTTATGCAACGCACCGGCTACGTTTCAGCGGTGTATGCTAGCCATCTTTGAGGATTTGGTAGAGGACATTATGGAAGTCTTTATGGATGATTTCTCCATCTTTGGTGATTCCTTTGATTCTTGTCTCAATAATTTGGAGAGAGTGTTGATTCGATGTGAAGAGACAAATCTGGTTTTGAATTGGGAGAAATATCACTTCATGGTGAAGGAGGGTATTGTTCTAGGCCATAAAATTTCTCATAGAGGAATCGAAGTGGATAGTGCTAAGGTGGACACAATTGCAAAACTTCCACCACCTTCTTCAGTAAGAGCCATTCGGAGTTTCCTTGGGCATGCTGGCTTTTATAGAAGGTTCATTAAGGACTTCTCTAAAATAGCCTGTCCGTTGACACGGTTATTAGAAAAGGACATACCTTATGAATTCACCAATGAATGCCTTCAAGCGTTCAATAAGCTTAAGGAATTGTTGACCAAAGCACCTATCATGGTGGCTCCTGATTGGGATCTCCCTTTCGAATTAATGTGTGATGCAAGTGATTTTGCTGTTGGAGCGGTTTTGGGACAAAGGAGGGACAAGCACTTTCAGCCTATTTATTATGCTAGTAAGACCCTCACAGGTGCTCAAGAGAACTACACCACGACCGAAAAGGAACTTCTTGCTGTAATTTTTGCTTTTGACAAGTTTCGGTCTTATTTAATTTTGTCTAAGGTAATTGTTTACACTGACCATTCAGCTCTCAGGTTTTTATTATCTAAGACAGATGCCAAACCGTGACTCATTCGGTGGATATTGCTTCTCCAAGAATTCGATTTGGAGATTCGGGATAAAAAGGGAGCGGGGAATCTAGCTGCTGATCATCTTTCTCGATTGGAGAACCCGCATTTGGAGAAATTGGATGAAGATGAGATTGATGATGCTTTTCCAGAGGAAGGACTTTATCAGATTAACGAGGTAAGTGACACTTCCGATCTTTGGTTTGCTGATTTTGCTAACTATCTTGTTTGCAAAGTACTCCCTAGTGACAAAATGCCTCAGCAAAAGAAGCGGTTCTTTTCTGAGTTAAAGCACTATTTTTTGGGAGGAACCATTCTTGTTTCGTGTTTGTGCAGATCAAGTGATTAGACGATGTGTAACCGAGCAAGAAGGGCAAGAGATTTTGAAGCACTGTCACACTGGGCCAACTGGCGGTCATTATAGTGTGAATCGGATAGCCCATAAGGTTTTGGAATCCGGATTTTATTGGCCAAGTATATTCAAAGACTCCTTTGGTTTTGTGAAGACATGTGACAGGTGCCAACGTGTGGGTAGTATATCAAAACGTGATGAGATGCCCCAGAACTTCATTTTGGAGTGTGAGATCTTCGACATGTGGGGGATCGATTTCGTGGGCCCTTTCCCAAATTCTTTCGGGAATAAGTATATACTTGTGGCAGTGGATTATGTGTCTAAATGGGTAGAAGCCCAAGCTTTGTCCACCAATGATGCCAGAGTAGTGGTGAAATTCTTAAAGAAACGTTTTTCTAGGTTTGGAGCACCACGGGCTTTAATTAGCGATAGGGGAACACATTCCTGTAATGTGCAATTGGAGAAAGTGCTGAAGCGGTATGGAGTCACCCATAGATTAGCAACCCCCTATCATCCTCAGACGAGTGGTCAAGTGGAAGTTTCAAACCGTGAACTCAAAAGAATTCTAGAAAAGACAGTGGAGCACCACCGAAGGGACTGGTCGGGAAAACTAGACGATGCATTGTGGGCCTACAGGACTGCATTCAAAACTCCTTTGGGTACCACTCCATACCGACTAGTGTTTGGGAAAGCTTGCCACCTGCCAGTGGAGTTGGAACATCGAGCCTTTTGGGCTATGCGTACTCTCAACATGGATCTAGAAGCTGCTGGAAAACAGAGGAAGTTTCAGTTGAACGAACTCGATGAATGGCGCGCGATGGCCTATGAAAACATGCGCATTTATAAAGAGAAGGTGAAGAGGTATCATGACCAGCGGATTCATCATCCGAAACAATTCCGTGAGGGAGATCACGTTCTCTTGTTCAACTCGCAGCTGAAACTTTTTTCGGGCAAGTTGAGATCGCGATGGTCTGGACCATTCAAAGTACACAAAGTCTTTTCCCATGGAGCTGCGGAATTGGAACACCCGGATGGGCACACTTTTAAGGCAAATGGACAGCGCCTGAAGCTGTATTTTGGGACTCAAGGGGAGAAAGAGGGCCAAGAGTAGTTTAGACTCCACCCTCTGGTGACTTAATCAGAAGGAGCTTCATTTCGTCGAGAAAACGACGTTAAACAAAAGCGCTTGATGGGAGGCAACCCATGCAATTAGGTAAGTTTCATTTTTGTTTTGAGTTATCACCATATTTGTTTTTCTTTTTCCAAAGTTTTGCAGAGGAGTATTTATGAAGAAGCTTTTTGAGGAGATGGACTTCAAGAAATAATCAAGAGAAGGAAAATTTTAACCTTCAGGAGACACACGGATGACATACACGGGCGTGTATTGCGCCCGTGTAGAGAGAACGGTAACCCACAGAGTAATACACGGTCAAAACACACGCCCGTGTGTCCTGACCATGTATATAAGGAAATTTTGAACAAGGTAGACACGGCTAAGGGAAACGGCCGTTTATCAAATCCGTGTATGGGGAGCGAGCCACAGAGGAATACACGGTCAGGAAACACGGGCGTGTGTCCGACCGTGTATGAGAGGTAAGTTTTCTAACTAGAAGTCAGAGGGGTACACGATTGTATAACACGACCATGTGTTATACCCGTGCTTTCGCAGCTTAGGCCTATACACGGGTGCATTACACGCCCGTGTATGGGGACTGTGTGTGTTTGGGTATTTATACCCTTGTTGATAATCGTACCCCTCATTTTCAGTACACTCTCATCTACATATCTTTTCTCTCTATACATCATTCACTTTCCATTCCCTTGTTGGTTTCCCTCTCCCATTGCTTTGACAAGGTAAGATCTTTCTCATTCTTTTTCCTTTCTCGTGCTTCCCTCTCTATTTTCTCACTCAATGTCAGATTTCCATGTGAATATGGCATGTTATGACATGTGGAGGATAATGAAACCTTAGGGCTTTTGTTTATCTGAGTATGGATGATGTTTTTCATGCGATTTGTGAAGTTTTTCCATTCTCCATTGCTCGATCGCTGTTTGGATTAGAAAATCTAGGGTTTCGAACCGTTCATGCGTGATCCTTTGTGATTGGAACGTATTTTGGATTGCATGCTAAAGGGATTTTTGCTTTAAGCACCATTAGTGCATGTGATTGATGATTCTCTCGTAATTTCTTGCAATACACGGCTGTTTATGAGTTGTTTTTCAAATTTTAGCGGGGATTTTCTGATATACACAGCTACAATACACTCACGTGCCCAAGAACCATGTATGATACTGTGAACCTTAATTTTGATGATTTTGCGTGCTTCCGTGATGCTAATGGTGGAGTTCCTTGTTTGCGATGTGGTTATTTGATGTATTACCTACGGGCTTTGTTTGTTTTAGACTCTTTTATTCTTGGTATGATCAGGTTCTGCTTATTTCCCTTGACAAGATGCCACGCGTCAAGACTGTTGCTCAAAAGAAGAAAAGAAGCCGATCCGAAATGGGTAGTTCAAGCCAATCTGAAGCTCTTCGATACCCTGTAAATATTCGAGAGAAGGATAAAGAACTCTTTACCCTATATAAGTCGAAAAAGGTCATCAAACCGAATGTGGTGTTGGACTGGGACGTTTTAAGAAGATTTGGGTTGGTCCAACAATTTGAGAGGCTCTTAGCTGACCGAGCCTGGTTTCACCTGTTCATGATCGAAGAAGACTTATACGAGGAGTTAATTCTTACTTTCTTAGCCACCTTCAAGATCTCAGGAATAATGAATGCTGGTGTAAGAAACGAAGTTGAGTTTCTGGCCCAGGGTGAGTACCATAAGATGTCCATGACTGAGTTCATAGAGGCTATGGGCATCTATGATGAGGGTTTTCTTCAAACCCCTGAGTTTCGCACCCTTCCGGTTTCGTAGGGCCCAACGAACTCTATCTCTTGATGGACTCGGTATGGTATTGGTGCCTACAGTGCCTCTCACACCAAGGCCTCTCAACTAAGAGATAGAGTACATCATATCCTACATTATATTATGGCTCGCTCTACCACTGGTAGGATCGATTCAGAGGGCGTTGTTAACGCCAGAGACTTATTTCAGTTGTGGGCCATGCATACTGGAACCCGCGTCAATGTGGGTGTTTTTTCCGCTTTTTGTCTTCAGCACCAGGCAGAGAAAGGACCGAAAGGGGTTTTCCTAGGTGCTCTAATTATTAGAATTTTGAAAAATCTGGGTCTATTCTCACTTCGAGCACCTAGTGATTTCATTGGGCGATCTCTGAAGCTTAAGGCCAGGATATTAAGCGAATGGAATTTCCAACCAATTGACGCTGGCGTTGAAGAGGAGATAGGGGAAGAGGAAGAAGAGGAACCATAACTGCAGGCTGAACCGTCCGTCCATGTGCAGATGCTAGAGCTGGTTTCTCAGCTATCGCGTGATGTGGGAGAAATAAAGAAAAGCCAGAAGATGATGAAGCAGAAGATCACTAAGATGGAAAAACGGCAGAAGGGACTGAAGAAGTTTTTAATTGATTGCTTCACCAAGCTTGGTGAGAAGTTAGACATTCAGTTCTCTTCCTGTGCCAGCTCAAGCGAAGAAGACGTGATCCCTCCCGAACCGATCAGCCGACAGAGGCATACAGAGGGAGGATCGTCTTCTGCTCCACCTGCTCCATCAGAGGAAAGCCCCCACATACCAGGTAAGGAGCGAATGGTTGCTGAGCAAAGCTCCGACGATGAAGACTATGTGTCTGAGAAGGATGATGACTGATTTTTCCTAACTATTTGCTAACTTGTCTGTCTAACCCTGAATTATTTTTGTTGACTATTCGCTGTGACTTTGACTATCTGTGATAAACTTGGATGATATTGACTTGTGCTTATTTGTTTTGGTGATAATCATTTCTTTTAGTTTCTCTTTTAGTGTGTTTTGTTTTTAGGATTTTATCTATACCCATTTAGACTTTCGCTGGTGCTGATTGAATGTTGAAAGCCGATGATCTCAGAAGGATGATTTGAGGATTTTGCACTTTAATGGAGTTTCCCCTGTGAATGACTTGCCACTTATAGATTTCAGGGGAGTTTCACTTTTTTTTCTCCTTTTATTTTCCTTGTTTCTATTTTCTTTCCTCAGTGTACTTTGTGGGCAGACATTGGGGACAATGTCTGATTTTAAGTGTGGGAAAGGGAATAGAAAGAACAGCAAGATATCACAAGAGCAATGAACTTATGGACTTTTAAATGCTCAATTTCCTTTGTTTAAGTAACATTTGGAAGCTTAATGATGATGAGAAATAGTTGCTCAAGAAACATAAAATTCCTCTTGTATAGGCAGCTATTTCATAGAAAATTTTTCGAATTTTGCATTATTCTCTTATTTTGTATTATCTTTACCTTTTTAGAGTTATAGTATGGTATCCATGTGAGGGAGACTTACTTGTTATTTAGGCTTTCATTTCAGAATTAGGATTTGATTTTGCGATCTTGAATGAAGGAACAAGTGATACTTATAGCTTGGTGACTTTCCCCTACAAAAATAATGGAATAGAACACAAATTGGGAGTAATTTGATGAAAAAAAAAATGATGAACAATAACAAATAGTTCAGAAGTGGATCTCATTGACTCGAGTAATTAAGTCCGAGGGGTGCCCTTTCGGGGGAATAACATCTATTGACTTGGGTGATGAACTCGGGATCATTGGCTGAAAGCTCGCTACAAGGGTTATGAGTAAAATCCGAGAAAACTGAACTAAATGAGGCTTTAAATTAGAATATTTGGATTCGAGTAGTAGAGGTTCGAAGGGGTATCTTAAAACCTAGTAGCCTAAGATCGTCTGGTCTGGGACTTACTGGCCAAGGAAACCGCTCTTATTCACTAAAAAAAAAAATTGATTAGTTAATTCAACCCGAACAAGTAAATTCGAGGGACGCCCTCTATGCTTGAGGGGATAACGTCTGTTAACTTGGGTGACGAGCCCGGGATTATCGATTAAAAGTTCGTTACATGGGTTAATTGACTAAGAAAATGTACTAAAAGGTTGAACTCCCAATCCAAAAAGGGAAAAAGATCCAGGAAATAAGTGGATGTATATGCCTGAGTTCTATGATTGTAAGTCTGATCTTAACCTTGAGATTTTTGGTTAAATGATAAAGGGTAAGAGTTTCACTTACTTGGATTAATACTGGAAATCTACTATTGGTATTTTAAATACAAGTGCTTAATAAGATTGAGTGATAAGAAAGGCGAATTGTGGAAAATGGTGGCTATCCTGGTATAAAGTGGGGTTAATGATTGAATTTCTTCCTGAGTTTTAAGAATTCTGAGAATTGAGACTTCCATATGTGTAATTTGCTTGAGGACAAGAAAATGCTTAAGTGTGGGGAAATTTGATAAATCTATTTTAACTCTTATAATTGGAGATGATTAAGTCAATTTTTGAATAATTGGGCGTGAAAATATAAGATTATGATGCTTAATTGATTTATATTTCATGTTCAGGTGTGGAAAAGGATGATTTGATGAAAAGTATTTAAATTCAAGACGAATTGAAGATAAAAGCAAGTAAAAAGGGAATGCTTTGAAGTTAAAGGAAGTCACATGGTTTTACAAACAGCCGTGTGAAGGAATCAGGAGATTACACGGTTCAAATACACGCCCGTGTATCAGACCGTGTATTAGCGTGGAAGAAGAGTTTTCAGGACAGACCAGTACACAGTTGGAATACACACCCGTGTAAGCTAACCGTGCATAGGAACACATTGAGGAGGACACACGGTTGAGTTACACACCCGTGTAATCAACCGTGTACGAAGAACAAAGAAGACATAGGAATACACGGCTATTGCAAACGGCCGTGTAGGATATACACGCCCAGAGTTCACTAACTCAGAGAGATACACGGTTTATCTACACGCCCGTGTAGTATGACCATGTGCCTATCGAAGGAAAGATATCTTCAAATCGATTTTAAATCTTTCGTCCAATTTTGAAGGATATCTCCTACACGCCAGAGAGGAAGCTACCCTAGGTATAAATAGTCGTCTTTGAAGAGAGAGAAAGAGTTTTTAGAAGGCAGAAAACACGTCCAGGAATTTTGGGGGAGAAAAACAGCAGTCAAAGGAATTTTCCAACTTTAATTCTAGAAGGGTTTCACACATGGATTTGATTATTTCGTTTTGTTATTCCTCGAGAACCATGTGTAGCTAATTATTTCGTACCCGAATCTTACGAAAGTCTGATTACTATGTAACATTGGGTTTATTGCAAAATTAATGACGATTGAGCATCTCTGATTTCGTCCATGTTGTTTATTATATATTGTTGATTTGATGTTTGGCCAGCATTAGATTACATTGATTTCTGATAAGTTGATTGGGAAATCTCTTATTTGAATAGATCATACATCGGATGAAAAGGCTTGTATGCAATCTAGGGATAGAAAGCATAAGTTTTCCGTATTAGATTGGATATAATGATTTAATCTAATTGAGGGTTGTGGTATAATCATGCAATTCTGATTATTGTTAATAAAAGAGGGATCTTTGTTAATACGGTTAGAATTAGGAGTTAGTGATTTTGGAAGAAACATTAACTTAGTGGTAGATGCCCCGCGGATCAAAGATAATCGGTATTCATTAATTAGTTTTCTAAAGATTGAAGTTGCATAGTAATTAGATGAGTAGTAAGAGTAGGGTATGCGTTGGAACATTGAATTTGATAATTTAACTCATTGTTTGATATCCATTGATTTCATTTCTATTAGATAATTTAGTTTAATTTAGGTAATTTGGTTAAATCAATTCACCTCGAAATTGTGCGGTTAGATAGTCGGTTTGAGGTTAGTATTAATACTTGTAGATCCCTGAGGGAACGATATCCGTGCTTAAACTCTATACTACTGTAATCGATAGGTGCACTTGCCTAATTGATCGCAAGGAAGAGTCGGAGTAAAAAGGATTTTAATTTGTGTGATTGCGATTCAATCAACAGAAACAAATATCAGAACTCAATCTAGTACAAGATGTAGTTGACAAAGTTAAATTGATCAAACAGAGAATGTAGTTTGCCCAAAGCTGTTAGAAGTCATATATAGACAAGACGAGATGCCCATCGGAGTTCAAAGTGGGAGATCATGTGTTGTTGAAGATCTTACCAACAAAGGGAGTGATAAGGTTTGGATTGAGGGGAAAAGTGAACCCTAGATATGTGGGACCCTTTGAAATTCTTAAGAGAATTGGATTAGTGGCATATAGACTAGCATTGCCACTAAGTTTGGTTAGGGTACACAATGTATTTCATATTTCCATGCTAAGGAAATATGTACTCAACCTAGACTAGATCATTGCATTGGAACCTTTGCAAATATAGCTAAATCTCACGATAGTGGAGAGACTTTTCATAATCGTGGATACTAAGGAGAAAAATTTGAGAAGATGGGTTAGCAAGTATGTTAAAGTGTTGTTAAGCAACCAAACAGAAAGAGGAGCAACTTGGGAATTGGAAGAGGAGATGAGAAGAAGGTATCCAGAACTCTTCAACAATTTAAGTAATTTTCGAGGACGAAAATTCTTGTATATATATGTAATTCATATTATTATTAAAATTCTACTAAAGATAATATGAGGAATAAGATATATTAATAGTGGCAAGATAGTCTTTTCACAGCTTAGGTATATAAACCCTTTTAACCTAGGTTTAGCCCTTTCCCTCATTTTTCATTGTGAACCCTAAGTCAGTATACAAAAACTCTCTCACAAAATAGAACAAACCCTTAGGAATTTGAAGGGAGAACAAGGAATCAACATTTTTACTCAAGGAAGGAACTTAATAATTAGAACAAATGTATAAGACTTTAAATTCATAGCCTTAAAACATTTTTATGATGTACAATCAAGAATCAAGAATTAGAGAGAGGAGTAAGGCAAAAAGTGCATAAAAACGGACAATCCAAGAAGCTATATCATGACTTGTAATGAGTAAGTACCAAAATCCATTGTGATATGATAGAATTAGCATAAATTTGAGTCAATTAGATATATTTATTTAGAAAACTAGGTTAAGATTAGAAAGAATAAGGAGTTTTGAGTTGGAGAAGGAGAGTTTATAGTGAACAGAGAGATAAATGACGTCTTAACATAATTGTGTCGTGTCTCGTGTCAAACTCAGGCCATATAGAAAGGTAGATAGCCTCCTTATACGGTCGTGTCGTACCCTATGTTGAAACCTAGAATGTACAGAAAGTTACATGGCCTCCCAACACGGGCATGTCATATCCCATGTTTCAGAAAGGTACATGACCGTGTCTTGCCTATCTTAAAAAAGAAGAAGAAGAGAGAAATGTACATAGCCTTTGGCACGGTCATGTACTACCTTGTTTTCACCTACACAGCCTCTAACATGACCGTGTTAAGTTGAAATGCATCAATTTCATTTTAATATGTTGAGATACAATTCTAAGATCATGAAATTGGGGTTATGTGTAGGTTTGGAGGATTTGTGAAACTATAGACATATAAGGGAAAGTCAAGATTTGCAAAGTCAGGTACGTGTATATCTTGTGTGTTGTTTGTGCTTGATAGGTTAGATATTTTCTGTGGATTAATTATTGTTGTAAGTGAATTTGATTGTGTGTGCATGTGTTTATGATTTGTTGGGTATGAGAAATCGAGTACGAGTTAATGTTCTCAAAGTAGCACCCCGATAATTGGTATGTAACGTTGTCCCTAGTAGAGTTGTATACCAAAATGATTCGGGTAGCATGTGGAAGGATGTTGTGAAAGGACTTATGTCAAGCCCCAGTTTAAAGGCCCCTCGTGACAACCCGCTACGATCGCTTAACCCCTTGTTAAGCAACCACGAAGCGTCTCCTCACCAATAATGACCTGATTATCAAAGTAATAGTATTCCCTGCTCATAAGATAATTGATTACACAAAAGTATCGGTGGGCCTCAGATGGGTCCCATTACACCACAATAGGTACACCTAAGATCAAATTAAATTGTTCGATCACATTCTCATTAATTACAAAAAGTCAATTCTAATGATGTTTATCTCTATCTAGGCCTCATACCCTTTTCACGACCATGTCAACCAGTGATGCGACGTTTACTCACCTTAGTTCGTCGGTTCATTAGGAAGTTTAGGTAGTCCCTACCTACAAGACAAAATCTATAGGAGGGTAAGCTAAAGCTTAGTGAGATAGGGTGCAATCTCTCAATGTTGCAACACATACAACAAAATTCAATCAAGTTATCAAACAAGTGTTATGCATGAACTAACATATGAATGCAACATCTCATGTGGTCTTCTGGTAACCGACGTGAAGTCTAGGGTTTACGCCCCCACTTAACCTTGGGTTGGGGATTCTGAAGCCACTATCAGTGCCCGAGTCTTACTTACATCTTTATTATTCTTATCACTTAATTAAGCTATGTCTTAGCTTTAATGTTTTAGGCTCAGGTGCTTCAATACACTAAGCATTTACACCCTTAAGAGATAGGTCGGACTCGAAACCGTCAAGGCGCGACAATCCCCTAATCACTTAGTTCGCATTTGGCGAAACAGTGATCTTCTTGATCACTTCGGCACATCCTGTAACAGTGATGGCCTTTAATCTCATGCACATGTCTCGTGAAAATGTATGTCAATTTTTTTTAATTAAATCCCAAAATTAATTAAATTTTTTAGGGTGATCATACCATCAAACATAAGCGCAATCGTCAATCATGGGAATAATAAATCACCATACACGAAATCATTATAGGAGCAAGGCATAAATTAACACAAACAAGTAGACAACACACATACAGTAGACATGATATATTAATAAGCTACATAGTACTAGTATAACTTCCATCGTTGCACTCTTCTTTTCCCATTCCCTCTCTATACTTACATTCATGACTAGAACTCCATGTATTATCCTCGAATATGCCTACATCAATACCATAAGCATATAGTTGTTGAACTTGATTTACATGCCTCCTTTACTGTATACATCTCAAAAGGATTTATGCATGTTGTAATCGAGGTCATGTAGTACGACTCTTCCTATCTCATATTTATATACTCATAACATATGTACATATATGAGAAGACTTGGATCATTGAAGCTGGATCATTGAAGCCTAGAATTTCTCTTCCATTAATTGTATTACGCGCAAGGGTTTGACTACATACTTCACATCAATTATTACTTCCCATAACAACATACATGACATAGTGACATCTTTTCCTCCCACTTATAAATTCGTACCTATTCGCATTAAGGGGTTAAACTTCACATTTATATACCTTTACACGTTGTCTTCTAGTCTTATTCATGGGTCTTCACTTTTCTTCAATTTCTTAATACACAAGCTTACAAGACAATTAACACACTATAATCCTAACTCCCACTTCCATTTCATCTTATGTATCACAACTTTAAGTCTAACTTCTATTTCTCTTCTCATCATGCCACATATACACAAGAACCTATATATCATCTAGCAAGACGTCATATAACATAAATTTTCCAACTCCTCCGTTCTTGACCAGCTAGCTTATTTCACCTATGTTTAAATGTATCATTTCATACCTCCTTGAAGTGCACCTTGCCATCCCCCGTTTCCAATTGCTTCACACCACAACAACAAAACAAGAACAAGGCGCAAGGATGGCCAGCAAAGGGAAGATGATGGAATGCTACACACTCTCAACACAATCATATATATATATATATATGTAAGCATACGGTCACTTATTAGCAACAAAAGAAGGGGCAAAACAACACCATACGCACGCTCCTTGCACCACGGGGTCAAATACAGCAGACTAGGAGGTTTGTTATATCTATATGATCCCATTTACGGTGGCAACAACTGGAAGCATCAATCATCACAGCATGTCCAACTCCTACTATTATATATGTATAGTCCTTGTTTACAGCAACACAAAGAGGAACAAGTCCAACACAATCCAGTAATGAAATACTGATATACACTCCTCGGAAGAAGAACGACGCCTCAACGTCTTACATATGTTTACGTGTATGTGTCTATTGCTCAGCCTCCGTGAGGAAGGAAGACACGGACAAGAATTAAATGGATCTTACTCGCACAGTAAAACAACCCCACCAATCCCAAAGAATTACATATATGTATATATATATATATATATTGCTACTCGCTCTAGGGGT
Source organism: Laguncularia racemosa (assembly GCA_037954665.1). NCBI lineage: Eukaryota > Viridiplantae > Streptophyta > Magnoliopsida > Myrtales > Combretaceae > Laguncularia > Laguncularia racemosa. The sequence continues at coordinate 8,947,736 of JBBMOL010000014.1, read as the reverse complement.
CAAGCCCACACACATGCATAGTACACCGAATAGTGTATATATATACATATCTATATCTATATATATATATATATATATATATATAGGCAGCAAAGTCTATATTAAATATACAAAATCAATAATATACACACAATACAACACATCACGGAGGCATACTCACCTCGGTCTCATTTCGTCGGGATTTACTCGAAGTAATCCTTAAGTATTCCCAAACCGAAACCTTCTTCACCTAGAAAATTAGGGAAAAGCATGTCAATACACTAAATATATAGTTTAGATCACTTTATATAGTGTTTTCTAAGCTATTACAACTAATTTTAAGCAAAATACTAATTTTTACACATATTTATTTTTTTTATATAACTTTTAGAAACAAATTTCGTTCCATGAAAAGTTAGTCTAGTTGAGTTGCACTCACCTCATGGAACACGTGAGTGGTCTCGGATCGTCGATCGGAGGTCGTATGTGCAAGTTATGATTTTTTTTTTTTGTTCGGTTTTTCCTTTTGTTTTCTTCCCCGTTTCCGTTCTCGTCTTCTTCTTCTTTTCCTTTTTGTCTATTTCTTTTCTTAATTTGGTTCTGTGCGTGTAAAGAGAATGGTCATGGGTCCTCGATCTCCTCCTATATATATACACTATTATTATTATTATTTAATACTTTATTAGATTAGGGTTTTAGGAAAATCCTAGTATACTTTTACTCGCGCGACGATCTCGATAAAATTTAGGATGTTAACATTTTATTACTAATTTTTATACTTAAGCTAATTTAATTATTCTGAGTGCGAATATTTACTCAAAAATCCTATTTAACAATTCTGAATTTATCATTTTGATCTACTCAATTGTTTACTCAAAATTTTCTTATGGTTTACCTCTAATACGCTTCTTTCTATTATTATAATTCTATTTGAAGAGTGTTTTAAGACTTTTAATAAAATCTTTTACTTATTTTACTATTATACGAAATTAAAATTCGTGGGTTTTACAACTCATGTTTGTGAAAGGATATTATGGAAGGACTCATGTTTGTGGAACGATGTTGTGAAATGGCTCATGAACTCATGGATAGTGGAAAGTGACTATTATCATATATGTATTATTAGTATGTATGGTAATAGACTTATGGACAAAGAGGAATACCCTTTGTTATATATATATACATATATATATATATATATATATTATTTATGGAAGGATTGTGAAAGGATATTATGAAAGTTATGTGTGACGGAGTTTATGATGTGATTGTGTATTGGCTAAAGGTTGTGAAAGATAAATAAAATTGTATATGAATATTGTGTTACATCATGCATGTGTTATTGTTTCTGTCATGGCATGTGTATGTGTAAGTAGGTATACATGGTGCTTGGCATTATCTCATCCCTTGTGGGAATTTTTTTTTTTTAATTGCAGATGTCATAAGAGAGATTGTAGGGTATAATGAGACCTTAGTAGAAATCAATCAGAATATTGAGGAGAATGTGGAATACATATACTATGATGAGTAATATTTCAATGAAGTGAAAGAAAAAATAGTGGATATCTTTGTAAATGTGGTTTTTAGTCTATTGTTAGATTTAAGTCGTTGAAAGCTTTTGCTGTATTTAATTAAGGAGATTTAACATGAATTATGTTTCCTTCAAAGGTTGTTGTAATATTTGAATTCATGAATACTTTTACTGTAATGATGTGAGGAGTTTAATTATTGTTATGAATACTTGAAGAGGAATGTTTAGAGAATTGTAATATTTGAGCATTTGCATATTTTCATGTAATGAGGACACGTGGTGAGTCATAGCATTTCTAGGTTTTAGGATATTACAAAAAGTTTTCTCAAATGGTTATTAGAATCATGGTCACATTTCGTAACATTAAAAGATTAACTTCAATATTAGACCTAGTATTTTTCTTTGTACAATTTGACAGCAGTAGCATGGGCTAGAAGTTGATTGTTTGCTACTACATAAGGCTCGATAGCTGAATTTCCACCAGTACAGTTCAACCTTTGCCAAGCTGAACATCGACTAGGTGCCAATGTACCTTCAGCATATCCTCCATCACTGAAAGTCCATGGTTCATTTAGTGTGAACCAATTGTTAACTCGATCCCCAAATGCCTTAAAACAAATATCTGCATAGTTCTTATAGTCGTTCTTGCATTATTGAAGCAAAGCATATGTTAACTCGTTAATCTTAGTTTCTTGGTTGTCAAATTTATAAATAAATTTTTGTGCAAATTTCCCAGAAACTCCTTAACATTTCTTGTTTGTGCATCTATCCCTTTAACTCGTAAAATAGTATGTTGTTAAGCCCAATAGTCGTTTCACATCCGAATAATAATAAATAAATTCTGAGTGAACTATAATAATAATCCTATGATAGTAAAAATCATCCCATTATAGGAAAATATTTACTACTTTCTATTACGACTTACGCAATACAGAGACTTAAGAAACCACCATACTCATCCTCAAGGGCTTGGGGAAGGTCTTAGTGAAATAATGTCACATACGTTTGAAGACTTGCAATGTATATAATAAAGAGATGAGATGAATGCTCTGATAACTAAACGTGTATATAGTCCACAAAAGAACCAACACTTAAAGTTTGAAAAAGATGGACAAGTGGATGCCATAGGCTAGAAGCTCATTAATAATGTAGTTGTAATGTTGAATCCCAAGTTTGTTAACACCTCCACTAAGTTTTCCTTCTGAAACTTCAAGAATTTCAAAAGATTTTTGTTATGTAAAAGAACCACTACTATATATGCTTCAAGTAGTCGATGTCATGTCAATAAACATGCAAATTCTCTTTACTTGTATAACATTGAATTTATTTATTGGAATTTAAATAGGTGAATGTCTAATCGATTTTAAGTCATGAACCATGTATTATCGTTGTTGAATAGTAAGGACAAGGATTTGGCAATTATAGCTCTGTATGGCCATTACTAGAGCATTGAAGTTGCAAACAATATAGTGCTAGAAATAGGTAGTCCAGTGATAATAGCATTTCTATGGGGAGATCCAGGGGTAAGGTGTATGATTTGATATTATTGCAAGTCAAAGGGTCATGTAATGTTTAAGTTACTTAAGAGGCAGAATTGTTGCCAAATGTGAGATGATAAAGGTAAAGCAGTTGTTGATTATTAGTAATTGAGTCGAAATATGATATGATGTTACCAACGTTTGATGATTAAAAGAGATCCTTGACTCAAGTCTTAGGTGCCAAAATTTCTTTGCATGTGCTGTGAAAGAAATTTGCTATAATTTTATGAGTCCTTATTAGAGTGGTTTTGTAGAGATAGGAAATGGCCAAAGGTAAAAGGTTCTAGTAAAGATATACTTGGGTCAAACTAGATGTGGACAATGAGGCATGTACATAGTTGCCTTGTTATTTTATTATTATTATTATTATTATTTTATCACTTGGCTTGATGGATTGTGTTGGTTACTTGTAGTATAGCAAGATCTAGTAGCATGTGGGTTTCTTATCAAAATCTACTAGTGATGCAAAAGGTCAAATTAGGTAATTTGTTCTTATCACAAGGATGGAGATTCTTGTTAATTATTCTAGATATCAATTATAAGGTGGAGGTTTTTTTTTTTTAAATTGTATCATTCACTTAATGAAAAAAAGCATCTCAATAGTGTAGCAAAAATGTTGGTTTACTTCACTTACATTTTGCACAAAGTCTTGAAGTGAAGAGAGTCTAGAGAATGGTGGAGCTTGATGATTTAGTGATTAAGCATATGCTTGCCTTGGAGAGTAAAGAGGAGTCACAACATTGAAGGTGTCAAGAGTCATAACTAGGATGATTTTCAATGTAAACAAATGATATCATTTAGATGTAGGAGAATAGAGGCTCAAGATATATGGTGGTGCACTAGACAGTGGGTAGGTAGGAAGATGGCAAGACCAAATCAAATGAGCATCATTGAAGGTGTATTTGCATGTGTTCCAAATTATGTGCATTCTTACCAATGAGGGGATTCATTGAATGTGTGTTTGGGATTTATGTGAGACATAGGTTTAGACGATAGTTAAGTAAAGAAATGGTCAAAGGACTGGGTAAAGATAATAGCTAGCTAGGTAAGGAGCAGTTAACCATCAATGAGACCTTTGTTGGTCACTAAAGTCATGGTCTATTGAAAATGTTAATTGTCATATGCCAATGATCCATTGACAATGTCATGTAACATGTAGCTTTTTAATTTATGTTTTTTTAGTGTCCAATTTATCTTCTTTTATATGGATTACGCTTTTGGCATGATATATATAATAGGTAGCATGATATATATATTATTCTAATAAACCATGAATGTAGCATGATATATATAATAGGTAAGAAAAGGAAAAGAGAAAGGTCGTCTAATTTTGGACGATGAAAACTAATCTAACTAAATTGAGCCTATCACTTAACCATTGCAAGCTCCCTCACCAAATATTTATAGAAATAAATAAAATATAATTTCTATGAAACTATTAAATTGCTAAAGTGTGAATGTATTGTGTACATGGATGGGGACACTAAACTTGTTTGAAGAAATGATGTATCAACGAAAATTATAACAAATAAAAAGGAAGTAATTTTACTTAGTAATATTCTAGCCAACGAGATAGAAAACCTGTGAGCATCTATGCCTATTACCTTCATGATACTAATATCCTCCTACATCAACTAAAGAAATACATGAAATGAACAAAATTCTGTTAAGAGCCCCATTTTATCAACATTAGTTTATAGTTTTTGTGTGATTTATAATTTGATGAATTATTTCTATGGCAAGTTATACAAGAAATTTTTGAAAAGTACATATTGCACATATTGAAAATAGATAAAGATTTTGATCCAATTGTTCCCTTTTAGGGCAATCAAATGTCAAACAATATAACTAATTACATTATTTTTAAGGTAATGTTGTTAACTATTTAGTTTTATCAATGTTGGTAGAATTGAAACAGGCTTAAGGATAGGGATGTTGCGTTTGGTGGTTGTGATTTTGACCTAATAAACTTCTTAAAATATTCATCATTGGTGCTCGTAAATACACTGCATGATTCTTTATGTAACTTTATGTATATTCTCTCAATTTTTGTTATTTCAATTTTAGTTGATTAGGTAATTGATTTTCTTTTTAATCTTTAAATACTTATTAAATTGTGTAATAAATGAGGATTATGGACTATCAAGATTATGAATTATTTTCTCTTACGTATTGTGGTGTTTCACGCCTTAAGTTGCATCATCATTTAGATTTTTATGATGGTTAACTAAGGATGAGTGTGTAACATTATTGTAGCTTGTATCTTATAATACATTACTTGATTCAATACATTTTGAGTGGATATTGAGGATCACATAGTAGGTTTTTGATAGAAATTTTTTGAACATGTTTTGACTAGATAGAGTATATGTAACAACATTTCAATATTATGTACCATCCCCAAATCCTGTATTTTAAAGTATATATGGTACTAGTTCTAAGGTATCTTAACTTTATTTTATAAAAATTATCAAATAATAATAAAGAACATAAAACAATATATAAGTTATAGCTCAAGCCTATCATCCATAAAAGAACAGTAAAGAATTTCTTATTTCATTTTTTTCCACATCCCTCTTGTCTCTTCTCTACATTTTTATTTTGTAGAACAAAACCAAACAACAAAAGTTCACGTAATTTTAACCAAAACTTCACTCTTTAGTAAGATTATAAGCCCCCAATTTACAATTAGACAACATCCATTATTTATTCCTTAAATCTTGTTCATGCTATCATAACTATTCACCCTCTTGATACCAGTTTCAAATTATCACAGTTCAATAAGACATTTGTCTTTAGTTTCTCCTTCCTAATCCTTTAAATTTGATCATTTAATAGCTCTAAATCCAAGATCACTTCCATGCCTAAATCAACATAATTTAAGAGATTAAAACTCTAATCCATGCTATTTCCTACTAATTACTTGTTCGAATTGTCTCGACAATTGTGACTTCTTTTGAATCCCTTAAATGCACAGTGTTGCTTCTGTACTATAGTGAACAAAACAAAAATCTATCATCCCACATGATAGAAGTAACGAAAAGAAAGATTATCATATATACTTACCATGTGAAATTCTAGTTAGAATGCGGAGAAGAGTTTTTGACTTGAAGAGAAAAGGTGCAAAATGCAAGGGAAAGTTTTCAAAGATTGAAGATGGAACAAGAGATTTGAAGTCGAGAAGAAGAAGAAGGGAGAAAGCATGCTAAGGGTTTGACATATTTATAGGCGAGGCATAGAAAACAAAAAGGAAATTATAGTAAAAGGAAAGATTTGACACTTTCTAACTCAATCTCATTACATACCCCATACACTTTCTAACTCAATCTCATTACATACCCCATACACTAAATCAATGATAGATTAGATTAGGGTGATTAGCATACACAGATCGGACACTATAACATGTTGATAGTTATCCTTGGCAATCATTACACTAAGGTTTATGTGCCCAAAAACAAATTGAGTTGAAGATTCCTCAAAAATCTATTATTGCTTCTGATCAAACATTATTCGAAGATATTAGAGCATTCCATTTAGCTAAGTCCAAGAATTGAATCTCCTATAGCTTGGCTTGAGAGGAGGGGGCTGGGAAGGGGACAAAACATAACATACTTTAGCACACTACTGCCCAGCATTGCCTCCAGTTAGCTAACTCAACCATTATTTCAAAGTGCCTTTCATGCTCTATAAGTCTTTAAGCATAGGTTAGGCCTTACTTGGACAATCTACTTGCTCTACCACTTTACCTAAGTTAATGCTGTAGCTTGCTGGGTCAGGGATATAGTTGAAGATGTTAGTGAGGAGTTCGCCTTTTGAGCTTTAGCTCGCCTTTAGCATATGGTAACTCAACATGAAGCCTTGAAGGCCCATCCATGTGCTTACTCTCCATGTCAACCAGTCACTAATAAGAGTGGTAGGGGTGCAAGTGTCAATAATCCATTTTGGACTTAGGCCCCCAAGCCCAATCCAACTTGCCTATGCCTTAAGTCGAGCTCCAAAGGCCTAGTTTAACCTCTTCAATCCCTTACCTAGCTCTTGTAGCAAAAATCATTCTCAACAGAGCTTGGGGCAAATGTCAATGAGTTTCATCAATTTGCTCTAAGGTCAAATCAAGCTACTAGAAGTAGAATAAGGTTTAGACCATTGAACACCTAAGGACCTAAGCCTTAAGGCTAGGTTGGCTAGATCTAAACAGACACCTAAATAAGAAATGCATAGGAGTAGCTTAACAGATAAGGAAAGAACGTAGTCAAAGAATCACATTTTACTAAATCTAGGGCAGATCTTGGGATTATTATCCTCCTTCTTGTAATGGTTTAGTCTCATCCCCTATAAATATAGGATGAGACCGCTAGCTAAAGATAGGGAATTCTTTTTATTCTCACACATATTTATCTCTTTTATGATTATGTTGACTTTGGCATCAAAGTGGTTACATTGGTGCACCTCCTAGCACCCCCATAGCCTCTTTTTTATTTTGTAGGTGACCTCAATCATCTCTCCAAATCCCTAGCACAATAAGATTCCAACCTGATCTTTCAACTATAGTATGCATCTTATTATCTATTGAATGTCACTTATTGCAATTTTCATTTTGTTTGATTTTTCTTGTTAAATAGTGTATACATTTGCTTATGTAACCATAATTTATAAATCAAGAAGTAGTTTGCTTCAAATATGAAAAATCGAAAGCAATGTAAATTTGTTGAATATTGATGCCATGTTGTTTTGTTCTCTTATATAAAATTTGCTAAAATATTATTTGGTCTTTCAAGTATCACATAAAGTGCATAATAACAATCTTTGAATTACATAAAGAAATGTATAAGGTCAAAGTGCTAACTTAGGTTTGTAGACAATTCTATGATACAATCATTAAAACGTTACTATATGGTATAGTCAATTTTTGACTATCAATAGACCTTGTTTCAAGCAAGTCAAGGTGATTTACCATTTTTTTTTTAAAAAAAAGAAAAAGAAAAATCTATTGGTAGCTTTCATGAAGATTGTCGACAATCACTTTTACTATTGATGGACTTTATTTATATTGTAATTCGAGATATTTTACTACAATCGAGAAAAGTGACTATATAATCACTTTTGAATGATTGTGTCATAAAATTCTCCTGAATTTGTACTCTACAATGCAAAGTCCTTTATCTTTTATCTGAGGTGTTTGAGGAGATGCAAAATCCTTCATTAAAAACTAAAATTTATTCATTAGTAAATTGAGTTTAGATATTCTTAGATATTCTCGATTTTTAATTATTTACACTTATTTTGAGTTTCATTTCTTTTCCGATGTTTGAATGCACTTTTAAAAAGGCTAAATCACAATTCTACCATTGAGGGAGCAAAACTATGATTCAACTCCATCCTTATTAACTATCATTAATTTAAATTACTTGTTAACCTTCAATCTAATTATAACATTTAATAATTAAGGATATATATATTATAAATACTAGTATATACGTATTCTATTTCATTGGCTTTTCCAAATATAGAAATAGCTTTATCATTACAATTTGGATTCCATTCAAAATCATTCCTATATACCAAATGTGATATTGGGGGAATAGATCTTCCATTTCCTTTTATTCTATATAAAGTTGCTATTTGTATGTTTGGTTGAATTTTAAATATTGAAGAGCAATTCATCTCTCAATCTTATGAATTGCTATTTAATGACTCATGCGATAAAATACCCTATCTTGTAAGTTTTGTTGAGCCTATATTGGCTATTCAATGGACTATTAGACTTTGTTTAATAAATATTTGCCACATCATCTTTTTCTAGATTACGATTGGAGGTAAAATCTTGCAACTTCAAAGTTGATGTGTGAAATTGAAAAATACTCAAAGTTTAAGTAGTGTTTTTAACATTATCTATGATGAAATATTCAAGATATTCATAGAAATATAACGGAATTCATGTAACCTCAGTTGTGTTTTTACAAATAAGATGCACATAGTTTTACTTTGTTTACATTTATAATAGAATGAATAAAACTCGAGCTTTTCAAGAGAAAAGAGACTAAAGAAAAAGAAAAATGAAAACAAAGGGATAGAAAGTGCAAACAGTGGTTATCATATTTTTTTGCTTAAGATAGTTCTCTTTTTCCCTCAATATACCTAAAGTAGTTCTATCGTTATTTATTTATTTATTTTTTGATATTTTCATTTGATTAGTTGACGTTTTTTTTTTGTTATTTCCTTTTATTTTTATTCAATTATTTCATGTTGTAGTGCCACATGGACTTTCCTATGTATGCATCCACATGTACAAAGTATGTGGGTCTCATGCTTGTAAAAGGAAAAAAGTACTCAATTTGTAAAATTAGGGGTGTTCTATTTAAAAGTTTATAAAGGTAATCAATGCAATTTATCTATAAATAAATCAAAGCTCGCTAGTAAAAACCTTTTATGCAAATCCTAGAACACTTTGAAATAAAATTGATAAATTGTTATTAGTAGTTTATAAATAAAAGTAAAAATTTTTTAACAGGTATTCTAATTTTTTTTAAATGAACAAGTGATCCATAAGGATATAAACAAAATAAATTATTCAATATTATGCATGAATAATGAAAGCAAACTAGTTTTTGACCGAATCGCTAATCAATATTATGCATAATTGGTGAAACTTTTGTGGTTTGTTAAAATAACTATTATAATCATGATTTTAATCAATAAGATTCACCACAATCTAAATATATATAGATAAGAACAATATGAATAAAAAGAACTTAAAGAAATTTCAAAATTCAATAGCAAGTCTCGCTGATATGGTTTTTCTCAAAAGTAAAGGATAATTGGATTGACTTGACCTATTACATAATTGGCTTATTTATGAGTTTAAAGAAATAAAACCTAATACTCTTACCACAAAAAGGAACTACTAAAATAAAATAATAGTAAAATAAATGACTCAGAAGAGAATAAAAAGCTTAATAAAATAAAATCAATAACGCAAAATACTAAGGACAATTGAGCACCCATACACTCACATGTGAGTGGCTAAGGGTAAGTTTTATTATTCCTTAGTCAACCTAGGATGCTTAACCGCTTCTAGGTTGATCGCTTTGTTGACTTTGCTTTGGTTTATCTTTTAGTTAAGCTCATAGTTAACCTTTTCATGGTTAATCTTATTAGGGCTGACCTCTTAAGCTTTCATAGGCCTAAAATTACTTCAAAAGTTGACTTGAATCATCTTGTTTAGTTCTTATCTTCCAACTCATTCCTTGATTCATAACACCTATTTATTGGGGTAAGGTTGCCAGCTTAGCCAAATTTTGTAGCGGGGATGCTTGATTTCATAATTAATATAGTTAGGAGATGAATTTTACCTACAAGACTTGGGAGAATTATGGTATTAAAGAGAGCAATCAATCACTATTGTTGGGTGATGATGAAGATAAGTAGTTATTGAAAGATATTCTTTTACATCATTCTTACAGGACTTGTTGGTCATCGGGATGAACGATTGGTACAAGACTTTAAGCTGGATGAACAAAGGGTCGTGAAAAATAATTGAACGATGAGTTTAGAGATTTGTGGAGGAGAAAGATTACTTGCTACAAAATGATGAAATTAAAAATTTTAGAAATCGGCTTTAAAGCATTGGACACTAATATCTTAGGCAAAATACAATGTAATTATAATTCCATTTGATTTAGCTCAACCTATCAAATTTGATACATTCATAAATCGGCCAACATATAGGTTTAGCATCTAAGCCTATTGTTTTGAATGGCGCAATATAACGCAATATTATAATCGAAAGTAACTTTATTTGTGATATTCATGTAGACTATTTGTTAGGCTATAATTTGAATTTTTGCTATGAAATTATTTCACCTATGATGATGATGTTGACGTACAAATATTTTTTTTGCTTGATTTAATAGAAATATTATGTAAATTAATGAACCAATTATTAATAGCCAGTATGTATGTCAAAACACGACCTGCCTCAAGATGATGGTAAATGATTAGTTTAAACCATGAAATTGTTCACTGTACTTGTATGTGGAACTCAGACTTACAAAACTTATCAAGCATTATCCATGCAACTAAAAAAAAAAAAAGAATTGCCAAGAAATATTTATTTATTCGTGAAAATTATTAGTTATTACATTATTAAGTGATATGCTCTGTATTGAAAAAGAATAAATTAAAAGATCAGTAGAACCATATTTGGTGAGAAGGAAAATGATCTTGACTTACGTCAACATGTATTCATAGACGCCCATATTAGGGTTTAGGTAAAGGTTAACTCAAATGCTAGAAGCTACAGTAGGCTTAGTTTATTTTATTTTTTTTCATTTCATGTATTTTTAATAATTTTTTATTTATATTCTTTAAATTAAATCCATTTAATAATGTTATGAACCAATAAAAATCACCATGTATCTCTTATCTATTATTAACATAAAGTGAAGAAATATAGATCATACATTTATCAAAATTTAAACACAGATCACTTGTTTGTAAAAGTATTAAGACATAAATCATGTTTTTGTAATTTTTCCAATGGATTATAAGTTATGAAGTACAAAATAACAAGGTATAACATATACTACAAAGTCAACTTAAATTAGAGATGCAAGAAAAACTTAATTGTCTAATTAAGTGTTTACCTAAAGTGATAGATTATAAAACGTGTTAACTTACTTAGATTTCATTGTAACACTCAATGGTTTATTAGCAGTATTTTCTATGTAAGTATAAGGTATCCTTGATGTGTTAAAAAAGTATAAGGGGTCTTAGAATCCGAAGGCAGTGATGTATCTTCCAATACAGATTTCAGATTCTTTATTTCGAGGAAAGAATTGATACCATCCTTCGGGTTATCACCCATGCTCAGAAAAGAAAAACCCCACGAGAATTCAACTGTACCGTGTAAATACGGGAAGGATGGTATTTCAAAAACAACTATTTTCTTTTTTTTGGTTCTTTTCCCGAGAAAAGCTTATTCCCACTCGATTGCCTGGCAGCTAATGATCCCAATGTGTTGATTGTAGTACAAGTGATATCCTTCAACAGTTCAACTATTTGTAAGCACGAAACACAAGTTGGATGTTGTTTATGTAAAGACAAATCCTTGTTCGTACCTTTCATATTTTTCCCCTTCTGGCCCAGAAAAAAGAAAAGGCGTTTGTCGATGCTTTAGATGCATGAAAGTAGGAGATTTCGGAAAGGGAGAAGTACCATTATATATCTTTAGCTTTGTTATCAGTTGAATTTGAGATTCAGTCCCTTTAGATTTTGCAATCTAGTGTTGCTATTTCTAAAATATTTCAGTTATGTCCAAACTTGACAAGTGAAAATGGCTGTGTCATTTTCCTTCTATAGCACTATGGCTTTCATCTTAGACAATAAAGCATTCTTGCCTTATGGAACGAAGTCACCATGATGCAAAAATCTTCCATTCTACCGATATTTATAGAAATGGGATCTCTAGGCCATTTAAAATAAAATTCACTTAGATTGCTAGATCGTCAAAATTGTTGCAATATAATTGTATAAATATTGATTTTTCATTGGGATGGGTCAAATTTAATTTCTTCCATCTTTAATAGTTGCAATATATGTAGTATTTGGGAAAACAAATTGCTCGAGTCAATTTATTATGAGTACATCGGTTTATAAGATGCAATTTCACTACCTTTACCTTAGTACAGTACATTACCAAGGGAAAAGAAAATGCAAGGACCATAACTATAAAGTCCTAAAAATTATGAAAAATCATATAAATAATTACAAAAAATAAATCGAATAATAAATTATCTAAAATTTTCAAACAATATTGAGTTAAATAACAAAATTAATTTAAATTATAGATCTAATAATTTTAAATGAAAATTTAGAGTAAAAATTTATATTTGGTATAATCAAATTAACTTAGACATAAGCTTTTGTAATAAAATGTTAAAAATATAAAATTGAAAGATATTTTTATACACAAAAAAAAAATAGAATAGAGGCATTTATAATATATAATATAATATAACTTAAAAAAAAAAATCTGCCACAGTCCCATCTGCCCGTCACGACAGACAGGCAACGACAGCAGCAGGTCGGTGCCGGTAACACCATCCCCAACCATCCTGTCCCTCACCCTTTTCTCTCTTCCTCTTCTTTTTCTTTTTTTCTTCTTCTTCGCTGACTGCACTCTTCTTCCTCCCTTTACTTTTTCTTTTCGTCTTCTTCCTTTCTCGGTCATGATCCCGTGTTGCCCCCATCCCCTGAATTCCCCTATTCATGTATTCCTTCCTTCTAACTCTTCCTCGTTTTCATACACCCTCGACCTTGTGTCGTTGCCCTTCTCTCACCCTTCCGAGGCTCTCTCTTCCTTTTTTCGCTCCTCTTCTTTCCCTTCTCGACTAGCTATCATACCTTGTCCCTCTCTTTCGTCGGTCTCCTATGTGCTCGAAATCCGAAGGAATGGCAGCTGATCGACTAAACAAGGAAGACGACAACCGTGGCGACGATAGTAACAACGACAATAGCGGCAACGACGACCCCAATGATGGCAGCAACAGCGACCACGATCCCAACAGCAATGGCGGTGGCATTGACGGCAGGGTAACGGACAGTGGCTTGGCGTCGTGTCTGTCTTGTCTCCTTTCCCCAACGACGGAGGAAACAGTAGCATCAACCCCAATGACAACTACAACAGCCATAATGACAACAACAACGACAAGGAGGACGACGACAAAGGCAATGGGAACAAAGAGGACTCCGACCATGGCAACAGTCATGACGACCTCGACCTCAGCAGCAACGGCCTAATGATGACAACAACGACAACCACAACCTTCAACAGCAACAGCAACGGTGGTGGATGGTGTGTGAGGGGATGTTTGTATGTGTGTGCAAGTGAAGGAAGTGGGTGTGTGTATGTGCGTGAATGGCGACCGTGTGTGTAGCTGTGTGCGTGTATGTGTGCGAGGGAAGAGGACCACAACAACAGCGACAGCAGTAACCACGCCAACGGCCACGACAACAACCACAGCTGCAACAACAGCAGCGACAGCAAACAACAGCCATGATGGCAGCTACACCCTGCGAGCAATGCCAGAGGAATCCGTGAGGATGGTTGTTAAGCTTAGTCCCTTGCGTCGATGCAGGCATGAAAATGTGTGTGTGTGCGTGAAGGAGGGGGGAAGTTGCGTGATATAGTGGTGTGTGAGAGAAGATGGCAGCAATGTCGATACTGATTTAATAGCGGCAGCAGGCGGTTGCAGTAGGAAAGGAGAGAAAGGAAAAGGAAAGGGAAAGAAAAGAAGAAGGAAAAGAGGAAGAGTTAAGAATGTATGTGTGTGTGAATGGGGGTATATGGTGTATGTGGAGATGGGTGTATGTGGTGGTGGATGGTGTGTGAAAAGAATGTGTGTATGTGTGGGTGAAAGTGTGCGGGATGTAAGGATGTGTATATGCGTAGGCGTAAATGAAGTGTGTGTATGTGTGTGTGTGAATGAAAGTGTGTGATGTCTGTGAAGGTGGTGTATGTGATGGTGAGTGGCGATATGTGTATATAAGGGTGTGTGTGTGTAAGTGTAAGTGATGGTATGCGGTATGTAAGGATGTGTGTATGTGTTGGTGATGATGTGTGGTATGTGAGGATATGTGTATGTGTAGAGGAGGAGTTGAGTGTATAATGTTTGTGAGTATGTGCGTAGGTGCATGAGGTGATGTAGGGTGTGCGGTATGTGTATGTAGGTGTGTGGCATGTGTGTGTATAAGGGTGTGGTGTATGGGGAATGTGTGCGTGTAGGATGATATGTGGCTTATGTAGAGAGAGTGTATGCATATGGATGGTGTGTGGTAGACATGAGTTGTGTGTGTATGCATGGATGCCATGTATTGTGTCTGCAAATATGTGTGGAAGGTGTGGGGTGTGCGGTGCTAGTGTGTATATGGATGGTGTGTTGAGTATGTAGCATGTGTGTATATGTATGGGGGACATGTGGTGTGTGGATAAGTGTATATGTATAAGGAGGGAGTGGTATGTGGGGATACGTATGTGCGTGTGTGAAATAGTGTATGGTGTATAGACATGTGTGTGTGTAAGTATGGAAGCTGAGGATGATGTATGTGGGCATGTGTATTGATGGTGTAAGGTGTATATAAAGTATGTGAGTAAGTGTATGAGATGATGTATGGTGTAGGTATGTAAGTATGGATATAGGAAGTGTGTAATGTGTGTAGAGTATGTAGGCAAGTATGTATTGGTGGTGTGAAGTATATGTAAGGCATGTGCATATGTATGTGTGATAGTGGTGTGGAAGGTGAAAGGAGCAGGTGTGTATGTATGTATAGGTGCATGTGTGGTATGTGAAGTGTGTATGTAAATGGATAAGAATATGTGTATGATGGTGTGCTTGTGGTGTGTGAGAAAGGTTGATATATGTATGGTAATGGAAACGATAATTCATAGGATGATGTTAGAAACAATTAGATAAATGAAAGGTTCAAAGATGCTTCATGGACAAGAGAAGTGTCTATGATAGTGTAGATGATAAAGAGAATGATTTAAGCAACATCCAAGATGGTGGCTGAGGGAATATTTGGAATGAAATGGATTTCACAATGAAATGTTCAAAGGATGTTGAGGAAGATCATTATTGGCCAAATACCCCAATGCAAGATCTTCAGTTGTCCTTTCCAAGGGTATCTGGCATACACGGAAGAAGGAATTCCAAATTTGGCAGGTTAAAGACATTCCATTGCTCGACTTCTACACAAGGAAAACAGACAGTCGATCACAACAACTTGGGGTGTTAGAAGCATAAATTCGTAGGAAGTTCAACATTCGAATCTTATTTTCCCAAAGTTCCTTAAGGAGGAGACTTCACACCTTACCATCAACCGCAAGATGAGTAAAGTATACATATTAGGTGCTAGAAGACTACCAAAGTCAGGTGTAGATGTGACCTTCTATAGCTGGATGAGGAAGCATTGCTGAAGGACACTGATTTCAAGAGGAACGCCAAGAGGTTATCCGCTAGAATCGCTCGACTCTGGCTAGGACTACGACAATCCTAAACAAGTGAGTGGGAAACTTAATGATATACTACTATATTGTGTTGTATGTTAAATGTTATGCATGTGAAATTATTGTTCGTTGTATTTCTATTTGACATGATTGTTGTTGAGTTGAGTTATGCAATGGGGAATAATGAGTTAGGAAATAAGTCGTGAAGAGTGTAGAGGAATGAATGGTCCGAGGGTATAGGTGTCATTACCTTAATGATAACACCTAGTGCCATATCGCTAGTGCTATAACCATAAGCCTAACCTATGTTTTACAAATTGTTCTCTTCCAAATCAAACCAAAATATAGAAACTTAGCTTTTCTTTTTATAGCTACCGAGTAGGTATGCTTAGTTGGAATAGGGTGTATAGGTATCATTATGTATACATGTCAGAGTTAGCTCTTGAATGTGTATACATATACTTAACCAAACTTATTTTTATATTATATTTACAAAATACACTCATGAACTCAATTATATAAATCATGAGTGCAACCTTATTTTTTATAAGCTCACGATCCTATTTTCTTACCCCTCTTAAGTTCTTAAGGGAAAGTGTCTAGTAAATTATCTTTAAGTAAAGATGTGTCACGAATATGTATACACACACACACACACACACACATATATATATATCATATGCAAATGTCTTGAGGACATCGAAAGAGAAAACGAAATGACTTTGTTGGCTCTCGGAAGTGAAAATGATAGAGCACTTGAGAAGTACGATGACACAGAGGTGTCAAAGATGATGATTGCAAATCAACCCCGAGTGGTTGGTTTGACATATAAGATAAAAACGCAGAGGTGTCAAATATGATGATTGTAAATCAACCCAAGCGGTTGACATTTAAAAGAAATGGCACAAAGAGGTGCCAAGATAATTTAATCCATTGTAAAACTGGATAGGTCTATGTCCATGGGGTCTGGGTTCAGTGTCTATCTTGAGTGATAAGAAAGTGATAGGAATAAAAATCCGACAAGACCTATCATTAGGGCAAGAACTAAAAGATTTCAAATCTTGGCAATGAGGACCCATTTTGAGCAAATCGACCCCGGAATTATTTATAAATTAACCTCTTTTCTATTATTCTTGTATTGTGTTTTTCAACAGGCACACTTATCATATTTTATAGAGCAATGGACAAACTCGCTTAGACTCAGCTTGTGGGTTATCCATGGATCGACTTGAACTAGCGATGAGCTGGGCTGATGAATCCTGTAGAAGACCGGCATCTCAAAGACCAATTTCTTTTATATATTTTCATTTGCATGGACTATTTATGTTGTAATCATTTTGGAAAACTTTTATTTCCTTGTAATTTTCATTTAGGATTAGCCACCTTAAAAGTGGTAAACTTGTAATTTTTACCACTTTCTAACTCTAGGAGTAGCAAGTATAAATACTTGCTTAGAAGAGGATTTGAAACATAGCACTTTCACGTGTGGAATTAGGGTTTATCCTCGTTTAAAAATCTCTTATCAATTTCAACCCAAGAATTGGAATTGTGGCGAGTGCGACAAATGGGAACTATGAGTCATATCGATTTCATCTTTGTTGTTTTTCATTTCTTCTCTAGTGAGTCATATCTAGGGTAGATTTGAATCATTCTTGGACTTATTTGTGATTGTATTTCGAGGACAATTATCTTGTAAGGTTAATTGTTCATTTGAGATTGAATGCTCTTTAGTGGTGGTGTGAATTTGAGCTTATGTGGGAAAAGGGTACATCACGGTTTTGTGCTTTTCTTTTTCATCCATTTCACGTGAAATTCACTTGATCTTATTGTTGATTAGTGAAATTGATCATTAGTGGAAGATAATTGAATCTTTGAACCATTGGATTTCATCAAAGTTCCATTAGGATCACGTAACTTCCTAATTCCATTGGATCGGTTTGCTTGTGACTTGAGGATTGTTTTCTTTGAGTCATTTGATTGTGCTTGAACTTGGTTTTGAGCACATCAGAAAGGCATGATTTGTGCTTGTTGTGGTAGTGTGAAATGAAATGCTTGGTAGTTGCTTCATTGTTTGAATGAGAATTGATTGTGAATGTATATATTGTTTGGACACTTTAAATCAATTAATTAAGGAAGTGGACCTGATTAAAAACCTAACATACATTTCCACGAGACATTGGATGAGATTGAAAAATATCATTGCTACAGGATGCATCGGAAGTGATCAAGAGGATTGTTGTTTCGCCAATTGTGAAATAAGTGATTAAGGGATTGTCGCACCTTAACAGTTCCGAATCTGGCCTGTCCTTGAGGGTTTTGCTCCATCTGGTGCATAAAGGCACGAGAGTGTTCATTGTTGAGTTAAGAAAATATCATAATTAACAAAGTGATAAGATAAATAAACCGAGTAATGACCTAGGCACTGATAGTGGCTTCGGAATCCCCAACCCAAAGTTAAGGAGGACGTAAACCCTAGACTTCACGTCAATTACCGAAAGACCACGTAAGATGCTGCATTCATATGGTTGTTCATGCATAGCATATGTTTGACAACTCGATTTGTAATTTTGTTGTGTGTACGCAGCATTGAAAGTGTTGCCATCCCATTCACTATGCCATAGTGTGCTCATCCCCTCATAGATTCTTTTGCAGGTAGCGATTACGAAAGCACAGGGATAGGATAAGATGTGAAGTGTTAAGAGTTTTGGAAGACCAAAACAACAAAGTAAGATTTGTGAATGATAGATCTACCTAGATAAAATGTTAGGACCCCCATGTGAATAGAATTTGAAATTGAGAAACCTAGGGTTTATCCTATTTTACTGATTGGTAGGGGATACCGATTCTCTAAAATCATAGTTGACCGTGGGGTACGGGATCCATAGTTGTATTTTATTATTCAAATATAAGTACTATGATTAGTTGTAAATGCAATTATTTATTTAGAGTCTTACAATCTTTGACACGCAAGACGATCATCATGTAACGGGTACACACGTGCCATGATGGTTTTAGTAGAGACTTCTAGTCCCCCTTTCGAGGTGTGACAATAACATCTACCAATGATTGTTTTTAACATTTGGATACCACCGATCGAATTGCAAAAGGAAAAAGCTAGAAAGGGACGTATAATTGTGAAAGGAAGAGAAAGATTTGGGAAATATGAACCAATCCTACCTCTTTTACATACGGAAACAGATGAACATTAGGAAAACAAATAGTTCAAAATCAGTTGAAATCTATAACGAGTCTAATATACTAGCTTGAATTTATTTCTAAATACCTGCTAAAGAAAGCAACAATAACATGGGCTTTAAATTGGCTATAGCAAAATTTGTACACAACATGAACAAGCAATAATCAAAGCCAAAAATCAATCCTCAATGCAAACGTACAACAAACAATTACAAACAAGAAATCGAATGATGAATTGTGTGCAATTTTATAATAATTGATCCCTTATGATACCTCAATTTTTCCATTTACACTGTCCTGATTGTCTAAACTACCTTGTCACTTAAGCCCTAAGCCTTTGAATTCCTTCAAGTTATTGATGCTTTGAAGGTGGTTGTGATGGGGATCAAAGTTAAATGCATAGGAATTCACATTGGTGTCATTGGCTTGTACAATATGAATAATGTAAATACCTGAGTAAATATATTATTTAACATGTATAGGCTAAAAAGGGGATTTTCGTAAAACTTGAGAGGCAAATTGGATATTTCCTAAAGGAGTATATAGCCTCTCATTTAGCCTAGCGCTTTTCTTTTTTCACAATCTCACTATAACACAACAAAAGAAAGGAAAATGCTATTCATAGAAACCTAAAGGCGACTAAGAGGAGTACAACGAAGTTTAATTGCATTTAAAAGAGGTAAGGATTCTTTGCTAGAATTTTAATCATGATTACAGAATTAAGTACTTATACAAGTGTTGAATGCTCATTAGAATTTAGATGAAGGAGAGAGGTAGAACGAACACCGAATCTAGCAATTAAGGAACCTGAATCAAGAAATTAAGAAGTAAGTAATCTAATACATGTAAATTGATTAAACATTTCATGTTTTAAGATTTAATTAAGCTTAAGATTAAGGGATGTTAGAATTAGATCAAATTTGAGAAGAAGAAATTAGGGTTTATGGTAAAAATTAGGAACTACGGTTAAGTACACACCCATGTACTTAATTATGTTGGAATGCATGTTAAGGAAGTTGAGCATGTTGGAATACATGCTCGTGTTCTAGGGCATGTCTAAGGGGAAAGTTCATAGAAAGGTACATGGCCTTTAAAACGATTGTGTACCTAAGCATGCTAAAGCACATGGTTCCAAACATGACTGTGTACTTAGAGAAAAACCTGTTTCTTGCTTTAATTTTCAATTAAATGAATTCCCATGCAACCTAGATAGTTAATAAGACCTTAAAAACTCTAATAGACTAAGAGAATTAAGATATTAACTTATTTTTAGATTAGTATTAAGAAGTAATTGTTGTTGCATTTACAAATTTCATATTAGCTGTAAGTCTAGGACTAGAAGTGCTTAAGACTAGGACTCAAGATACATGTAATATGTTTGTTGTATTATGTCTATTTAAGTTAGTATGCCTATTGAATTGGATTAAGTGAATGGAATTATTAAGTGTTTAAGTTGCTTGTTGTATGTGTTTGGCTAGACCTAGGGGCCTATAGTGGTAGATCCCTAGGGAGCACCCCAATGATCCTTATGTGATGTTATCCTTAGTGGATTCTGATGGGTGTCGAGTCCAACAAAAATAAAACCTACTCCTAGACAATTATATGATTTGCATATAGTGGTGAGTAGGGTCGAATCCACAGGGATTGGTTAAAGATATTTCTACTCAAAGAGAATAAAGAGGAAAAGAAAAATGGGGGGGTTTTGTTTGTGAATTAAAATAAAGTTAAAACAAGATAAGAAAATCGAATATTGATAAAAGCCTAGCCAAAGGAATCAAGATAGTTTAATTTTAGGAATTGATCATTGATGCAAATGTTTTCTATTCTTAATTCTAGATAAACTGGTTATGGTTATTAACAAGCTCTAACAACCTATCTCTCCTTACTTCCTCGATAACCAAGACAAGCGCTTTGAATTATTTCTCTTATTGATTAGACAACCCTAGACAAGCGCTTAGGATTTAACCTATCAATAGCATTAAAATCCAGAGAGACCACCAATTCATGCTAGTAGATTATAAGATAACCTATTTAAACATGATCATACACCTCCATAACATGAATTCGATCATCTATTCTTATAACCAAACATGTTATTGTGTCACTGAGACTAGAACAATAAAAAAATTACGGATTTGACGTGTTAAGTGACAATATATTAACTTGCTAATTGAGTAGAAGAGCTCTATTCATACCAATCAACAAAGATAATAATGACAAAACGATCAGAAGATATATGAATATCCAAAAGCAAAGAATAGAATAAATACAAATCAATTAGATCTCACAATTCATGGAGAATTAAACATCTATGACCCTTTGGCTAGAAAATTAGCTTAGCTACACATGTTCATAAGAAAAACGGAAATAAAGAGTAAAAACATGATGAACCCGGTTGCCTGCTCTGCCACCCTCCTTCCTTCTTGTCTCCAAGATGATCCAAGGTTAAAGATTAAAGATTCTAAAGATTGCCCTAACCCTCTAGGGTTGGTTCTATTTATATTGTTAGAGGGATGGCATGTGATCTTTTGCTAGCAAGATACGAAAATATCTTTCCTTTTCCAAGTAGATTTCGAGAAATGAATATTCGTCTGCCTGGCACGCTCTACTACACGGCCGTGGGTCAAGCCGTGCCATCCTCTGTGCATATTCAACAAGTCTTCATCCTTGTCCAATGTGTACCACGGTCTACACCACGGCTAGATTTCCAACCGTGCCTTACTCTGTGCATAATCAACAAATATTCATCTATGTCCAGTGTGTACCATGGCTCCACCCATGGCTAGATTTCCAATCGTGTCTTCCTCTGTCAATGTTCCACAACTTCTTTTCCTTGGCACGTCTAGCTTTCACCATGGTTTCCCCCACGGCCGTGCCCTAAGACGTGTCTCCCTTTCTCCTCATGTAGTGTGTAGCACGGTTTACAACATGGCCAGATCTCAAACCGTGCCTCCTTCTAGACAGATACATGCTCATGTGCTTTCCTCCGGTGGTGTAATTCCTTGTCTTGATCCAAGTTGTAGATGACTTCTCTAATTTACTTGAATTAGCATCCTTGACTCCATTTAACCTGATTTATCACCATAATAGAATTAAGTACCATTTCCTTAGGAATTCTATAAAATCAATAGTAAATTAACACCATTTATGCTATAAAGATTGAGTATAAAATGGCTCTATCAGATTCATACTTAGAAATGATCTGGGTTGGTTTAAGGTTTAAGTGGTTAAATGTTTATGGGTATGGGGCCTGTAGCGGCAATTCCCATCACCAAGATTAAGCAATTAAGCATTCATGGGTGTAAGGCCCGTAGTGGTAGTTCCCATCACCAAGATTAAGCGGTTAAGTGTTCATGGGTGTAGGGCTTATAGTAGCGATTCCCATCACCAATTGAATGATCAAGAGGTAAATGTTTTAAGGGGATCTTGAGTACCTTGTTGTTATTTGTGGACTTAAAAGTTTATCATGAAATGGTGATTTGTTGTTTAAGTGTTGCATAATGTGTGTGAAATATATTCTTGCATGTGTATTTATGTTATATGTACTGGGCGTTAGCTTATCCGTAAGGGAATATTTTTTTAGATGTAGGCATAGAGGGTCATGTTAACTAGGATGATGACCAAAGAAAGAATGTATAAGCGAGGGAGGAAGAAGAATTTTAGTATTATTATGGTGATTAGATTGTTAGAGGAATTGTGTTACATATATTTAGTTAATATTGAGATATTGGAGGAATTAGACTAATTTTGATGAATATTCCGCTGCATCCAATGTTGATGATGAATTTAAATTTTAAATTTGTTTCAAGGTTTGAAGGATAGATTGAAATGATTTTATATCAAGTTGGTAGTATTGAAGATAGTGAATTAAGATTTATAGGAATTGTAGGATTGCATGGTATTAGAGTAGGTTTAAAGTCTTAATGTGTCCTTATATGATAAGGACACGTGGCGAGCCATAACATGCCATGGTTTCAAGGTATTATAGCTTAAATGGTATTAGTGCATAAGTTTATGATCTTTAAGGACTTCAGTTTGGATGTATAGAGAACAGGTTGATGATCTTTAGGGAATTAAGTTTTGATCTATAGAGTATAGGTTGATGATCCTGAAGAATTGTCGCTTGTTGATCCTTAGAAAGTTAAGTATTGATCATTAGACATAAGTTTCAAACAATAAAGTATATGACATGATATTTAGAGAAATTAAGTATTTAATTTGTAAGAAGGTGAGACATGAAGAGAATGGGAAAACATGGGATTTTTGTTTTATTTAGTAATTTATTTTATTTATTACTTTTTCATTTTCATTTATTGCAACCATTAAGTTATATATATAAGTATATATTATGTGTAGTGGTATATGTGTATATATCTACACACCATGACTCTAACATTGATTTATACTAACTTAAATACATCTGGTTGTCTCTTCTTAAGTAGAATGCCTCTAAAAAGAATCACCTGATTAGGAGTAGGAAGGGGGTGGTGGATATGGTAACCCTAATGAAGGGAATAATCATGGTTAATAGTCATAGGGGGAAAGAAGTCGGATGGCTAAAGAGATAGTCCAATTGTTGCAGATTGTGAATCACTTGGTAGAACTATTGACACAACAACATCAAGCCCCCAATGTTCTATAGCATAGAAATGCCAATGAACCAGTTAGCTTTGATAGGTTCATCAGGGTAAACTAAGGAAATTAACCCAAGAGTAGATGACCCAATTGAGGCTAAGGATTGGGTATAAGAAATGGAGAAAACATTTGATGTCTTTCAAATACTTAAAGATAGGAAAGTCAACTATGTTGCAATCATGCTGAAGGGAATTGTAGCAAAATGGTAGGCTCAGTTCCTAGACTGGTAGGGGAATGCATGAACTAGGCAGCATTCAAGGAGTTGTTCTATCAGAGATACTTCCCCAGCAGCTTTAGGAACAGGATGGAAAATGAACATTATAATCGTGAGTAGGGGAACAAAATAGTGGAAGAGTATGAGGTAGAATTGAACTACCTAATCTAGTTCCTACTTGAAATGTCTGTAATGATGATAGATCCCCGGCTTGAAGATTTTTTAGAGGCTTAGATTTGGATCTTTTCAACTGAATACTTATGTTGAAATGGTTGATAAGGCTAAGTATTTTGAGAAGAGTAAAAGAGTATAGAAAACCAAAAGAGCCGTAGAGTAGTAATAACTTTAGGAAAGAGACCTGCCTTTAGTGGAATGGGGCAAAAAGGGAAGAGACCCTACATGAATCAAAATAGGACATAAAGTACTGCAACCCCTCCTCTGTAGATCAAACCAGTACCTTTGACACTTCTTTGCTATAAGCTCAAATGTCAAATGTATTAAGTGCTATAGGCCACATGAATTAAGAGAGTGTACATGGCCAGATGGTGAATGGTTTTCCTATAGGAAGATAGGACACATTAGCCGACATTGTGTTGAGAAGTCAGTTCCCCTAATCTTTTGTCATGTGTATAAGTACAAGAGACACAAAATAGTTAACTATCCTTTGGGACAAACAAGGAATCAAACAGCCTTAACTCAACAGGCAACCAGGCCTTTAGTAAGGGGACAAGGTGGTAAACTACAAGAAGGGGGTCTTAGACAATAAGTACCTACTAGGGTGTTTGCTATTTAGCAACAGTAGCACTAAGACATCCCTAACATGGATACTATTGTAGGTATGCTTCCAATATACTCTTGCAATGTTTATGTACTATTTGATACCGATGTATTTGTATCTTGTGTGTTTGAGAATTTTGTATGCACATGTGTATTGGATGTTGAGCAAATGAGTGATAGTCTGCCTATTAGTACTCCTTTGGGAGTTGAAGGGAAGATAAGTAGAATATGCAGAGGAGTGGAAATAGACATACATGGTAAAGTGATGCCAACAGATCTTTTGATCATAGAGATGATAGAGTTTGACATAATTCTGGGTGTTAACAGGTTGTTAAAATACCATACCACTATTGACTATCATAACATGGTGGTGCAATTTAGTATACTTAGGGAAGAGTATTTTGAGTACAAATTGGAAGTATAGAGACTTACTAGATTACCCACTTATGAGTTGTGGGGAAGGAATATATTGGCAGTTGTATCTGTTGAAGCTAATGAAGAAGCCAACTTAGAAGTGCTACCTATAGTAAGTGATAAAGGCATATTTTATCATGTTGCATCTTGTAATTGGTATATATATTATTGTCAATTATTAGAAATTTCCAATAAAAAGATACTTAAATTGCATTTATGTTAATATCTTAGGGATTAATGGACTTGAAGATGTACATGATGCAAAACATGAAGAAATCACAAGCAAGAGATGAGACACGGCCGTGCCTTATGTAATGTTTTTCCTTTCTACAATTATTAAAGAAAAATAAAGGACGAGAGGCTTAAGGGGATAGCCCACGGCCGTGCTTCATGTGGTGGGTGTGTTTACCCCTTGAGACACGGCCGTGCCTAAAAGAAGAAGGAAAGAAGAAAATGCCGAGAAGCTTATGGAGTTATCCCACAGCTGTGGTTTATGTGGTGATAGTAACAACCACATTACACACGGCCGTGCCTCATGTGGTGGACTGCTGACTTTTCATATTCTTGTGCAATTTGTACATTTCTGCAAAGCATAAAAGCAGGGGAGAGAAAAAAAAGAGAGAACGACCGGAGGGAGGAGAGAAGACTTTGAACAATTTAGTAGATTTTAGAACTTTGTTTGGAAAAATTTTAGCTTTTTACAAGGGAATTGAAGATTGAATTCAATTGTACTTCCATCAATGGAGATCAAGTTAGAAATCTCTGAAGAGTTGTTTTAGGATCTTATTTCCAGATTTGCTGCATATTGGTGACTTCTTATCCTAATCATATTTTGCATTTCTGTGAATTGGTTTTTATGTCTTTAATGGATTCTTTAACATTTTTCATTGAATTTTGTCTTGTTGTTATCTATTGTATGGCTAGCTAATTTCATTTGTGGGAATAGTGGATGAAGCCCTAGTTTGCTAAAATGATCAGTGTAGTTTGGTTATGAGATTGACATATATGTGGAGTATTCATGTTGTGAATTCCTATAATTTCAATTTAATTGTGATAAGATTAGATTGTTAGAAATCTAATCAATACGAAAGTAGAGATAGGATTTGTTAGGAATTCTTAATTAGACTAATGAGACAATGCGAAAGCGGCGTTAATTGATTTAATTAGGGTTCATATAGAGATTAAAGCTATGTTCTAATTAATTATTCACTAAGAGAATAGGGATAATTGTATTAGGGCATAAGGCGATCATAGCATTGAAAAATGTATGAGAGTATATTAGAATCCTCTGTTAATTAGAGATACGAAAGCGGACTAATTGATTTGAGATTTAAAATGTTGAACTCATGTGAATAACCACATATAAGTTGATTTCAATAACTTAACGGTAGTTTGATTAACATGACTAGGGTGAATTCTAAATTCTTACTGTTCTCTTGGAAGTATTTATAAGAATCTTATAATTCTCATTAGCATAAAACTTAATTTAATCTCTTTAGTTAAATATATAAAAGATTCATGTTTGAATTACCTAAATATCAGTATAAGTTATTATAGGTTTGGTAATCTTTTTAGTCCTCGAGGGAACGATACTCTACTCATCATATATTACTTGATTGCGACCTAGTATACTTGCTAGCGGTTTCACTTATACATTTCACGAGTGATCAAGTTTTTGGCGCCGTTGCGGGGGACTATAAGATATTAGACTTTGTAGCTTTGTTGGTAATTTAGGTGCATTTTATTTTGTTGATAGTGTGTCTTTACCTTTTTGTCTTTTCTGCGGGTGCGCATGCAACGGAGTAGGAGTTTTGAACTTCTGCCTCTAGATCCTGAGATAGAGCGTACTATACATCGTTTGAGAAGAGAAAACAGACAGAGAGGAGAGAATCAAGAGGAAATGATTGCAGATGACAATAACAATCTTCCTATTCAGGCTGTCCCGCGAGCACTTCGTGATTTTTCAGTCCCAACTGTTCAAGGACCAGCAATTAGAAGGCCAGTTGTTCAGGCCAACACTTTTGAGCTGAAGCCGGCACTTATACAGATGGTGCAATCCAATCAGTTTGGTGGATATACACAAGAAAGCCTTGATGAGCACATAGCAGGATTCCTTCAGTATTCTAACTTGATAAAGATGAATGGTGTTTCTGATGATGCCTTAAGATTGCAACTTTTTCCTTTCTCATTGAAGTATAAGGCAAGAGCTTGGTATAATTCCTTACCTCAAGATTCTATTACCATATGGGCTGAACTTCAATCAATGTTTCTTAGAAGATTTTTCCCACCATCACGTACTGCTAAATTAAGAACTGATATCACCAACTTTTCCAAGTTCAGTGGTGAATCATTATATGAGGCATGGGAACGATTTAAGGAAACAATCCGGAAGTGTCCACACCATGGCCTACCTGATAATCTCCTGATTGAGGTATTTTATCTTGTTTGGATGACACTATGAGGTCATTGGTAGATGCTGCAGCTGGAGGTGCATTGATGGGTAAAACATATACTGAAGCCAGTGCTTTAATTGAAGAAATGGCATCTAGTGCACATAATTGGCAACATGAGAGAGGGAAATCAAGAGCTGCATCAGTTACTGATATCGATTCTATTTTAGCTCAGTTGGCAGCTCTCACTACTTAGGTAAGCAAACTTTCTTCTTCTCAATCAGTTAATGCTAACTTGCTTGCTAGTTGTGACTTGTGTTTAGGACCACACCCCTCTTTAGAATGTCCATTGGGAAACTTTCCATCATCATCCAATAGACAGCAAGTCAACTATGCCAACAGTTTTCAAAGAGCTAATCAAGGGCCTTATTCCAACACTTACAATCCAGGCTGGCGAAATCATCCAAACTTCTTATGGAGGAATGAGAATCAAGCACTTAACTCGCCCCCTGGATTTCTCAGACAAACTTTTGCTCAGAATGCCAATTCTCAACAGCAACCCACTCAGATGGAAAAGCTCATGAGGAGTTACATGCAAAAGATTGACACCCTCTTGTAAAACCAACAAGCTTCTATCAGAAACTTGGAGGGTCAGCTCAGTCAAATTGCACAGCAGATAAGTACTAGATCCTCAGGATCTTTACCTAGCAAAACTGAGGAGAACATCCATCATATCAATGCCATCATACTAAGGAGTGGTAAGGAAGTGAAGAAAGCTGAAAGGTAGGTAAAAATTCAAGAGAAAGATCCAGAGAAAGGTAAGCAGAAGGAGGAGGAAGTCACATCCAAAGCACCCGTGTTGCAGCCTTATGTTCCACCTATCCCTTTCCCAGGAAGACTCAAGCAGAGGGAGTTAGAAGCCCAGTTTGCTAGGTTTTGTGACATATTTAAGGGGCTTCAAATTAATATACCTCTCTTAGAGGCCTTGAAGCAAATTCCATCCTATGCCAAATTCATGAAAGAGTTGCTCTCTAATAAAAGATCCATGGAGAGTGTTGAGAAAGTAATGCTTCTTGGCGAGAGTTCAGCTGTTATAGAGAAGAAATCTGCTCAGCTACCTAGAAAGCTGAAAGATCAAGGAAGTTTCAGTATCCCTTGCACCATTGGTAATATTGATTTTGAGAATGTTTTGATTGATTCTGGTGCAAGTATTAATTTAATGCCACTTTCAGTTTTTAGGAAGCTCAGGATAGAGCCACAAAAGTACAATCATTGTGCAGCTAGCTGATAAGAGCTTAAGGTTTTCCAAAGGTACAGTGGAGGATGTATTAGTCAAGGTTGATAAATTCATATTTCCAATGGACTTTGTCATACTAGATGTGGAAGAAGATGACGACATTCCACTCATTCTAGGTAAACCATTCCTAGCTACAGGTCAAGCTCTAATTGATGTAGGACAAGGCAAGCTCACCCTTAGAGCACTAGATGACCAGGTAACATTTGATATGTATGATCCTGTGTTTTTGTCTAATGAGAAAGCAAGGTATTCTGACATATCTGCTGAGGGTAAAATTACTAACAATGATGTGGAGGAAGATGTAGGGCAAACCACTCTTGAAGCTGTCTTGAATGAGATAGATGATTGGGGGGATGAGGATGAGCAAGAAAACAAAGGCTGTGAGCAAGTACCTCAGACTGAAAATGTTGTTGCTTTTGAGAAGACAGACCACTATGAGAAGCCACCAGTGTCGACACTAATGCCCATGCAGACACTTGAACCTAATGGCTTTTCTAATCAATTGTTTGATTATGAGTGTCTGAATTTAGGAAATCCATGCCCTCACATTAATCCAGCGCCTATGACAAGAGAATTGCAGCAGCAGATTCAAGGCCAGTTGGATGAACATAGGGAAATCTTGGGATGGTCAAGGGCAGACATCCAGCAGGTAAGTTTATTGATATCCACCTATAAAACATTGGTGGAAGCTGAAAAGAAGGGCACCATACCATGGAAGGAAGCTTGGAATCCTAATATGAAAATGATGGTGTTGGAGGAGTTGTTTAAACTCCTTGATGTAAGCTAACCCTGATAGTCAGGCTGATGACTATCAAACAAGTGCTTCATGGGAGGCAACCCATGATTAAAGATTTTTGTAAATTAATTTTATTTTTCAAAAAAAAAAAATCCTGCTGAGGATTTTAGGGGGATGAGATACGGCTGTGGTTCGTGTGGTGGCCCTAAATCCACCACATGTCATACGGCCGTGCCACGGTAATGTGCAAATTGCGGATTGACTCACCCTTTACACTATGGTCGTGTGTGAAAAAAAAAAAGTGTGTGAATATTCTTGATCTATTTTGTCTCTTTGTGTTTCTTTGTTCTAACTTCAGGAACTAAAGGAAAAATGTGCAGTTCATATGGAAAAGTAATGACACTTTCATGATGAAATATTCTAGAGACTTTGCTACACTTTCATCTCAGGGAAGTTTCGTTATTCCCAAAGTACTTTTATGGTTTAATCAATTTTCTTTTGCAATTAGGAAAGACAATAGGGGCATTGTCTGAATTAAGTGTGGGGGAAGGAAAAATAAAATAGGCCATTACTCATGATAATTTTGATGTCTTTTGATGTTAATTTGTATAGAATGAATATTTTAGACAATTATACTTCACCATTGTCTTGAACTGTTGTATTGGAAAAGTCTAATATGATCTGGAAATGTGGTATAAATTTTCTTTTATCTAATTGATTTGATTTGGTGCCTTACTCATTAGCCGTTGCAATTGGTTTACTTAGTTCAAATTTAGTAGTGGAATCTTTAAGGAAAAATTTGACCTTTTTTTTAGACTCTTGAATTTAAAGTTCGGAAGTAGGTCGAGTCCTTTAGTGCAAAACAAGCAAGTTTACTTCTAAGTGAATTAAGCTTGTATTTTGTCTTTTGAAGTGCTTTGAGAATATTTTAACTCTTAGAAAACGAGGTAGAAGAAACTTTTTACTTAGTGATTCCTTATAAAAATAGTCCTAACTAATATAAAAAAAAAAATTAATAAATAAAATAAAATATTTAGAGCCTTTACTCTAATGACTCAGGTAAGTGAGTTAAGAGTATCCTAACTTAAATGTTAGTGTGAGGAAGAGTTCGTAGGGGTCCC
Organism: Laguncularia racemosa; assembly: GCA_037954665.1. Lineage (NCBI taxonomy): Eukaryota > Viridiplantae > Streptophyta > Magnoliopsida > Myrtales > Combretaceae > Laguncularia > Laguncularia racemosa. The sequence continues at coordinate 8,916,903 of JBBMOL010000014.1, read as the reverse complement.
TTTAAAACCGGGTCACTTGGGTGATGAGCCTGGGATGTGCCGACTCAATGAACTCACAATAACGTGAAGGACGGAAAGGCAAAATTTTAATATATTAATAAAAGCCAATTGATATGGGTAGGCTTTAGTCCCTCAGAAGAGTGAAGTCAGACTCCACTGTCAATCTGAAAAAAAAAAAAAAGAATAAAGAATGAAATAAGACTATTATAAAAAGGAAAAAAATCTAGGGGAAGAGTGGATACCATATGCTTTAACTTTATGTTATCTTATTCAGATAAGTAATTAAAGAGATTTTATACTTGCTAGTTGCTTTTGAAGTTTAAATGAGTATTTTGCTTTATTGGACTGAGAATTTATCTTTAGAAATAGGAGTTCGGTGGTTGAACATTAGGAATAAAAGTTAGTCTTTCCAGATTAACTACTCAATTTTTTCTAAGTATACCAGTTACATGTTTTCAGTTAGTTAGAGTGGTAGGCACCATCTTTTCAAATCAATTATGAGGAAAGAAAATTTTGTATTTTCATTTGACAGTTTATTAATTACTTGAGGACAAGCAGAAGTTCAAGTATAGGGAAGTTGATAAAGGCATATTTTATCATATTGTATCTTGTGATTGGTATATATATTATTTTCAATTATTAGAAATTTCCAATAAAAAGATACTTAAATTGCATTTATGTTAATATCTTAGGGATTAATGGACTTGAAGATGTACATGATGCAAAACATGAAGAAATCACAAGCAAGAGATGAGACATGACCGTGCCTTATGTAGTGTTTTTCCTTTCCACAAATATTAAAGAAAAATAAAGGACGAGAGGCTTAAGGGGATAGTCCACGGCCGTGCTTCATGTGGTGGGTGTGTTTACCCCTTGAGACACGGTCGTACCTAAAAGAAGAAGGAAAGAAGAAAATGCCGAGAAGCTTATGGAGTTATCCCACGGCCGTGGTTTATGTGGTGGCAGTAACAACCACATTACACACGGTCATGCCTCATGTGGTGGACTGCTGACTTTTCATATTCTTATGCAATTTGTACGTTTCTGCAGAGCATAAAAGCAGGGGAGAGAAAAAAAGAGAGAACGACCGGAGGGAAGAGAGAAGACTTTGAACAATTTGGTAAATTTTAGAACTTTGTTTGGAGAAATTTTAGCTTTTTACAAGGGAATTGAAGATTGAATTCAATTGTACTTCCATCAATGGAGATCAAGTCAGAAATCTCTGAAGAGTTGTTTTAGGATCTTATTTCCAGATTTGCTGCATATTGGTGACTTCTTATCCTAATCATATTTTGCATTTCTGTGAATTGGTTTTTATGTCTTTAATGGATTCTTTAACATTTTTCATTGAATTTTGTTTTGTTGTTATCTATTGTATGGCTGGCTAATTTCATTTGTGGGAATAGTGGATGAAGCCCTAGTTTGCTAAAATGATCAGTGTAGTTTGGTTATGAGATTGACATATATGTGGAGTATTCATGTTGTGAATTCCTATAATTTCAATTTAATTGTGATAAGATTAGATTGTTAGAAATCTAATCAATACGAAAGTGGAGATAGGATTTGTTAGGAATTCTTAATTAGACTAATGAGACAATGCGAAAGCGACGTTAATTGGTTTAATTAGGGTTCATATAGAGATTAAAGATATGTTCTAATTAATTATTCACTAAGAGATTAGGGATAATTGTATTAGGGCATAAGGCGATCATAGCATTGAAAAATGTATGAGAGTATATTAGAATCCTCTGTTAATTAGAGATATGAAAGTGGACTAATTGATTTGAGGTTTAAAATGTTGAACTCACATGAATAACCACATATAAGTTGATTTCAATAACTTAACGGTAGTTTGATTAGCATGACTAGGGTGAATTCTAAATTCCTACTGTTCTCTTGGAAGTATTTATAAGAATCTTATAATTCTTATTAGCATAGAACTTAATTTAATCTCTTTAGTTAAATATATAAAAGATTCATGTTTGAATTACCTAAATATCAGTATAAGTTATTATAGGTTTGGTAATCTTTTTAGTCCTCGAGGGAACGATACTCTACTCATCATATATTACTTGATTGCGACCTAGTATACTTGCTAGCGGTTTCACTTATACATTTCACGAGTGATCTGTAAGAGAATTCACATAAGTGTTTCTAGATACCTTCCTAGTTTACCCCTAGCTTGGCAATATCGACATAGTATAAGGCATGGTACCCATATCAAAATTGGTTTATAGGATGGCACCGGTGGAATTAGAAAAGCTAAGGAAGCTCTTATAGGAGCAATAAGATAAGGGTTTTATAAGACCCAATGTATCCCCTTGGGGTACATCAATCTTGTTTATCAAGAAGAAAAATGAAAGCATGAGACTTTATATAGACTATAAAAAGTTGAGCAAGGTTACTATCAAGAACAAATACTTTCTTCTAAGGATAAACAACCTATTTGACTAGCTACAAGGAGCTTAGGTATTTTCTATGAGATCAAGGTACCACTAGTTAAGAATCAAAGAAAAAGATATTAAAAAGACAACTTTTAGAACTAGGTGTGGGCACTATGAATTTTTGGTAATGCCCTTTGGATTGATTAACGTACCTACAACATTAATAGATTTAAATAATAGAGTATTTAAGAAATTCTTAAACAAATTTGTAATTGTCTTTATAGATGATATCATGATACACTCGAAGAGTAATGAAGAACATGAAGAGCACTCAAGATTGGTGTTAGGTAGATTGCAAGAAGAAAGATTGTATGCCAAATTTAGTGATGTGCCTAGTATCCAATTACAATTACACAAAGTTAATTGGAGAATCAACTAAACACAATTCACAAAAATGGCGTGATTCTACTTCCATGTAAACCCTACTGGCACGAACCAATTTGATTTTGATATGAAATTATAATGTACTCAATTGGAATTCCAATATCAATCAAAGAAACAAGTACAATTGATTCCAATTTCCAACTAAATGGCATGAACCCTAAATTTACATTAAACCCTAATTTGCTTGAATCAAGAATAGCATAAAAGTAACTAATTCCTTACTAGATATTATGCACTAGTTGGAATTAGGATCAACTTGTAATTTGTTGATATCATTCACAACAAATCCAAGTCCACTCGCCACAATCCAGGAGTAGAATTGATAAAAGCAATGTATGAAAAAGAAATACCCTTTCACGTGAACAAAAGGCAGCCAAAATATGATGTTCAAAAGTTCCGTTCTAAACCTACTTAGAAAGTATTTATACTTGCTCTAAATAGGGTAAATTAAACAAAACAAAATTACAAGTAAAACCCACGAGTGACCGGTTTTAAACACCAAAAGAAAATTACAAATAAACCTTTAAAAGTGGCCGGTTCTTCACTTCCATGGAACAATTGTTGGATCGGTTCTTTTGATTGATGTAAGTCCTTGAATGACCTACAATTGATACTTAGTAAATTTTATTCGCCATCTTGTAAAATTGATAAATTTACTTACTACAATGCAAAGACAAATTGTTATTAGATAAATAAAATAACATGTGAATGTCTGGGCCTATTTGTCTAATTTGATTTCCCCACTATTGGATTCAGAGGTTTAATTCCCATCATCTCCTCAGGCCTTTAAAAGATTTTCCCTTAAATCTAAGGGGTCTTTTCTTAAACTAACATCTAGTGTTTACATGTGCTTGTTGGCCTGAAATCTTAAGAAGCCATTAGTTTTACTGATCTATTCTTGAAATGTGTGAACTTCAAATGGAGACATAGGAGTCAAGATAACTCATGCATCATCTTTTTGAAATATGTAAGTGTTTCTAAACCCGTCATGTAGCACATTTCTGTCAAATAACCAAGGCTTACCCAGCAGTATATGAAAGGTGCACATAGGAAGAACATCACATATAATCTCTTCATTGGATCTATCTCCTATACTGAATGGCACCTTTGCCTTCTGTATGACATGTAAACTACTTTGGTCATTCAGCCAATGTAATTTATAAGGGTGTGAATGTGGACTAGTGACTAGTTGTAAGTTATTTACTAGTGCAACAAATACGACATTAGTGCAACTACCACCATCGATGAAAAGAACACACAAGTTACCTCGAATCTAACAAGGTGTGTGGAATTGGTTCTCCCCCTGTATATCCTTAACATTTGGAGATATAGTCATAAACCTATGTAACACATTAATAGGAAAGTATTTATCATCCCTCTTGTCCTCATGTGCCTCAGCATCATGATCATCATAATATTCCTATAGAGTAATGGAAAAATCTGTAGGCTCAATAACTTCTTCTTGATCATCTTCATTGTTTCCCTCCATAACAGTCATCACCCTTTTATTGGGACACTACGCACCCATGTGTCTAAAACCCACGCATTTGAAACATTTAGTTTGACACATTTTCCCACTAGTTGACCTTGGCACTATCTGCCTGAAATCAGCCCCAATAACCTCTTTTCCTTTCTCAGAAGTATCCCTCTCCCTATCAGTGTTAGAGACATTCTTGTCCAGAGCGTTAGCATGTTCCCTTATTCATTTTTATCCTCCCATCTGGCCATCTAACCCAAGAGGTTTGGTAGAAGTTCTATACCTGTTACTAGTGGCTCGGAAAGGGTTGGATCGCCTCTACCTTTCCACTTTCAATGCTAATTGGATAGCCTCATCAAGTGTATTATACCTATGTAATTCTACAATGCAGGCAATCTCATACTTTAACCAAAAAATAAATCGTGCTAGGGTTTGCTCAGGAGGCTCGACTGATCTACATCTGATCATCAGTGTCTCAAACTCCTGTACATAATCATCAACTGTTTTGCCTTCCTGCCTCAATATTTAAATATGCATAAATAGTTCCTACCTGTAATGTTTAGGTATAAACCTTTTTCTTAATACCTGTTTCATGTCCCGCTAGGTATTTATATCAGCCTCACCATCCCTTTATTTGCTAATGATGAGATTTTCCCACCATAAGGTGGCATAACTTATGAATTCCACAGCTGCAAGATGAACCCGAGTGTTATCATCAATCTCATAGCACTTGCATAGACCCTTAACCTTGTCCTCCCAATCCAAACAATCATCTACAGAACCCCTGCCATCGAATGAAGGCATCTGCAATTTCACATACTCCAATTCTCAAGGTAGTCTGCAATCCTTATTTGGGTAAGGGTCATTCTCAAAATTATCATCTCTTTCCTCCCTAAGAGCATGATAATCTCCCTCCGTCCTTCTGCCCCTATTACTTTAATAGCTCCCTTCTTATGAACATTCTGAGGAACTACCCTAAGTGGAGGTGCTTGAGGATTTGCCACTAGTGGTTGGGGCATCATCATTTGATCTATCATAGTTGCTAATGTAGCAACAATGGTGGTGAGATCTTTCAACTGCTCCTCCAATGTCCTTCCACCTGCAGTTCGATGACCTTGACCGCCACCAACTTGACTATTGGCCTCATTGCCAATTCCCCCATTAACACTATCAATTGACATGGTTAATGAATTGATATGTTGGAAAACAAAAACAATTCAAGGCAATTGCAATATACTTTACGTTAAATGCAATACACAATAATCACTTCAACACACACTTACTCCACGGTACACACACAATCATGGTGCAGTACCCTTCAAATCACAACACACACACTTCTATACCACACATACACACACTTCACTATAGTGTAACAACCTTCAACCACACCACACTCACTACGCCATACACATACACACACCTCACCCACGGTGCAACAACCTTTAATCACAACACACTCACTATGCCACTCACACACTCCTTACTTACGGTGCAACACACATACTTCAACACACACTTCTAATCACGGCAGCAAGCAATAATGGAAACAATTAATGATACTTCTCCAAATGGTAAGTAAATGATTCAAACTAGTCAAAGTGTATTATGATTAACAATACACAATAACTCCTTCAACTTAATGATTGTTTTTTTTTTTTAATTTCAAATTGTTTCCAAATCCTCTACACAATGAAAGCAAAATCTAGAAATGAAGGTAAGTTCCAATTCTAAAATCCCCCAAAAAAATGCAATTCCTTTCCTCCTTAAACAAGCAACTTACGGCAAAGGTGAATAATAGAAAGATCAAGTTTGAAATTTCCACTTCCAATTCCGTAACAATAAAGGTATATCACAATATAATCACTTATAATTACTTCAATTCCACTTCAAATAACTTCAATTAATAAATGGAAGATCAAGAACCCTAATTCCCAAATTGAAATCACACAATCCCCTCTCAAAACCCATGCTCTGATATAAAAAATTATGATGTGCCTAATATCCAATTACAATTACACAAAGCCAATTGGAGAATCAACTAAACACAATTCACAAAAATGGCGTGATTCTACTTCCATGTGAACCCTACTAACATGAACCAATTTGATTTTGATATGAAATTATAATGTACTCAATTGAAATTCCAATACCAATTAAAGAAATAAGCACAATTGATTCTAATTTCCAACTAAATGGTGTGAACCCTAGCTTAAAAATTGAACCCTAATTTGCGTAAACAAGAACAACATAAAAGTAACTAATTCCTTACTAGATATTACACACTAGTTGGAATTAGGATCAACTTGTAATTTGTTGATATCACTCACAATAAATCCAAGTCTACTCGCCACAATCTTATAGTAGAATTGATAAGAGTAATGTGTGAAAAAGAAATGCCCTTTCACGTGAACAAAAGACAGCCGAAATATGATGTTTAAAAGTTCCCTTCTAAACCTACTTAGCATGTATTTATACTTGCTCTAAATAAGGTAAATTCAACAAAACAAAATTACAAGTAAAACCCACAAGTGACCGGTTTTAAACACCAAAAGAAAATTACAAATAAACCCTAAAAAGTGGCCAATTCTTCACTCCCATGAAGCAATTGTTAGACCGGTTCTTTTGATTGATGTAAGTCCTTTAATGACCCACAATTGATCTTTAGTGAATTTTATTCGCCATATTGTAAAACTGATAAATTTACCTGCTACAATGCAAAGACAAATTGTTATTTGATAAATAAAATAACATGTGGATGTCTAGGCTCATTTGCCCAATTTGATTTCCCCATTGCTGGATCCAGAGGTTTGATTCCCATCACTCAATAAATGTGAATTCTAGCTAGAATAGATGGTTTTCTTAGGTTATGTGGTTAATAGGGATAAGATATCTATAGTGGATTGGCACTGGTTGAAGATAGCCATAGATATAAGAAGCTTCTTGGGTCTGGAAAACTACTGCAAAAGGTTTATAGAGGGATTTTCCAAAATAGCAACTCTTACTAGGCCGAGACAAAAACAATGTAAGATTTGAGTGGGATGATAGATGTGAAGCCTACTTTCAAATGCTATAAAGGAAACTCATATCAACACCGGTTCTAACATTGCCTAAGAGTGGGGACAAATTTACTATGTATAGTGATGCTTCAATGTAAGGGTTGAGATGTGTGTTGATGCAAGGCGGATAGGTACTAGCATATGCATCAAGTGATGTTTCAATTTCAGGTTTGAGATGTATGTTGATGCAAGGTGGATAGATAATTGCACGTGCATCCCACCAGCTGAAGCCTTAAGAGAAGAATTGCCTAACTCATGACTTGGAATTGGTGGTAGTAGTGTTTCCTTGAAGTTATAAAAGCATTACCTCTATAGAGAGAGGTGTAGGATTTTTATTGATCACAGGAGCTTGAAATACATATTCACATAGAAAGAGTTGAACATGAGATAAAGGAGATGCTTGGAGCTGATCAAGGATTATGAGCATAGCAAGGCTCTTGAACTTAGCATAGATGTAGAGGGAATTTTGAGATATGGAACAAGATTATGTGTAGTAAAGGACATAAAATTAAAAAGAGAGATAATGAAAGAGGTACATTACTCAACCTATACAATATATCTTGGAAGCACTACAATGTACAAGGACCTAAAGAGTCATTATTAGTGGAAGAACATAAAAAAGGGAGATAGTTGAGTATGTAGCTAGATGCCTCACTTACCAATAGATTATAATAGAACATCAAAGGCCAGTCGGAGAATTATAGCCTCTTCTAGTACTCAAATGAAAATAGAAGCATGTGATAATGGATTTTATTACAACCATCTAAAATACTAGAGAGAAGCAGGATGCAATTTAGGTAATAGTGGATAGGTTGACCAAGTTTGCTCATTTTTTACCTATCAAAGAGAGATACAAGCTAGAGAAACTAGCCTAGATATGCATATAAGAGATAGTAAGATTACATGGAGTGCTAGTGACCTTCATTTCTAATAGAGACACAAGCTTTATAAGTAGATTATGGAGCAGCTTACACAAAGCATCGAGCATTAAACTATAGTTCACCACTGTATTTTACCCTTAGATGGATGGTTAGTCTGAGAGAATTATACAGATACTGGAAGATTTACTTAGAGCAGCACTGGATTTTAGAGGTAACTAGAATGAGCATATACCTTTAGTTGAGTTTACCTATAATAATAGCTATTAGGTAACCATCTAGATGGCTCCTTATGAGGCTCTTTATGGAAGAAGGTGCGGATCACCATTACATTAGGATGAAGTGGGAGAGAGGCAAATGTTGGGACCAGAAGTGATGGAAATCAACCTTGTGGTTCCAACAATAGGGAAAACCAAATTGGATGCATGAGTCCAGAAATCCACATATGACCACATCTTATCTAATAATGCTTTATTTTGCACTTTAGCAGGTAGATTTATTATATTTTACAGGATGACTAAATAACATGCACTAAAAATCAACTTACAAGACATTTTTAGAATCACATCCAATGGTCCATAATTTGTTCAACTGAAGTAAAGAACCGGCCACTTAAAGACCATTTGCATTTGTAATTTGTTGCTTTTGGGAACCGGCCACTTAAGTAGCATCTTTGTAATTTTTGTGTTATTTTTATCCTAATAGGAGCAAGTATGAATACTTGCTAACTAGGGTTTTGAGGGAGCTTTTGACATTTTTTAAACATACACTTTCTTTTTCGTGAGGTTTTCCCTTGCATGCAAAAGATCTCTTATCAATTTCCAAGTGAAATTGTGGCGAGACCAACTTAAGTAGATTGTGAGTAATACCAATCTTCCTCTTATTGTTTTTCAAATTGTATTTAGTGAGTCATATCAAAGTACAATTTGTTGGTACCTTGTCATTATCTACGTGAATTAGGGTTCTTCCATTTCAGATTTAAATCATTTCAATTTGAGTGGAATTTTAGTTCATTTCCATTGTTTTCCATTGACATTTATACAATTGTTTGTTCCTTATATCAATTTAACATCAATCTCAAGAATTGGGGTTCATTTGTGAAGTTAGTGATCATGCCATTTGTTGTTAGGAATTTGTTGTTCATGCCACTTGTTGATGTGTTTGCTATCCAATTAGTAAGGCACATCATACTTTTTGATAGTAGAGTAAAGGTTGTGGAGTAAGGTTTGCATGAACTTCAATTAAAAATTAGGGTTCTTAAATTTTACTTCTTGATCCGAATTGTTGAAGTGGAATTGAAGTAGTTAATTATGATGTTGTTGTGTTATATTTGTTTTTATTGAAGTGGAAGTGGAGATCTTGTAGTAATCCTTGTGATCTGATCTTGCTGTAAGAAGAAGGGGAAGTAGGAAATGTACTTCCTTGTGTGTGTTTCGAAATTAGAGAGACATTATTTGTGATAAAAGAGAAGTGAATTTCTCGAATGTTGTTTCGGAATTGAAGGAGTGTGAATTACATTTCCAGATTTCCCTTTGCATGGAGGATTTGGAAATTATTTGAATTCAAAACAAACATTAGGTTTGAAGAGTTATTGTGTAGTGTTGATTGAATGCAATTTGAATATTTTTGAATTGTTTCTTACCATTTGTGGAGAAGCTTCATTAAGTGTTGCATTTGTGTTGTTGTGCCGTGATTAGGAGAGGGGTAAAGTGTGTGTGTGCTACACTGTGAGTGAGTGTATGTGTAGTGTAGTGATTTTGTGTAGTAAAGGGTTCAACATGGTGGATTTGTTTGTGTTGTAGTGAAAGGTTGTTGCAACGTGGATTGTAAGTGGTGTATGTACCATGAGTGAAGGTTTTTGTAGTGGTTAAATTTGAATTTCAAAAGCAAGCATTAAAGAATGAAAGTTATTATGTATTGATACTTTGAACACTTTGCTTAGTTGGAATCATTAACTTACTATTTGCTGAAGTGTTTATTATTGCTTCTACTTGTTGTTGCCGTAATTGAAGTGTAGTTGTTGTGAAGGGGTGTACTACATTGCTTTGAATTATCTTTATAATTTGATAAATCAAGTCCACAACTATGTCGAATGATAGTGTGAATAGGAGAATTGGGAATAAGGCCTATAGCCAAGTTGGTGGTGGATAGGGTTATTGGACAGGTAGAAGAACTTTGGAGGAACAGCTTCAGGACCTTACCACCATTCTTGCTACATTAGCAACAAGGATAGATAGGATGATAATGCCACAACCACTAGTGGCAAATCCTCAAGCACCACTACCTAGAGTAGCTCCTAAAAATGTTCAAAGGGAAGGAACAATTAGAGGTAATATGGGAAAAAGAGTGGAAGGAGATTATCATGCTTTTAGGGAGGAAAGAGATGATAATTTTGGGGTTAATCCATACCCAAACAAGGATTTCAAACCACCTCAGGGATTAGAGTATATGAAAATGTAGATACCTTCATTTGATGGCAGGGGTTTAGTAGATGATTACCTGGATTGGGAAGAAAAAGTTGAGGGTCTTTTCAAGTGTTATGAAATTGATGATAACATCAGGGTTCGTCTTGTAGCTATGGAATTCATAGGTTATGCCATCTTGTGATGGAAGAATCTGGTGAACAATAGGCGAAGGGATGGTGAGGCTGAAATACATACTTAGAGGGACATTAAACGGGTTCTGAGGAAAAGGTTCATACCTAAGCATTACAGGTAGGAACTGTTTATGTGTCTCCAAACACTGAGGTACGAAGGCAAAACAATAGATGATTACATATAGGATTTTGAAACACTAATGATCAGATGTGGATCAGTTGAGCCTCCTAAGAAAACCCTAGCATGATTTATGTCTGGGTTGAAATACGATATTGCTTATGTTGTTGAGCTGCAAAGGTATAGTATACTTGATGAGGCTATATAACCTATGTGTGCTTTTCATTGGTGACGATAGTTGCACTAATGTCATATCTACTGCATTAGTAGATAATTTATAACTAGCTATTAGCCCACATCCAAACCCTTATAAATTGCATTAGTTAGACGACCGAGGTAGTTTGTATGTTACACAAAGGGCAAAGGCATATAGGAGATAGATATAGTGATGAGATTATCTATGATGTGCTTCCTATGTGTGTCTTTCATATATTGTTGGGTAGACCATGGTTATTTGATAGAAAGGTGTTACATGATGGGTTTAGAAACACTTATATGTTTAAAAAGAATGGTACCCGGATTGTCTTGACTCTTATGTCTCCGCTTGAGGTTCGCTCTTTCCAGAGACAGATTAGAAACACCACTGGCTCTTCTAGACTTCCAGCCAACAAGCAAACACAAACACTAGGTTTCAGTCCAAGATAAGACGCCTTAGATTTGAGGGTAAATCTTTTAGAGGCCCAAGGAGATGATGGGAATCAACATTATGGTTTCAGTAGTAGGGAAAACTAAATTGGATGCATGAGCCTAGAAATCCACATATGGCTACATCTTATCTAATAATGCTTTATTTTGCACTTTAGCAGGTACATTTATCATGTTTTACAGGATGACTAAATAATATGCACTATGGATCAACTTGTGAGACATTCTTGGAATCACATCCAAAGGTCCACAATTTGTTCAATTGAAGTGAAGAACCGGTCACTTGAAGACCATTTACATTTGTAATTTGTTGCTTTTGGGAACCGACCACTTAAGTGGCATCTTTGTAATTTTTGTGTTATTTTTATCCTAATAGTAGCAAGTATGAATACTTGCTAACTAGGGTTTTAAGGGAGCTTTTGACATTTTTTGAAACATACACTTTCTTTGCCGTGAGGTTTTCCCTTATATGTAAAAAATCTCTTATCAATTTCCAAGTGAAATTGTGGCGAGACCAACTTAAGTGGATTGTGAGTAATATCAATCTTCCTCTTATTGTTTTTCAATTTGTATTTAGTGGGTCATATCTAAGTGAAATTTGTTGGTGACTTGTCATTATCTACGTGAATTAGGGTTCTTTTAATTCAAATTTGAATCATTTCAATTTGACTGGAATTCTAGTTCATTTCCATTGTTTTCCATTGACATTTATACAATTTTTTGTTCCTTATATCAATTTAACATCAACCTCATGAATTGGGGTTCATTTGTGAAGTTAGTGATCACGCCATTTGTTGTTAGGAATGTGTTATTCATGCCACTTGTTGATGTGTTTGCTATCCAAACAGTAAGGCACATCAAGAAGTAGTCCAAGAGATAGTAGACAAGGTCAAATTGATCAAGCAAAGGATATAAACAGCTTAGTCTAGATAGAAGAACTATGTAAACAAGAGAAGATGCCCCTTGGATTTCTAAGTACAAGACAAGGTCCTGTTGAAAGTTTCTCCAACCAAAGAGGTGATTAGGTTCGATTTGAGAGGGAAGTTAAACCCGGGATATGTAGGCCCGTTTTTTATCCTAGAAAGAATAGGTGTAATAGCTTACAGGTTAGTTTTCTTACTAAGCTTGTTTGGGGTACATGATATATTTCATATATTCATACTAAAGAAGTATGTACCCGATTCGGATTAGATAGTAGCTTTAGAGCCATTTAATATGCAGCTAAACCTGTCATTTATGGAAAGAACAATCAGAGTTGTGGACACCAAAGAACAAGTGCTAAGATAGAGAATGATTCGCTACGTCAAAGTACAATGGACCAATAAGAACGAACAAGAAGCGACGTGGGAATTGGAAGAGGAGATAAAGAAGAAGTACCCAGAACTCTTCCAAAATTAGGTAACTTTTGAGGAAAAAAGTTTTTATAAGGGGAGAGAATGTAAATACCTAAATAAATATATTATTTAACATGTATTATAAAATATAACTAAGGTCAAAAAAGGGATTTTTTTAAAACTTAAGGGACAAATCGAACATTTCCTAAAGCAGTATAGATACTCTCATTTGACCTAGTACTCTCCTTTTCCATAATCTCATAGTAAAATAATAATAGAAAGGAAAAAACTCTCTATAGAAACCTAAAGGTGACTAAGAGGAGTACAACAAAGTTCAATTTGATTTGCAAGAGGTAAGGATTTTATGCTAGAATTTCAATCATGATTACAGAAATAAGAACTTATATAATTGTTGTATGCTCATCAAAATTCGGATCAAGGGGATAGGCAAAACGAACACTAAGTCCAGTGATTAAGGAACTTGTATCATGAAATTGAGAAGTAAGTAATCTAATCCATACAAATTGATTAGAAATCTCATGTTTTAGGATTTAATTAAGCTCATGATTAAGGGATGTTGGAATTAGATCGAATTTAAGAAGATGAAATTAGGGTTTGTGGTGAAAATTAGGGAACATAATCAAGTACACAACTGTGTACATAACCATGTAGGAATGCGTGTTGAGGAAATTAAACACGACTGGCACATGCCTGCATTATAGGGCATGTTGAGGAAGTTGAACACGCTGGAATATACGCCCATGTTCTAGGGTATATCAAAGGGGAAAGTTCACATAAAGGTATACGACCTTTAACACGACTGTGTACTTGGGCATGTTGAAGTACACGATTCCAAACACGATCGTATACTTAAAGAAAAAATCATTTCTTGATTTAATTTTCAATTAAATGAATTCCTACGCAACTTAGATAGTTAGGAAGACTTTAAAAACTCTAACAAACTAAGAGAATTAAGAGATTAGCTTATTCTTAGATTAGTACTAAGAAGTAATTGTTGTTGCATTTACAAATTTCATATTAGCTTTAAATCCAGGACCATAAATGCTTAAGATTAGGATTTAAGGTATGTGTAACTTATTCGTTCTAGTATGTTTATTTAAGTTAGTATTTTTATTAAACTGGATTAAGTGAATGGAATGATTAAGTGTTTAAATTGCTTGTTCTATATGCTTGACTTGGTCTAGGAGCCCATAGTGGTGGAGCCCATAGTGGTAGATCCCTAAAGAGCACCTCAATGATCCTTATGTGATGTTGCCCCTAGTGGAGTCGTGCTTGGAAATGATTTAGGCTAGTTTAAGGTTTAAGTGGTTAAATGTTCATAGGTATGGGACTTATAGTGGTAGTTCCTATATCTAAGATTAAGTGGTTAAGCATTCATGGGTGTGGAGCTTGTAGTGGTGTCACGCCCTAACCTAGGGCCTAGAAGTTTTTATTAAAAGTTATCATAGCACGTGTATACCTGTTACATAATAACTGTCTTACGAGTCAGAGATCATAAGACTTTAAGTAATAAATTAAACAATTATAGCTATTCATATTTCATAAATCATACAATGAGAATATAACTATGGATTCCATGTCTCACGGTCAATCAAGATCGCAGAGAGTCAGAATCCCCTACCAATTAGTAAATGGAGTAAAACCCTAAGTCTCACAATTTCAAATTTTACATTAAGGTCGTAAAAATAACATTTCATCTAAATAGTCTAATATTCACAATTCTTACTTTATCATTTTTAGCTTCCAAAAACTCTTGACACTTCACATCTTATCCCATCCTAAGCTTTTAAGATTTTTACCCCTAAAATAGTTTGTGGAGGGTTGAGCTAATAGCCTAGTGAGATAGAAGTGCAATCTCTCAGTGTTGCAACAAACACAAACAATTTCAAGCAAGTTGTCAAAACAAATGCTATGTATAAACAATTATATGAATGTAGCATCTCACATAGTCTTTTGGTAACTGGTGTGAAAACTAGGGTTTATGCCCCTCTTGACCTTGGGTTAGGGATTCCGGAGCCACCATCAGAGCTCGGGTCTTACACACAATTTAATTACTCTTATCACTTTATTATGACTATGTCTTAGCTTTAGTGATCTAAGCTTAGGTGTCTCTTATACACCAAGAATTTACACATCCTCAAGAGACAGGTCGGACTCGGAACCGTCAAGGCGCAATAATCCCTAGTCACTTAGTTCGCACTTGGTAGAACGGTAACCCTCTGATTACTTCCGATGCGCCCTATAGCTGTGATGGCCTTAAACAATGCAATGTTCATGTAATGCATGTCAAGTTCTTAATTAGGTCTAATAATTAGTTAAGGTTTTAGGGTAATCATCCAAGGTCAAGCACATATGCAAGTGTCAATCATGTCAACATCCTATTTATAACAGACTCAATCATTTCAAGAAGCAAGGCACATCCATAACATCAATAAGGGATTAACATCTAAAAATCTAGAAAGAGATCATCAAGCAATGGACTTCTTATTCCTGACTATAATTATATGTCTTGTCCTCGGATATATACATATATACCTATATCATATGGAGGTTGAGTTAAATTCCTGTCTCTCTTTTAGCCATATACACAACATTTGTATATGATGTATGTTTATGGTCATGCAAGAATACCTTTCTCCTTCACTCCTATATAGCCTATATAACTATGGCTTATATCATTTGCAGCATCTCATTCTTCCCTCTCACTTACATATAACACATGTATATATACGTGTAAGGACTTAGGTTATTGGAGACTTAATTCCTTCCCACAATTTGTAATGTACATTTATACATATGGTTTAGATTGGCTTATTAGATTTCTCTTTTTCTAGCCTTCACTTCAAGCCTTCTCCATGTCGTCGTATGTCTATGTTCTCCACATTAACCTCCACAACCAACAACAACACACATACCATGATATATTCCTTTCCTCCTACTAGCAAAATCATGCACACTCACATTAAGGAAAAGAGATCCAGCACCTACACGCATATATATAGGTGTATATATTATGACATTTGATCATGTTTTCCACCGTCAAGCTCCAATACAACGGTCCAACTCCCCTCCCAATTCCACGTCCAGCACTTAACTCCCTATATACACGTATATATATATATTTTTCTCACGGCAACAAATTGAGATCCCAGCCTTTTCATCTTACATGTTCAGCCCTCCTCCACGTCCAGCCATCCCACCTATAACAAATATATATTCTCCTACATTCTCGGCCAACATCTATTTACATATAGGTGTATAAATATATGTCTTTCCCTGTAAAGTCCTGGTCTTAGAATCCCATCCCCTTAAGCTTCCACGTTTATGGAGTTTCATGGCCACACATACACAGACTTGGGAAAGGAATTCCACAACCACATTCACGTATAAACATAGCTATGTATATATATATATATTTCTTAAACGCCTAACATTCCACTTCTCGTCACATGCCCACACACACTAAAAGAAAACCAGCATACACACATAATTACGAAAATGTATATACTCCCAGCAGCCATTCAACTCATCTCTCCACGCACATGTACATATATATATTTGTTTCATCACGACAGAATAACAATAACATCCCTGTAGTTTTACTTCCAGCCCCTACACATGATATACATATACATATACAATCATCCCCGACAATCAGTAAACATATACATTGATACAGTAGCCAAGAAAAGCTTCACACACACATGCAAAACAGAAGAACTGCCCAGCACGTTCCAACGAGTTAATTACGTATATCCATATATATGTATAGTTATATGACAACATACACAATTTCACAACAAGACACATGTAAAGCAATAATATACGCGTAATACATGTCATAGAATCTTACTTACTATCGGGTTAATATTTCCTTAGTCTAAACATTAGGAAAAAAGGTGTTATTACATACAATTCATAGTCTAGATCGTCATATCAAATGTTTTTCTAACTATTATAACTAATTCTAGACTAATTATTAATTTTAATATCTATTTGATATTTATACCTAACTTTTAGAAACTAACACCATTTCACAAAAAATTAGCTTAGTTGAGTTGCACTCACCTCGAGAAACATGCTAGTGGTCTCGAATTGTCAATTAGAGGTCATATGTGTGAAATATGAATTTTTTTGTTTGTTTTTCCTTTTCTTTCCATTTTCTTCTCGTCTCTCCTCTCCTCTATTCCTCTCTCGCATTCTCTCATGTCTTCTGGTCGCTTCTCCCTTTTAATATCTTTTTTTTTTCTACTAACCTGCCACCATATTATTTTAATATATGTATATATATATTATTTTTATATTATAATTATTTATATTTTAGGCTTTATATTTAATTTCGTAAATACGATGATATTCGTAATTTTTGTGACTTTGGTATTTTATTACAAAATTTAATGTCTAAGCAAATTCGACCATTCCAAACGTAAATATTTACCTGAAATTTTCATCTAAAAATCCTGAATCTGTAAGTTTAATTAATTTCATTATTTAACCCAATATTGTTCGTGATTTATGTTTCAAGGAATTTATTCTTTTAATTTAAATTACACAAACTAAAATTAGGGCTTGTAATTGTTTTTATTTATATTTTTATTTATTTTTTTATATACCTGTATGTAGGTATTTTCTAACTTACTTCGTTCCCTAAATTTATATAGTAATATGTTTTATATAACTTGTAATTCTAAGCTTGTTATCCCTTTCCCTGCATATGATTATTCTCTTGAATTGTTCTCTATGTCTAATTCTCATTATTTGTTATATTTATAAAATGGATTTCACCTTTTTCCTTATTTGTCTATTGTAAAGCTTATTATTATTTTTTATAAGTTTTTTGTTATACTTAACTTATTAAAATAGTATTAATATATTATAGTGTTTTAAATTTTTCATCATAAATTTCTCAAAATTTCTAATATTGCAAAATTGTCATTTTTGCTTCCTCAGCCTAGAAGTATTTATTATTCCACTTATTTTCTTTAATTTTTATATAGTATTTCAAAATTTTTGACACATTACAAGTGGCAATTCCCATCTCCAAGGTTAAGTAGTTAAGTATTCATAGGTATAGGGCCTGTAGTGGTATTTCCCATCACTAAGATTAAGTAGTTAAGTATTCATGGGTGTGGGGCTTGTAGTGATAGTTCTCATCACCAAGACTAAGTGGTTAAGTGTTCATGAGTATGGGGTCCATGGTAACAGTTGCCATCACCAATTAAATGATCAATTGGCAAATGTGTTAAGGAGGTCATGAGTACCACGTTGTTGCTTGTGGACTTAAGAGTATATCATGTAATGGTGATTTGTTGTTCATATGTGTGTGTTTACGTTATACATATTGGGCATTAGCTCACCCTTTGGAGAATATTCTTTTACATGTAGGCATAGTGGGCCATGTTAATCACAATGATGACTAGGGAAGGAAGGAATGTACAAGAGGGGGAGGAAGAAGAATTTTAGTATTATTATGGTGATTAGACTGTTGGAGGAATTGTGTTACATATATTTAGTTAATATTGAGATATTGGAGGAAATAGATTAATGTTTATGATTATTCTACTACGTCAGATGTTGATGATGAATTTAATGTTAAATTTGTTTCAAGGTCTGAAGGATGGATTGAAATGTTTTTTATATCATTTTGGTAGTATTGAAGATAGTGAATTAAGATTTATAGGAATTGTAGGATTATATGATATCAAAGTAGGTTTAGAGCCTTAACATGTCCTTTTATGATAAGGACACATGATGAGTCGTAACATGCTCTGGTTTCGAGGCATTACAAATAATTTTATATTTAGTTATTTTATTTTGACTATTATTTAAGTTACATTTAGTTTTAATACTATCTTTTATTCTAGGGCTAATGTTACTATTACTACCTAGACTTTAGCTAATTTTTTAATTTAGTAACTAAACTTCAAATGAAATTAATTTAATACCCAATCAAAGTTTTCAAATACACTTATGGTACCTAGCTTCACACTATTAAGGTCCATTTGTTGACATGGCCTACCTATCCACTCAATTACTGACATGTGTGTTATTACATCTATTTAGGTTAAAAATAATACAAGTCACCATCCATTAGATAATGACACGGATTAGGATCAAACATTGAAAACACAAAAGTGAAACACTAGAAAAAAAAAAAATCCAAGTCAGGAAAATTTTATAAAGTTGAGCTACAAAATAATCATAGCTACATAAAAAACCGAATTGGGGGAAAATAAATAAAACCTAGTTCCTTAAGTACTTTTTCAACAAATATCACAGCCCTAAATTATCTGTATCTAAACCTTAAGCCTAATGTGAGAGAGGACAACATAGAGCAACCTAATTTGCCCACTTAAAACCACGTAAAGTTACCTGATTTGTAGAGATTTGGCGACCTAAAAAAATAACTAGGTTTGAATTGGATTGAATTAAGGTTTAGCACCTACCAGTGAGCATAGTGATTGAATTTGGTTATAATTTCTTGTTTAGTTCTATATCCCCCAACTCATCCCATGATTCATATAACCTATTTGTTGGGTTAGGTTGCCAGCTCAGCCAAATTTTGTAGTGGTGACATTTGATTTCATAATTACCATATTTAGGAGATGAATTTTATCTACAAGTCATGGGGAGGAATGTGGTATTAAAGAGAGCAATCACGATTGCTGCATGATGACGAAGATAAGCGATTGTGAGAAGATATTCTTTTACATCTTTCTTACAAGACTTGTTAATCATCAAGATGAACAATGGGTACAAGACTTTACGTTAAATAAACAATGGGCCGTGAAAA
Source organism: Laguncularia racemosa (assembly GCA_037954665.1). NCBI lineage: Eukaryota > Viridiplantae > Streptophyta > Magnoliopsida > Myrtales > Combretaceae > Laguncularia > Laguncularia racemosa. Next base: position 8,897,154 of record JBBMOL010000014.1, on the reverse strand, counting down.
TTAATTGAATGATGAATTTAGAGATTTGTGGAGTGGAAGATTACTTGCTACTAATGATGAAATTAAAATTTTTAGAATTCGAATTAAATGCGTTAAACACTAATACCCTAGGCAAAATACAATATAATTATAATGCCCTTTGATTTAGCTCAACCTATCCATTTTGATAGCTTTATAGATGGGCCTATATATAGGTTTAGCATCTAGACTTGTTTTATAGACCGATGAAATTGTTTTGAATGGCTCAATATAGCACCATAATATAACTGAAGAGTAACATTACTTGTGATATTTATGTAGACTTTTAATTCAGGAAGTTAATTGTTTGTTTCTAATTTGTTGGACTACAATTTGAATTTTTGTTACGAAATTATTTCACCTATGTTGATAATGTTGTTTTAGATAACGAAAAAATATTTTTTTCTCAATTTAATAGAAATAATATGTAAATTAATGAACCAATTATCAATAGTTGTAATGTGTGTCAAAACACGACATGCCTTAAGATGGTGGTAAATGATCAGTTTAAACTATGAAGCCGTTCATTTTACTTGTATGTGGAACTCAGACTTGTAGAACTTATCAAGCATTATTCGTGCGATTAAAAAAAAAAATTTGCCAGGAAATATTTATTTATTCGTGAAAGTTACTAGGTATTCCAATATTAAGTGATAATCTTTGTATTAATTAAAAAAATTAGTGTGGTCAGTAGAAATTAGAAATTTCATTATTTTAATTAGTTCTCCTCCAATGGAAGGTTGCTTTTGCAGTCTTGCCCTGTGGTGCATATGGTTCTCCAAGAATAGAAAGATGATCTTGACTGACTTCAACATGTATTTATTACATATCACATGAATCGTGGACATATCATAGATTTTGGTAGAAACTTAAGCGCACAGAAGCCTACTATGTGAAATGGAAACCATTGGATTAGGGTTTCGGTAAAGGTTAACTCAAATGCCTTCATAAACCCTCAAACATCGAAAGCTACAACAGGCGGAGTTCTTCATGATGAAATAATATGGAACAATGGATTGTAGGTTATGGCAAAATAATTAAATTAAATAAAAAATAATAAAAAACTAGTTTTGAGAACCCATTTAAACTTAGCTTTGACCAACTTAACTTAGCTTGATGATTAATGATGATACAAGATGTTTGGAGCCCCTAAATAAGTGATTATTGTGTTGAGTATGCTTAACTTTGACATCCATTTAAACTGCCACCATTAGCACTTTTTCTGGATGATTTTTTATGATGTTAGGTGATAATTGATGTTTTAATATGCTAAAAATTATGTTGGAAGCAAGTTTGAGTGGTTGGAATTGAGTTTGAGACAGATGAGGTCAATTGCTTGTTGTTCCTACCTATGAGATGAGAAATGAAAATATTTTCTTTACTTCAAATCTGATTTGAATGCTGGAATATGGCGGATTGATGATTGTACAATGAATTATGGGTTAGAAGGTAGATTGAATGAAGAATATCAAGTATAGGGTAATTTGGGAGTTAGATTGTATTAAAATTCATAAATTGGTGTGTGAATAACTTAATGAAGAATATAATTTGAATTTTTCCTGCATGTTAAAAGAATATTGGAAGTGGAAATTTTGGTTTAAATTGAATTGTATTAAAATTCATAAATTGGTGTGTGAATAACTTAGTGAAGAATATAATTTGAATTTTTCCTGCATGTTAAAAGAATATTGGAAGTGGAAATTTTGGTTTAAATTGAAGTTGTATGATAAAGATAAGGTTTAGCAAAATTTAGGGATGATTCATTGTAAAATTTTTAGCGTTTGATCTTAAGATTTGTGATTCCCATTGCTTGCTAGATTATAATGATTAAATATGAAATGTTCTGATTTATTATGTTTAATTTGAGTGAAACATGTTTAATTGGTGATTGGGAGTTAGTTTGATGTAAAATGAGGCCTAGAGATTTAATTGTGTTGAAATTGGACTAGTTAAGAATGTTGATGTAAAGGTTGGACGTTTTTGGTGACACTAGGTTGATTTGGGTTTTATTTGGGCCTAAAATTGAAATAAAAATGATGTTTTAGACATTAGAAATGAGCAGGATAAAGTGAAATTTGGTTTGACATAATTTGGATTTAAAATGAATGAGTTATGACTTTTTAAAATTAGGACCTTTTGAAATGACAAATTTAAAATTTGGAATTAGATAATTAAAATAATTTCAGCCAAGACTAGCCCAATCCTAAGGTGGTTCATCCATGCAGGTCCATGGACCAACCCTATGCCCATCCATATTTATGGTCCAAATAAAAATGCATAATTTAATTTATCGAGTCAAAACGACTTAAGAAACCAAAATTGGACTAAAATAGGAATTAACTTAATATACAAACTTTAGTGGGACTAAATGAATCTAAAAGGATTTAAATGGGCCCAAGATCAAACAATTAACTTAGGCCCATTCTATTTTTACGACCCATATCCTAAATAAAAATTAACAAGTTAAGAAAACCTAAATGGGCCTTATCAACTAAAAACCTAAAGTGGAATTAGAATTAAGGGCCTAAGACATAATTAATATGAAGAAATAGACGCAATGGCATATGATAATTATAATGGATTAAAATAACCCAATTGGACCTAAAATGAGTATAAGAATAACAATTAGGCCTAAATATTATACTTGGATTTAAATGCATTTAAATGGGCCTAATTATCTAAATTAAGTCATAATAAAACCAAATGAGCAAATTAAATAAATTAAGTCCAAATTTGATCAATCACTCCAAATAATAGAATTAATTAAATTAATTAGGGTTAGTGAGCCCAATTTTAAGCATAATTAGGCCTACTTTTATTTAAGGGCCAAATAATTTAATTAGGCCTTAGACACAATTAGACTTAAATTTTAAAAACATAATAGGCTTAAATGAATAAATCCTATATAGTTCAAGCCAAATTAGGTAAAAGGCTAATTGAGCATTTATAACTCCTAATGAAGTCGTAAATAGTATGGGTCAAAATAGTCTAAACTCAACTCTAGAATAGTGTTTAGATACTTAAAATAATTATCTAACTTAAATTTTTTCTTTTAATGCATAAAATCAACTCAACTTAATTAAATGGATTTTCGAACTTCAACTTAGGAACCTTTAACTTTTCCAAGTATGCAATAACATATGTGTTGCTTATTAGGTTAGGAAATTTAAACCAAACTAATAATCAACTCAGTTAAGTATTTACTTGTTGCTTGTACTTAGTTAATTAAGCCAATAGGTGACACCCTTAAATCAAGATTACAATTATGGTCATATACTCCAAAATGATATGGTAGATTAAGCTCTTAGGTCATCAAGGAATGACTTGGTGAGTAGTTGATAAATGAAATCACGTCAGATAACGAACACTATAAATGAAGAGAAGGTACATTGGGAGTTGTTTGGAGTTATGCGTCTCAACAAATGATATGATATAGTTGAATTGTGATTAGTGAAAATTGCATAATGATGAGGTTACTTAGATGGAGCTATTAGGTTTTGGTTTTGTGACATGAAGTTTGGCTGCTCTCGTCAACCCTCAATTGCTACTGCGATGGAATTAGACCCAAAGTCCCCTACTGTATTATTCGAAGTCAAGAGTACTTTTGTACTAATTGTTTACGTTAAATAAGAAAAATAAACTACGTAAATATTTGTTGCATTAGTATACGTGAAATAACAAAAATTTTTACACAACTCAAATTTGAAGGATAACTAAATATAATTAAGGGTAAATTAAAAAAAATTTAAATAGAATTACTAAATTAGTCTTATAATAATATGTAAATATAAGGTTTAAGGTAGTAATTTAGTAATCTAGAGAATTAGTAGCTAAAATTACTCAATTGCTCTTAGAGTGTAATAGTTAAGGAGTGGTAAATTAATAAAATTACATTGTAATTTGAAATAAGGAATTGTTTAAGATAGAAATGCTCTAGAACTTTTACTTTTCTCATTTTCCCCAACCAAAATACCCTCTCTCTCTCTCATCCATGCTAGTTTCCTCTCTTGGCCTCACTTTATTTTGTATAAAAAAAAATACTTCCAACCTCATTCAAGTGCATAAGTGAATTTCTATAGCTAGATTAGTGGGTTTTTAGTGGGGAATATATTTAAATAATATAGTTTTTCTTTTTAAATTCGCGAAATAGGGTATCTAAAAAAATCATCCAAAAATAGGTTTTAAAGTCGCAAACCCGATCCATGCCTTCAGTTTTGCAAAATTTTACATAACTAAAGGTTCGGATGGGGCCCGCATCTTTAGTACAATTTGCATTGAAGGCACACACATAGCCTGTGCCTTGAATAAATTAGTCTAAAAAAAAATCTATTATCAATAACTGATTTTCCGTTAAAAAAAAATTCATTGAAGGCATAAACCCTTTTGCAAAATTGAAGGTGTGGATCGGGGTCACAACTTCAAAACCTTTTTTTGGAATAATTTTTGTAGATACCCTATTTTGCAATTTTTTTCTCTAAAACTATATTATTTGAGTATATTACCCATTTTTAGTAGCAATCTAGCTTAATCTAAGCTTTAGGATATCAATTAGATAAGTAATTGAATTATTCCAAGTTGAAACTAAGATCAACGATGCAATGGAGGTTAATTCCAAGTTTCATTTGGTGTTTATCCAAGGAATTTGAGTAAAGAACTGAAGATCACGTAGAGACAAGCAACCTACTAACGTAAATGTGACATACCCATAAGTAATTTGCAATTTCAAAATCTAAAAGTTATAAAATCTTTTGATTTATATATTAGTGTATTAATTTAGGTTTTTAATTTTTAATTTTGTAAGATGGAAGCTCAATTTGAAGGTTAGAGTTCTTTTAAGTAAGGTAATAGTATTTTGAATTAAGATATGTTGTAAAGCGCTAAGTGATCTTTAAGTTTTGTTAAGGTATTAATATGCAATGTTGCATTTATGAAGGTGTAATAGGGGTGGGGATGTTAATCTTCTTGTTTAGTGGTTATTAAGAGCTTTTAAGAGTGAAGGAGTAATGTAAGTACTCAAATACTTGTTTAATTTGAATTTCAGTATGTAATTGATGTTAGATGGAAGTGCATTTGGGTATGGAGTTGTTTATGATGGCGTGGAGATTGGATGTATGTATTTGATTGATGAAGTATTATGTTTTGGTGTTAAATGTGATTATTGATTTAAGTTGTAATAGAAGTAGATTGATGGTTCTAGCTATAACTTGATGAATTTGGCTATATATGTGTATGTCATGTGGTTTAATGTGTATTGGGTACTATTCTTGATTAATTTTGAAAAAAAATTGATGATAAGAAGTATGTAATTGACATAATGAAAAGAAGTTTAGTTAATTAGAATGTGTCTTCTGAAGAGGGTTGATGAGTAGGATATGATTTGAATATTAGCCAAAATACATTGTGTTAAATGGGTATTTGAAATGTTAAAATAATGATTTGATCATTTGGAATTAGTGACAATTGGTGAAATTTAATTTGGAAATAATAATAGGAAGTGAATTTGGAATGATGATGTTTGGTAAAGTAATGAGTAAGATATGGTTGAGTTAGGTTAAAATTCAGTTCTAGAATCAACTTGGAAAAATAGGTTGTTAATGTGATTTAAAATGACATTTAAGTGCTGATTTTGAAAATTTTGATTTTGGTTTGAAGTGATTTGGAGTTAAAATGACTAAGATATGATGAATTGAAGTTGTAAATTTCTAAGCAGATTTAGACAGTAAATAAAGGGTATTTAATCTATATAAAAACCAGAAATCCTTGAAAAAAAAATGATAGAAGGATGAATTAGGAATCAAATAGCTTTTGTTTGACATGATTTGGAATTGAAATGAGTGAGTTATGCTTGATTTAGTGAGGCTTGTTCATGAAAACCGAATTTAGAAAATTTATTAATTAATGCTAAGTTGAAATTGAATTAATGAATTTTGAATGATATGTAATGTTCTTGTTAAATCTAGAAAAGTTTCCATTAAATGTTCATCTTTTGGTATGTTTGATGTATAATAGTAATTGAATCATTAATGGAAAGTGTTAAAGTGAGTTGACTTGTTATCCGACTCACTAAGTTGTACTTAAATGCCTTGAATGTGTTTTTGTGTTCTTCGTGAAAATTCAAGCTTGACCCATTTTATTCAACCAAATTGGTCAAAAATACATTTTTAGATGAGTTTTGAGATAATTATTTTTTCACACAAAGATTTACTCTCAGATTTGATTTTCATAAAAAAATTATTAAAATTAAAATCGTTTACACTCGACAAGCAATTGAATTTTTGGATCAACATTGTTTCAAGAATATGTTTGATCATCAAGAATATGTTAATCAATGTTAAAATATATTTATGGCCTACATTGGAAAATGGGTTTAAATTATAATAATAGATTTAAAACCTAAAATATACATATTAATATGGGGGCTTTCTAATAAATAGTCTAATTAAGAAATAATAAAAGGAAAATGAGCTTAGTGTAATTTAACTTAAGTAACATATATAGTAAATTGTTACTCTTAGACATTTAGGGGTGTGACAATATAAGCTTGTCTAACATTTGTGTGTGTGTGTTTACGTTATTGTGTACTAGGTTTTTGGCTCACTTTTATTTTTAAGGTGAGGATTATGTGATCAATTCCCTATATGATTCAATGGGTCTTGGCTCTAGGGAGGAGTACTGGGATGGGTATGAAGACTTAAATCACGAGGATTACTATTGCTACCAATTACAATTTTTACACTTAGTATTTTCATTTTGCAACCATACTTAGACTTATTATAGGATCCACCTATGGCGCAATAGCTTGTTTACTTATATTTGCATTTTGTAAGCCTTTTAGGCCAAAGCACTTAGATATCTATCATACTCTATCTGCTAGATTTTTCTAAACTTGACAAACTTTCAAATGTTTTTAAAATCAATGAATTGTTTAAGATTTTCAAATTTTAATTAATGATTATGAGATCCTACAACTTATTTAGAAATCCATTTAGTAATTATCATCTTATGTATTCTACTTAAAGTAGATTACAGGACAAACTATCATTGCCATAAAAAATTAAAGACATGGTAAATAAAATAAAGCTAATTCAACTTACAATAGCTAAGTTTATAGCCATTGATTAGCCTCAAACCATGCAACCCATCACAATGAGAATAGAGAATACCATGGAAGCCATCACTATGGGAGTAAAGTAAATTGGACTCTTTGTATCCATTATTAGGGACATCACTTTAAGTCCACACATCAATCAAATGTCAATATGAATATCATGTGTAATGATAGGTTTTCTAAATATCTGGTTTACAATTTGAGGTACTAATTAAAAAAGGGGATCTAATATTTGATTACATTTATATTTAAGTCTTTCGATTTTTTTTTAATCTTTGGCATTTTAAACTTTTTATTTGAGTCATTCTCTTTACTCTATTACAAAATCCAATAATAACTAATGCGTGTAATCTTCTAATAGGATCACAACAATCAATTCGATAAAATATTATTCAAATAAGTTTTTAATTAATTAAAAATAACAAAAATTTAAAAAAAAATGAAAGAGGGAATCTTATAAGAAAAGAACTATTCATGGTCTCTTTCATAAACTAATTCCATACAGTTCTAATTACAAAATAAATTCCACGAATCATCTTTTAGAGTAGCCATGGCAAACATACAGTTTACTTTTTCTTTGTTCAATTTTTACCCATCCTTTATCCGTTCTTTCACAGTAACATGCTAAAGTCCAATTGCAATTAAACAATGCTAATTGAAGATTCAATTGAACAATTGTAAATCAAATAGGTATGACCCCTAATTGTTCATCAACCCTAATTCATACAATAAGAACAAGATAGAAAGGATTCCAAATTCATACTAGATATGATGCACTAGTAGAATTAGGAACAACTTGCAATTGTTGATATTACTCACAACAATTGAAGTTCCACTTGCCACAATCTCTAATGGCAATTGATAAAAGTGTGTTTTTGTGAAAGGAGGCAGACTTCTTCAAGTGAAAAGCAACAAGTTATAATCTAAAAAGTGTTGTCCAAAACCCTAAATAACAAGTATTTATACCTATGCTAAATAAAGAAAATTCAACAATACAAAATGATGCTTAAACCAGTCCTCTTAGAGCAATTTACTAATCGGTTCTCCAAGCGAAATGCAAGTAATGTATGGTCGATTTCTCTTGCTTTCTGTAGGTCTAAGAATAGCTCACACACCAAGCATTAGTGTGTTGGTTCGCCATCCTATAATACTGACAAAATGTACCTGATAAAAAAAATGCAAAACAATTACATAAAATAAATAAAGACATTATGTGAATGTCTTGGTTCCATTTGTTCAAGAAGGCTTCGTAATGCTAGGTCAAGAGGTTTGATTCCCATCATCTCCTCGGGCCCGTGGAAGATTTTCCCTCAAATCTAATGGGTCCTAATGGGTCTTTTCTTGGACTGAAAACCTTAGTTTGCATGTGCTTTTTACCCTAAAGTCTTGATTGCCCTGTAGTTTTGTTGATCTGTTCTTGGAACTCATGTACCTCGGTTGGTGACATAGGAGTCAAGATAACCCATTCACCATCCTTCTGAAACACATAGGTGTTTCTAAACCCATCATGCAACACTCTCCTATCAAATAACCAAGGTCTACTCCATAGTATATGAAACGCATACATAAGAAGAACATCACAAACAATTTCATCATGGTATTTTTCCCCCATACTGATTGGAACCTTAGCTCTCTAATTGACATACAAACTGTCTTGTACACTCAGCCAATGCAATTTATAGGGATGAGGATGTGAACTAGTGACTAGTTGCAATCTATTTACTATTGCAGCAACTATGACATTAGTGCAACTACTACCATCAATAAAAAGAATGCACAAATTACCTAGAACCTGATAGGGAGTATAGACTATGTTTTCCCTTTATCTATCCCTAACATCTGGAGATGTAATCATTACCCTACATAACACGTTAATAGACAGATATTTATCATTTCCCTTGTCTTCCCGTGCCTCAGCATCAGGATCATCATAATACTCCTATAGCATTATTGACAAATCATTGGGCTCAAGTGTCTCTTCCTTTCCCTCCGTATTTTCTACCTCCATAGCAGTCAACACTCTTTTGTTGGGACACTGAGCTGCTATGTGTCCAAAGCGCATGCATTTGAAGCATTTTATTTGACAAATCTTCCCACTTGTTGACCCTGTTACTGTTTGTCAGATATCAACCCCAACAACCTCTTTTCCCTTTCTAGAGATTTCCCTCTCCCTATTAGTAATAGTTGTATTTGTGTCTACAATCTTATCAATTCCCTTTTGTTCCATCTATTGACTATCTAACCCATAAGGTTTTGTAGAAGTTCAATACTTGTTGCTCACTACTCTAAACGGGTTGGATCACCTCTATCTTTCCACTTTCAGAGCTAGCTAAATGGCCTTATCAAGGGTGTCATACCTCTGGAGCTCTATAATGCAGGCAATTTCATACTTTAACCTTAACACGAATCGTGCTAGGGTCTGTTCAAGAGGTTCAATTGACCCACATCTGATCATCAATGTCTTAAACTCCTGTACATACTCGTTAACTCTTTTACCTCCTAGCCTTAATGTTTGGAGATGCATAAGTAACTCCTACCTATAGTGCTCTAGTATAAACCTTCTCTTCATAACTCGTTTCATTTCCTGCCAGGTATGTATCTCGGCCTCACCATCTCTTTGTCTACTAGCTACTAGATTCTTCCACCATAAGGCAGCATAACCAGTAAACTCTAGAGCTACAAAACGAACGCGAGTGTGATAGTTAATCTCATAACATTCAAATAAGCCCTCTACCTTATCCTCCCAATCCAAGTAGTCTTCTACAGAACCCCTTCCAATAAATGAAGTCATCTACAATTTTACATATTCTAAGCCTTGAGGCGATTTGAACCCATGACTTGGGTAAGGTTCATTATCAAAATTATCATCCCTTTCCTCCCTAAAAGCATGGTAATCTCCTTCCATCCTCCTACCGCTATTACCTCCAATAGCTCCTTCCCTGCTAGCTTTTTGATGGGCTACTCGAGGTGGGGGTGTCTATAGATCTTCCATTAGTGGTTATAGCATTGTCATTTGATCTACCTGCGCTGCTAATGTGGCAACAATAGTAGTGAGATCCTGCAATTGTTCCTTTAGTGTTCTCCTACCTACAGCATCACGACCCTGACCTCCTCTAATCTAGCTGTTGGCCTCATTTCCAATCCCACCATTCACACTATCATTTGACATGGCTTTTGAAATACTTCTTGACAAATTCCCTCTTTTTATTTTATTTTTTATACAATCACACCTTCACAACACCAATTCCTCCAACCAAATACTACACACAAGAACACTTCAACACAACCTTCACAGTCACACTCACAGCCATGGCACAACACACACACTCATGGTACACACAACCTCAAACCACAACACACACTCCACAGCAACACACATACACCCACAGTTGAACATACACAATCACAGTGCTCACAACCTAAGACATAATACACACTCTACGGCAACACACATACACCTACGGTTCAACACATACAATCATGGTAACTCACACTCTCCACGGCTTTAATTCCATAATAAGTCTATTCAATAATGTAATCAAAGCAATTCAATGTGCAATTACTACACAATTACACAATTATGGAATTAATTGTAGTAATTTCTCTCCACCTTCCACAATTAGAACTCACAACATACCCTAGATGTCACGTTCCCACTTCAATCCGTAATTAATCAAGATAGAACACAGCAACAATGTATATGAAATCAAGTCATATTCCTACTTCAATCTGCAATTGATCAAGATAGAACACGACAACAATGTATATGGAATCAAGTCACTTTCCCACTTTAATACGCAATATTTAAGATAGAACACAGCAACAATGTATATGAAATCAACAATTGAACAATTGCATGGCATAAACCCTAATTCCCAATTTCAAAATCAAGAACTCCCATGTAATTCCCTTCCACAAACCATAGCTCCAATACCAAATTATGATATGCTAAAGTCCAAATGCAATTGAATAATGCTAATTGAAGATTCAATTGAACAATTTTAAATCAAATAGGTGTGACCCCTAATTGTTCATGAACCGTAATTCATACAACAAGAACAAGATAAAAAGGATTCCAAATTCATACCAAATATGATGCACTAGTAGAATTATGAACAACTTGCAATTGTTGATATTTCTCACAACAATTGAGGTTCCACTCACCATAATCTCTAATGGAAATTGATAAGTGTGTTTTTGTGAAAGGAGGCAGCCCTCTCCACATGGAAAGCAACAAGTTATAATCTGAAAAGTATTGTCTAAAACCCTAAATAACAAGTATTTATACCTATTCTAAATAAGGAAAATTCAACAATACAAAATGATGCTTAAACCAGTCCTCTTAGAGCAATTTGCTAACCGGTTCTCCAAGTGAAATGCAAGCAATGTATGGCTAGTTTCTCTTGCTTTTTGTAAGTCCAAGAATAGCTCACACACCAAGCATTATTGTGTTGGTTCACCATCTTATAATATCGACAAAATGTACCTGATAAAAAAATGCAAAACAATTACATAAAATAAATAAAGACATTATGTGAATGTCTTAGTTCCCTTTGTTCAAGAAGGCTTCATAATGCTAAGTCAGGAGTTTTGATTCCCATTGCACAGGTTTTAATATTCTCAACAATGCACCTTTTGAAGCTTAAATAGTATGAGAACTCCACTCTTTCATATGTTATATCAGCAATAGAAAACATAATATATTGTGTATGTTGTGTTTCAAGTCCACAGACGAGTACACGGCCCAAGTACATGGGCGTGTACATAGTCGTGTATCACTGCCAAAACGTGTCCAGGAACGTACACGGCCCAAGTACACGGTCGTGTACATGGCCGTGTATCCCTGCCAGCATATGCACAGAAGAGTACACGGCCCAAGTACATGGTCGTGTACTTGGCCGTGTATCTTTGCCAGCATATGCACAGACGAGTACACGGCCAAAGTACACGGTCGTGTATATAGCCGTGTATCCCATGTCCGTCGGATTGTAATTTCATATTTACGATATCTGTAATTGTTGTATTTTAGGTAGGAAGATATATGTGTAATCTTTGTAATTTAGGTAGATAGACATTGGAGATATGTTTATTATTTACTTAGCTAATTTGTAGGATTTAGTTTTAGGAAATTCTCTTGTATATATATACATTCAACATGTGAAAAAGGGGTAGGGCAACAAAAATAAATCTTCCAAATTTTGTCATGGTATCAGAGCAGCAAATCGTATCTTGATTTGTTTGTTTGAAAAAAAAAAAAAACGGTGAAGATGAATTCTGGTGATGATGGAAACTTCAAATGAAAGACCATATCACCATATGACATCACGTCCCTCGACAATCCTGGACTGATAACTCAGGTCCAGTTGAAGGGAGAGAATTATGACGAATGGTCTCGCTCATTGAGAACAGCCTTGAGAGCGAGAAAGAAATTCGGATTTGTTGATGGAACAATCACGAGACCTGATGAGAATTCTGCAGACCTTGAAGATTGGTGGACAATCAACTCGTTGTTGGTGTCTTGGATCCGAAATACTATCGAGCCGAGCCTTAGATCAACAATCTCACATGTGGAGATTGTGCAAGATCTTTGGGATGATATACGAGAGCGGTTCTCGTTGGTGAATGGACCTAGAATACAACAGCTGAAATCCGATCTTGTCGAGTGCAAACAGAAAGGAATGAGTATTGTCAGTTACTATGGCAAACTCAAACAATTGTGGGATGAATTGGCCAACTATGAACAACTGCCGACGTGCAAGTGTGGAGGATGCACGTGTGATCTCAAGGCTGTGTTAGAAAAAAATCGAGAAGAGGAAAAGGTGCATACTTTTCTCATGGGATTAGAAGAAACATTATATGGGACCGTTCGTTCCAACATTTTGGCTCAAGATTCGTTGCCTAACCTGAATAAAGTGTACTCGATGCTTATCCAAGAAGAACGAGTGAAAGCTATTTCTCGTAAAAAGGATGAACGGAGGGAAGTGATGGCCTTTGCAGCTCGCACTCGAGGAGATGGAAAGGATAAGAACATGGTGTGTACACATTGCAAACGCAAAGGACATGAGGCCGACAACTGTTTTGCCTTGATCGGATATCCGGAATGGTGGGGCGACAGACACTGAAACGAAGGGAAAAGCAGAGGCCGTGGCAAAGGACAACAATTGCCTCAACAAAGAACAGGACGAGGAGCTGGACTGGGGTTTGGTTCGATACGTTCCAATGCTGCTCAGACCATAAGAGATAGTTCTTCCTCGAGGAACAATGCCGAAGGCGATGGACCTGGATCGCTTGGTCTGAGCAATGAGCAATGGGAGGCACTTGTGAAGCTGGTAAATAACAAGACATTTGGAGGTGAAAAAATGACTGGTAAGCACATGTCCTGGATAATTGACACGGGAGCAACGAACCATATGATGGGGAATTTGAGTAACTTGTGTAACTTGGAGACAATTTTGCAGTGTTCCGTGGGGTTGCCAAATGGGAGTAGTGCTCTGGCCACCAAAGAAGGGACAATTTATCTTGATGACAATCTCGTTCTTGAAAAATTTTTATATGTGCCTGGCTTAACCTGCAATTTAATTTCTGTGTCGCAACTCATAGATCAATCGCATTGTATAATTAAAATCATTGACAATATGTGTGTAATACAGGACCGATCCTCGAGGATGCTGATTGGTGCGGGTGAACGTCGGGATGGACTCTACTATTTCAAAGGGACACCACGAATTAAAGCAATGAAAGCAGATACGATGGGATCACTCGATTTCTGGCATCAACGTCTAGGTCATCCGTCTATGAAGGTTACCAAGTTACTTCCAGTCGTGGATCCTACTAAGAATAATAGTTTGAATAAATATTGTGAGATTTGTCAAAGAGAGAAACAGACTCGAGAAAAATTCTCTCTTAGTGATTTTAGAGCATCTGAAATGTTTGAATTAATACATTGCGATTTGTAGGGTCCCTATAGAATAATTTCTTCTTGTGGAGCATCATATTTTTTAACTATTGTTGATGATTACTCTAGAGGTGTGTGGATATATCTGCTTGTTGATAAGATGGAGGTATCTAAAGCCATGGAAAGGTTTTTTTCCATTATTGAACGACAATTTAATAAACAAGTGAAAATCGTACAAAGCGATAATGGAACGGAATTTACTTGCATGAAAACTTATTTTCTTGAAAATGGCATTTTTTTTCAAACATCTTGTGTTGGGACACCACAACAAAACGGTCGGGTCGAAAGGAAACATCAACACATATTAAATGTGGCTCGAGCTCTACGCTTTCAAGGCTGTCTACCTATTTCATTTTGGGGTGAATGCGTTTTAACTGCTGGTTACTTAATCAATCGAACACCTTCATCCGTTCTGAATGGAAAAACTCCTTATAGTATTCTTTATGGACGGGAACCTATGTATGATCACCTCAGAATCTTTGGCTCATTATGTTATGCTCATAAACAAGGGAGATCGGGAGACAAATTTGACAGTAGAAGTAGATGGTGTGTCTTCATTGGTTATCTGTTTGGGAAAAAGGGCTGGCGGCTGTATGATTTAGACACACGTGAATTCTTTGTTTCACGCAATGTAAAATTCTTCGAGACAGAATTTCCGTTTGCTTCGTCCTCTAGGTGCAAGGTTGCTGATACTGCTTCCCCAGATGAGGCTAGCTTGGTAGCAAGGGGGAGACATATTGATACCGTCTTTCCACCAGACACAGACCTTGAACAGGAATTAAACCAGGAAGAGGAGCCGAGTAGTCAGGTTGGTAATCTAGACCAGGTTGCGGAACAAGGTATCGAGGTTGTCGGCGGAGAATTGTTGGGTCGCGGATATCAGCACAAACAACCTTCCGTTTTGCTGCGCGATTATGTTCTTCATACAGTCAACACCTTGAGTCCATCCCCATCGTCATCCACACCACAGCATCTTTCAGGTACGGCTCATCCTATTGCACACTATGTGAATTGTGCTCAGTTTTCTTTTGCGACATCGTCTTTTTCTTACAGCATTAAGTGCAGACCGTGAGCCGCTCACTTTTTCTGAAGCTGTGAAACATAAAAGGTGGCGTGAGGCAATGCAACAAGAAATCCAAGCATTGGAAAATAATGCAACTTGGGATATTGCTGATTTACCTCCCACTAAGAAAGCTCTCGGTTGTAAGTGGGTATACAAGATCAAATACCATTCAGGTGGCACGGTGGAACGTTATAAGGCTCGGCTCGTGGTGTTAGGAAATCGTCAAGTGGAAGGGATTGATTACACTGAGACGTTTGCTCCTGTTGCCAAGATGACTACTGTTCGAATGTTTTTAGCCGTAGCAGCGGTGAAAAATTGGGCGGTGCAGTAGATGGATGTCCATAATGCTTTCCTACATGGCGATCTTCAAGAGGAAGTCTACATGAAGTTGCCTCCTAGTTTTCATGTCTCGACTTCTGGCAAGGTCTGCAAATTGCGTAAGTCCCTATATGGTCTCAAACAAGCTCCGCGATGTTGGTTTGCAAAGCTCTCTACTACTTTGAAAGCGTATGGGTTTAAACAGTCTCTTGCTGACTATTCCTTGTTCACTATGCAACGTGATACTATACAGCTCCATGTCCTTGTCTATGTGGATGATCTCATTGTGTCTGGCAACGACACTTCTACCATTCACTAGTTCAAACAATATCTTTGTGCTTGTTTTCATATGAAAGATTTAGGAAGTTTGAAGCATTTTCATGGTATAGAAGTTGCGCGGGGACCTGCCGGATTTTTTTTGTGTCAACGGAAATATGCGTTGGATATTATTTCTGAAGTTGGTCTGCTAGGAGCTCGCCCTGCCCAGGTTCCTTTAGAACAAAATCATCGTTTGGCACTTTCGACCAGCCCCCTGCTCAATGATCCGGAACCATATCGTCGTCTGGTTGGACTATTGATTTACTTGTGTTTCACCAGACCTGAACTTTCTTATAGTGTTCACGTTTTATCTCAATTTATGCAGCAACCACGTGAAGATCATTGGAACGCAGCATTGCGAGTGGTTCGTTTCCTAAAGCGTAGTCCAGGGCAAGGCATTGTCTTGAGTAGAACATCCGAGCTTCGATTGCATGGCTGGTGTGATGCCGACTGGGCCGGTTGTCCATTGACAAGGAGATCGCTTACAGGTTGGTTGGTATTTCTTGGTGACTCTCCTGTCTCGTGGAAAACGAAAAAGCAACAAACGGTGTCTCGTTCGTTTGCTGAAGCAGAATATCGGGCTATGGCTGCCACTACTTGTGAGTTAAAATGGTTGAAAAGCATCTTGTGCAGCCTAGGTGTACTTCATCACTCACCCATGACCTTACATTGTGACAGTCAAGCTGCTCTCCACATATCTCACAATCCCGTGTTTCATGAACGCACGAAACACATTGAAGTTGACTGCCATTTTGTGCGCGATTCCATCTTTCATGGTGAAATTCAAACGAAATTTGTGCCGTCTCGTGAGCAACTTGCTGATATTTTCACCAAGGCTTTGGGTACAACGCAATATGAATATATTCTTCGCAAGTCGGGCATTCGAGATTTTCATGCTCCAACTTGAGGGGGAGTATTGTGTATGTTGTGTTTCAAGTCCACAAACGAGTACACGACCCAAGTACACGGGAGTGTACATGGTCGTGTATCACTGCCAAAACGTGTCCAGGAACGTATACGGCCCAAGTACACGGTCGTGTACATAGCCGTGTATCCCTGCCAGCATATGCACAGAAGAGTACACGGCCCAAGTACACGGTCGTGTACTTGGCCGTGTATCTCTGCCAGCATATGCACAGACGAGTACACGGCCAAAGTAGATGGTCGTGTATATAGCCGTATATCCCATGTCCGTCGGATTGTAATTTCATATTTACGATATCTGTAATTGTTGTATTTTAGGTAGGAAGATATATGTATAATCTTTGTAATTTAGGTAGATAGACATTGGAGATATGTTTATTATTTACTTAGCTAATTTGTAGGATTTAGTTTTAGGAAATTCTCTTGTATATATATACATTCAACATGTGAAAAAGGGGTAGGGCAACAAAAATAAATCTTCCAAATTTTGTCATAATACTATACTTTTGGTATAGATATACTACAATTTCTTTATTTTAAGGTTCGTAATGAAGATACTCATCATTAGTATCCATTAGCAGCAAAATTAGGCTCATCCTTGATTCATGTCTTTCTTTTATGATCGAAAACCATAAATAAAACAAAAAGGAAACGACTTATAGAGAGCAGATAATGAAATTTATGGAGTTGGCTTCTGCCCACATCTCTTGAAAGAGACGATGAACAATGTTTTTATCGAAGTTTTCTTTTCCATTTTCTTTTTTATAAAAAAACTGCAATTTTAATTATATTATTTAATTTAATACATTTGATAATAATATTTTCATTACAATAATTATTAAGACCCTATTGAAAGTTGACGTTTGTTATACGTGGAATTAATAGAAGGACATGAATGAAAAAGTTTTGAATTGTTGAGGACTCATTTATCTATCTATCTATCTATCTATCTATATATATAAAAAAGATTAGGACTTAAATAGAAAAATAACTGAATATTAAGGACTAATTTTGCACTTTTTCCATTAAAAAATTCTACATGATTAGGAAAAACTCAACTAAGACTTTTTGAAACACATCTAGACCACATAAAAATACAACAAATTCTATTTTTAAGCGGTTAAGTAAACTACAGAATTGCCCTAGAAATATAATGCCAATTGTCCAACCAGATAAGGAAAATGAATCTTAGTGGATTACAATATATGTGAGCAAATAAATAAATAATAAAATAATAGAAAATAATAACAAGAATAAAAAAAGCTTGGTTTACAAAATAATAATAATAATAATAATAAATAAATAATACATAATAAAGGCAAGGATAAAAAATAGAAAAAATAATGAAAAGTAAAAAAAAAAGCAAAAAATAAAGAAAAATGAAGAAATTTTAAAAAGGACAAAAATATAATAAATAAAAAAATTAATAAAAATTATGAACATTTTCAATAAAAATAAAGAAATATGAGACTCTAAATTAAGTTCAGGAACCTCAAAATCAATAAAAAATAACTAAGATCGTTAGCTCATAGATAATTTATGTGTAATAATAAACCAAGAATTGGGCCGGCTCAACTGGTCCAAGTGATTGCTTGGTGTGCCTGGGGAAGGGTCAAGTCACGTGTTCGGATGCCGTCCAATGCACTTTGTGCCATTTTTATTTTTTTTCCTCGAATTGCCACATGTCGGCCTCTGATTAGCCAGACTCGATCATGTGCTCGGCACATGATCGTCTTCGACCTCCAGTCAACGACCGTGAGAGGAAGATAACGACAAATCCAGCTATTCCAAGCTCGATTTTTAACACAAATCCACTATTATTCGACTAATAGATTGATAAATATCATTAAAAACAAAGATTAACATCAATCTTTAATTAAAAATAAATAAAACCAAAAATGGAGTATATCCTCACTTAGATTCAGTGCAATCTAAGGTCCCTCGAGCTCATCCATGGACTCCTATAAATAGATCAAGGTCCCACAACTTCAAGGGGTTGAAAAAAAAATCATAAAAAACACTCCTATAGACTTTGGCTGAAAGCTTTCTCTCTCTAGGACGCCGACCACCACCTTCTCTCTAAGATAGCTCCACTTACACACAACCTTAAACCACCATTTAGGCGTTAAAAGACTCCTTAGGTCACATAGAAGAGAAAAAACCCTATCCTTTGATCCCATTTTGCTTAGATCGACAAGATCGGAAAACACCCAAAGCCACCACTTTTGGCCACTTCCCAAACCATCAATTAAACTAGCTTTTAGGAAAAAATAACATTACCAATCAATTCCTCACTCCCAAAAACCTAGGAAAGCACCCATCAATCACCTTTAATAATCGTTGGATCACTGCTGACGAGAAGCTTTGTCACTACGACCCGCGACCCGAGATCTGACTCGCTATCCAATTTGTGACTCGTGATTCGACCCGTGTCATCCAGCAATCCGGTTGGTTTTTCTCTTTTTTTAATATTTTTTTAATTATTTTAGTTCATTTTTTATAATACCTTTCATTAAAAGTAGAAAAATAAAAAAAATATATAAAATAATAATAATCATAAAAAATAGAGTACCCATCAAGTTTTCGTGGTGTATACCACCACTCGATGGTGAATAAAAAATAATAATAAAGAAAATAAAATTTTTTAATTAAATAAAAGTCTTTAGCAAATTAAATAAAAATCTGAAACAATAAAAAACATGAAAATAAAATCTTTAGATCAAGTTAGGATTTTAGAAATATAAAAATAAAAAATATATAAAAATTTAAATTAAATAAGTAAAAGTCTTAATATAAATAAAATATTACGAGCAAGTGAAAATGATAAAAATATCTAAAAAGATAAAGTTTTTTAGTTTAAGGTTTTTAGTTAAATAAGTAGAATATGAATAAAGGATAAAGTAATAATTTTTTTATTAAAATCTAACATTTTAGGGTTTTGTCACTTAGAGCTTTTTTCTTAAATAAAAAACAAATGATATGAGGTTTTTTCCCAAACTCAAGTTATTTTAGATTTTTCAAAAAAAAATCATTTGATAATCTAGGCCACTTAGATATTTTCTTAATAAAAATTAATATGATTAAATAACATAAACTCAGTGCTTTTTATTAAATAGAATTAACTAAGAAACTAAAATTTTTATAAAAGAAAAAGAAAACTACAGACGGTTTGATCCTGTCTAGTAGGTATATAGGCACTTTCAAGGCAATCATAATAAAATAAAAACTTTATGTTAGGAAAATAATCATAATAAACTAAAAAAAAATTAAGTTTTAAAAAAATAATAAATTAATGAAAGAAAAACTTTAAAAAATAATAATAATAAATTAAATAATATAAAACCTTTAAAATTTTAAATAAAATAAAAACTTTAGAAAACTTCAAACAAAATAAAGACTTCATAAAAATTGAAAACTTTAGAAGAATTAGATAAATAAAAACTTTAAGTTATTAATAATAAAAGCCTTGGAAAAATTAGTGTAATAAACTCTAGAATTTAAGTTTCCTTTTAACGTAAATTCAAAATCTTATAAAAGTGTGAAAACATAAAAATAATAATAATAATAAATAGCATATTATAGTACATAGTAGCAGATAAAAGATAGAAATATAGAAGCCTTTTAGTAATTATTCTTGAAAATTTTATATGGTAACTGTTTAAATTTTAATAGGTTAGCCATTGAATTCAGTACTTTTGGTTTATATTTTTCTAAAATACTTTTTAGGAAAATCAACAAGTTAAGGTTGATTCACCCAATTAACTTTAACTTTATTTTCTAACTTAGGTTAGTGGCAACTCCTTTTTAAAAAATCAATTTCCTTAATTTAGTCGAGTAATCTATGTTAAATGGGTAGGATTTAGTATATATTAAAATTAAGGATAATGATCAAAAACATGTCTTGACAGGATGACAATTCCATTAGGGACCCATTTCAAAAGTAGGCTAGCCACATAGCAATTTTCTCTAATACAACTAAAAGACCCTTAATTTCTTGTATATGTCTTTCTTATTTTATTTGTCAAGTATCTTTGTAAGTAGTAGTACTAATCAAGTTTTGAGTGATGTAGAAAGAAAAAAAAAAACAGGGAAAGAGAAAAGGGGGCCCAATGGGCCGCTGTGAAAGTTTTTTATGCATATCTAGATATGGCCAGACCTAGGCCATTTAGAAAATTAGGATGAAACACCATTGTGTACCTATCAGGTTGTAGTGGTGTATACTACCGCTTGATAGCGATTAAGCAATTCCACTCCAGGCTTCAATGTAACACCAGTTAAAGAGCTAGAGGACCTTTAGAACCTACCCTCATTCCTATGTCTGCGCTTTTTATTTACTTTCTCTATCTATCCTTATTTTACAATTTGTTTGGTTTGTTTTTCTGCAAATGAAAAGTAATGCGGCACTGTGAGCATAAAGTTGCAATTCTGTTAATGTCCAAAATCATAGTCTTTATAATCTCTTTTCCCTATATTTCTTCAGTTTTGTAAAATTTTGATTTTTTTTTTTATAATCTGTAGTATAATGGAGAACCTAACCAAAGGCTAGTTAGAGTATATTAATGAGATCTACATGGATCAATATGCTTATCCCACATAAACCTTGTATAAGTGGTTCTATACATTCAGTCAAGAACATCAGGATTGTATTATATAGAAGATCAGCCTAGTGATTTCTCTAACGAAGGTACAACTCAAGTGGGATCTAATCAGAGCTATGGCCCATTTTTGGGATTCTAAGTCATCATCGTTCAATTTTAGGCCTTATAAGTTGGCACTTACCCTAGAGGAGTATACTCAATTACTTAAAGCCCCTACCATGGAAAATGGAATAGTGACCCCAAACTTAGAAGCCCAGCCTATGAACATGTTCTATCACTTGTTAGGGGTCAGGAAAAGTGCAATTACTGAAGCACTAATGGAATGCAAAGAAAAGTGTATCCATTTTTCCACATTAGGTAGTTAGTATGTGTAGTAATCAACATTTCTCCATAAGCGAGACATTTTCTATAGAAGATATGATGATTGGCAAAGGAATCACATCAATGCATTATACTGGAAGCATTTGCAACCATCCTTTTCCCATAAGGGCAATCTAATGTCCATTTTAAGGTGGCTGAGATAGTCTCCTAGTTTCTGATAGGTAAGTCTTATATCCTAGCAATATTGGCAAAACAATCCAATCCCTGAATTTTGTGAAGCAACAAGGTTACAACTTGTTTAAAGGAGGGCCCACCTTATTAATAGTATGGTTTATCAATCACATCAAGGCATTTGGAGTAGATCTTATGAGGGGATCCTTAGCTCCATGAATGGACATAGTGGAAAACTTTGCTACGTAGGTTAAGCTGCCCAGTGATACATCTATTCAGCAATGGTACAAGCTACTCAAGATAATCGAACTGGGGGACATTGTATGGATGGCTAGGTGGAATCATTGCACTAAGGCCATGCTCTGATGTGAGGAGTATCTAAGTGTACCTCTGATTGGTATTATGGGCTATATCAATTACTTCCCAGCTTAAGTTGTCAAAAAATCAATTAGGCCCCTTGAAAGACATTACCTACATAGGGTCATTGGAACATGTAACCCTCAACTATCAAGATGCTAACATACCACTAGCAACCAAGATCACCCACCTTAACAGTATCGAACAGTTGTAGGAGCATAGGGAAGTGAAGAAAATGGTAAACCTGGGTGAACTCAAAGGGAAGATCGAGGCCTATAGGGCTACTCAGGAATTCATCTGTGATTTTATGAAAAACACTAGTTAGGCGCAATATAAGTCTCCCGACATTTTCAAGCATAAGCCAGAACTGTAGAATCCAACACCAAAAGAGGAAGGGTATAGAGCCACCATATGAGCGAAGGTAGAAGTCCTGTACTAGAAATGGAAGAAGGCCATAGACTATTGGAAGAAGAAGCATGGATAGTCACAAAAGGTCTTCCAGTACTTGAGGGACTAGTTGAAGGAAAAAGATGAACAGATCCAACAACTTATAGAGAAAGCTGAAGCAGTTTGAGTAAGCCAATATAGGTGGAAAAAATAAGTAGTGGTGGTAGTAAAGAGGAGTTTACTAGTTTACTTTCTTTTCAAGATAGGGTTTTGAGACATGTATTTATTTGAACATTAATAAGAGATTGTAGTTTTACGAGCCAAGATATGTGCCACATTACTATTCAATTGTGATCTATTACTGAACTTATTCATCATTGTCATCCTTACACAAAATAATAATAAAAAGAAAACAATAGAAAGAAGGGTGTATATAACAATAAAAAATAACACGAGCAAGGAAACAAAATTTTTAATTTAAACAAATTTGACAAATTTGGATCATGTTACAAATCTCAAATATAGCTCCCAAGCAAGTAGGCCTTCTAAGAAGCCCAATTATAACTCGCTCAAAACATAGAATAGCTGAAAACACCGGTAATGGGAACCCTGATTTGAGAATTACGACTCTCGAACAGACTATGCTACAACTAATCGAGCAGATGCAAACTTTGACATACACCATCAACTAAATCCATACTGACAAAGCAGTACAAGCAGATCATATCAAACTTTAGTAGACTTTCAATTCAAACCCTGGGAATGAATCGAAGAATGATGGTGGTGAAAGTTTAAGGAGAGAGTTTGAGGAAAAACAGTGGGATATAGAAAAGAAGCTACTCCAAAAATTCCACGAGAACATGAGAGTCTTTAAGGGAACCAATGGATTTGAGTAGACTGATCTAGTTAATTCGCCGACTTATGAAGATGAGGAGTTCCCTGATAATTTTAAGATCCCAGATTTTGAAAAGTATGATTTTACTAGCTACCTGAAACTCCATGCCAGACTCTATATCAAAAAGATGGCTAAATATACCAAGTATGAACAACTGATGGTGCACCCCTTTCAGGACAGTTTAACTAGGCCAACTCTAGCATAGTATGCCTAGCTGAACCTGAATGAGATAAATATGTGGGATAAATTAGGAAGGGTCTTTTTTATAAACAATACAAGTTTAATGTTGAATCAACTCCATCTATTTAGGACTTGAATAGCATGAGGAAGAAGAGCAACGAGTCTTTTAGAGAATATGCACAATGGTGGAGGGGAGTGGTTGCTAAGATAATTACCCCCTTACCAGAGAAGGATTTGACTTACATGCTCATCAACACTTTAGGCAAGCCTTACTACTAGCATTTAGTAAGGCATGCTGCCTCACGTTTTTCCAACATAGTAGAGGTTGGATGTCACATCGAGAATGCAATCTCCTTCAAAAGGCTCCCCATTCTAGAAGAGGGGGGAAAGAAAGTTACACACTTGAGACTAGTTAACAACGGACGGGAAGTAACCGTCGGTATAGTAGTTACAGCAGATTATTCCAGGTCAATGCCACATGTAACTGTCTAGTCAAATCAAAATAACTTAAAGCAAAACCTAGATTAACGCCAATAGAGAAGAAAATTCACCATAATCCCTATCCCTCTAAGTTAGGTCCTTCACTGTCCCCATAATGAAAATCTATTGAATTTTGAGGTACCTCTTGATAACTACAGACCCAAGGATTACAACCTCAACCTTCGTTGTGAGTATCATTTGGGGCAAGAGGAGGTTGAGAAATAAGATACAAGACCTCATAGATCCTAAACAGGTTCAATTAGACTTTATAGAAGCTCCAACACCCAATGTCAATAGTAATCCCTCGTCAAGCCACAAGGCCTCCGTTAATATGATCATCACTAAAGAAGGTGGGCCAAGGATAGATTTAAATGAGTTCCCCATCACAGTGGAATAGATAGCATGGAGCTTAAAGCAAAAAGATCACCTAGAAGATATAAGAAACCTTAGAGATTGTACCAGAACCAGACCTACAATTCACCAATTATTCAAAGAAGGGAAACTAAAGAAAGAGGATATTCATGCCATGATGAGCCCTAAGCCTAGGAAGAATCATACATAGAAGGAGTTAAGAAGAAGGTATTTAGTGAGCGATCCCACCGTTGATACATTGAGAGAGCTATTTAGGACATTTGAATACTTGGTAGACTATTCATTTGTGCGAAAAGTCTACACAGATGCACCGCCTATAGGATGGGGAGCGGAATTCGAGGAAGAAGATAACCCTAGGGTTTAGGAAGGGAAATATGAGCAAATAGTAGGTATGGTGGGAATTGAACCCAAGCCCTTCACCTTTGATTGCCCCAAACAGGAGCAAAGGATAACTACCATTCAACCCAAGAAGTTCATGTTCAACGTCCATTACCATTAGAGAATTATAGAGCTGCACCGCTGAATTACCAAGTTATGAATCAGGCTACAAAGGCACCCCCGATGATAGGAGGATTGACTCACTCAAGGAGGATATATGATTTGGTTAAGGAAGTTAAGAGGAAGGTTGCTACAGAGCTAACCCTTAAGGAAGCCCTAGGACCTCATGATAGAGAGGAGGTAAAGGATCAAAATCTCCTTAAGAAAATCATAAAGGCCAGCGAATATAGGATCATGCATCAATTGGCTAAGGTCCCTACTCAAACCTCCTTAATGGGCCTTCTTTTATCCTCTGATTTGCACCATGAAGCACTCATGAAATTACTTCATGAAGACAAGGTCCCTAAAAGTATTGCAATTGAAAAATTGGGTTTAGTAATCAATTCAATCATCGCGAAAGATCAAATAGCCTTTTCACCAAAAGAGTTGCGAGAAGAAGGTGACCAACACACCAAGTCGTTATTCATTGTAGTTAAATGCAGGGATATGGTGGTAGCCCAAGTACTGATCGACAACAGTTCATCCTTAAATGTGTGTCCATTATCCACGCTAAACTTGGGGTAGACGCGTCAGAAATGAAGCTAAGCTTAATTACAGTGCAAGCCTTCGATGGGTCCAAAAGAGAGATACTAGGGGAGGTTGAATTACCAATTGAAATTGGCCCACAAGGGTTCATGATTCCTTTACAAGTGCTCGACATATCAAGGTCTTTCAACTTGCTACTGATGAGACCTTGGATACACTTAGCCGGAGCCATACCATCTAGCCTACACCAGAAAGTCAAGTTTGTGGCTAATGGCTACAAGACTATGCCATATATAAAGAAACAACCATCTCGTATATTAGGAGTGAAGAGATGGAAGAATCGAGATTGCAACTTTTTGATGTTGTGTATGTAGCCACAAACGAAAATCTACTCTCAGTTCCACAACAGATCAGCACGTTCAGTTTAAGGTACAAGCTGACTCACCGGGAGATCGAGGAGATGAGGCGGAAGATGAGGAAGAAGAAAGGTGAGGAATTATATCATGTTCAGCTAAGGTTTCCAATCATTAGTAACACATTTCCAGCACTAGCCTATACCTAATAGTCGGAACTTCCTGAGCTAATTGATTTGCTTAGCCAGCAATGCATCGTCAACATGACAAAGCCAATTGGACAATTGGTTCTCAGTCCCAATCAATGACAATAGGTCTCTTTAGACTAAAGATAGGGTCATAAGAAGCATATAATTCATTTTTTTTTATTCTAGTATAATTTAGTTCAGCCTGATAGATAATAAATATTCCTCTCACCAAGAATAAAGACTTGAATTTCTTCTTCTCTTCCTGAATTTTTCCCTTCTGCTTTCTTTTTTTCTATTTACTGTTATTTCTCAAATCCAATGAAATTGATGAAAACGGAGGGTATCTTGCACCCTTAAATGATGAAAATATCGATATCACTTTTGGCCTTACCAGGTTAGTCGTTAAAGGTGATATCGAAAAGTCAAATGTGATTCGATAAAGTTTGTATCAATTTGAGTAAGGCAAAGTTATCATTGATGAACTGGTTGTTGAGGTAAATTTGGGAACGGATGAAAACCATAGGAACCTTAAGGTCGGGAAAAGTTTGTTAGAAGAACATAGAGGGGAACTATTGCAATTATTATCTGAATATCCAGATGTGTTTGCATGGTCATACAAGGATATACTAGGGCTTGATCGTTCGATAATGGTTCACAAGCTACCCATTAAAGCTAACTTCAAACCAAGGCGACAAAAGCTTAGGAGGTTTCGGCATGACATTTTATTGAAAATAAAAAAAGAAGTGAAGAAGTTGTTAGAGGTCAAGTTCATTAAAGTATCGGATTATCCAAAGAGGGTGGTGACTGTAGTGCCTGCCCTAAAGAAAAAAGGGAAAATCTGAGTTTTTGTTCATTTTAAGGACCTGAACCAAGCAATGCCAAAAGATAATTTCCCAATACTATACATTGATGTCTTAGTAGATAATACCACTGGAAATCACCTTTTCTCTGTCATGGACGGGTTTTTGGGATATAATTAGATTAAGACGTTAGAAGAGGACAAAACCAAAACAACGTTCATTACCACATAGGGAACCTTTTGCTATAAAGTTATGCCTTTTGGTTTGAAGAATGAGGGAGCAACGTATTAGCGAGTTATGGTAGCTGGTAGAGCCATTTTATACTCAATCTTTATAGTATGAATTGTGTTAATTTATTATTGATTTTATAGAAATCATAAGGAAATGGTACTTAATTCTATTATGGTGACAAATCAGGTTAAATGGAGTTAAGGGTGCTAATTCAAGTAAATTAGAGAAGTCATCTACAACTTGGATCAAAGACAAGGATTTACACCGCCGGAGGAAACCACTTGGGCATAAGGAGGCACGGTTTGTGACACGGCCGTGGTGGAAGCCATGGTGGCAAACATGGCTTGTAACACGGCCGTGGTGGAAGCCGTGGTGGTAGCCGTGGTGGAAGCTTGATGAAACAAGGAGGAGAAATTGTGGAACATCGACCAGAGGAAGACACGGCTTATGACACGGCCGTGGTTGAAGTCGTGGCACACACTGGACACGGTTGAAGTACACGACCGTGTATCTGTCTTGAAGAATCCACAGAAGCATACACGGTTGAAGTACACGGCCGTGTATCTATCTTGAAGAATCCACAGAAACATACACAGTTGAAGTACACGGCCGTGTATCTGTCTTAAAGAATCCATAGAAACATACACGGTTGAAGTACACGGCCGTGCATCTGCCTAGAAGAATCAACCGACGGAGGCACAGCTTGACCCACGGCCGTGTCGTAGGGCGTGTCAAGCCGATGAATATTCACTTCTCGAGATTTACTTAAAAAAGGAAAGATATTTTCGTATCTTGCTAGCTAAAGATCCTCTGCCATTCCTTTAACAATATAAATAAGAACTAACCCTAGAGGAAAAAGGAGTTTTTTAGGGAGAACGTTAGATCACCTTGGAGACAAGAAGGAAGGAAGGAGGCAGAGCAGGCAACCGGGAACAGAGGCTTGTTATGTTTTTACTTTTAATTTCCGTTTTGCTGATGAACATGAGCTATTTTTCTAGCCAAAGGGTCATAGATGTTTAATTCTCTACGAATTGTGAGATCTAATTGATGTGTCTTTAATCTATCCTTTGTTTTCGGATATTCATATATCTTCTGAATGTTTTGTCATTATTATCTTTGTTGGTTGGTATGAATTAGAGCTCTTATACTCAATTAGCAAGTTAATATATTGTCAACTAGCACGTCAAATTCGTAATTGTTTGATTGTTTTAGTCTCAGCGACACAATAACATGTTTGGTTATAAAATAGATGATCGAATTCATGTTTTGGAGGTGTATGATCATGTTTAAATAGGTTATCTTATAATCTACTGGCATGAATTGGTGGTCTCTCTAATTTTTAATGCTATTGATAGATTAAATCCTAAGAACTTGTCTAGGGTTGTCTAATCGATAAGAGAAATAATCAAAGAGCTTGTCTTGATTATCGAGGAAGTAAGGAGAAATAGGTTATTAGAGCTTGTTAATAACCATAACCAGTTTATTTAGAAATAAGGATAGAAAATATTTGCATCGATGATCAATTCCTAGAATTAAACTATCTTGACTCCTTTGGCTAGGCTTTTATCAATATTCGATTTTATTATCTTATTTTAACATTATTTTGATTCACAAACAAAACCCCCCCATTTTTCTTTTCCTCGTTATTCTCTTCAAATAGAAATATATTTAACCAATCCCTATGGATTCGACCCTACTCACCACTATATGCAAATCATATAATTATCTAGGAGTAGGTTTTTATTTTTGTTGGATTCGACACCTATCAAATTTTGGCGCTGTTGCCAAGGATTGGTGTCAAATTTATTTCTATTCTTGTATGACTCGTTCTTTTCATACAGATGCATTCAATTATAATCCGGAGATTGAGAAGACTCTTAAGAGGCTGTGAAGAGAAGCTAGATCATCCCCTAGACTGAACTTAGCATCGGATTTGTCTGATTCATCCATTGATTCTGAAAAAGAAGATGATATGGCAAACCCCGAAAGAACACTGTGAGAATTGGCTGCACCGGATGTGAATCAACAACCACTTTGTATTCACTACCCCGAACTAGCTGTGGAATTCAAGTTAAAATCTGGGTTGATACATCTGCTACCCACCTTTCATGGTCTTGAGAATGAAGATCCTCATAAACATTTGAAAGAGTTTCATATAGTGTGTTCTAGTGTGAGGCCGCAAGGAATAACCGACGATCAAATCAAGTTACTTTTCCATTTTCTTTAAGTATTAAAGCTAAAGATTGGTTGTTTTATTTGCCTCCAGGTTCTATAACCACTTGGACAGAAATGGCGAGACTCTTCTTGGACAAATTCTTCCCCGCATCCAGAGCCGCTGGTATAAGAAGAGAAATTTGTGGTATAAAACAGAGGGACACCGAGACTCTCCATGAGTATTGGGAGAGATTCAAGCAATTGTGTGCAAGCTGCCCACAACATGGGATATCTGAACAACTTCTCATCCAATACTTCTATGAAGGCCTACTTCCGTTGGAAAGGAAGATGATGGATGCTACAAGTGGAGGCGCCATAGTAAACAAAACCCTTAGTCAAGCTAGGGAATTGATCTCCATTATGGCCGCCAATTCGCAACAATTTGGGTATAGGCATGATACATCTTCAAGGAAGGTAAATGAGGTAAGTGTGTCTAACCTTGAACATCAAATTTCTAACCTAACCTCCCTTGTGCAGCAGCTAGCTCTTGGAAAAACACAGCAGGTGAAGGCTTGTGGAATTTGTGCTGCTCCTAATCATCCTACCGACATGTGCCCCACATTGCAAGATGACAATCATGAACATGCCAATACTGTAGGAGGATTTCCAGGAAAACCACGGAGGAAGTATGATCCCTATTCAAATACTTACAATCCTGGATGGAGGGATCATCCTAACTTCCGATATGGCAATAACCCTCAACATTTCCAACAATTCCAGCCTAAGCCATCACACCAAGTACCCCAAGCTCCTTCCACTTCAAGTATGTCTCTTGAGGACATTGTTAAGTCTCTTGCTGTTAATACAAAACAATTTCAGGAGGAAACAAAGCAGAGCATTCAAAACTTGGAGAATCAGGTAAGCTAACTTGCTTCTACTGTAAATAGGTTAGAAACTCAAGGTAAGTTGCCTTCTCAAACTATTACAAATCCAAGCAAAGTATTAATGCAATTACCTTGAGAAGTGGAACAGAATTGCAGGGATCAAATAAGAAAGGACATCCGTCTAATCTTGAGGAAGAGACCAAGAAAGAGATTTCGACTCCAAGCCAACAGGACAACCAGATTAGAAGGTCTCTAGTCGAGCCACCAAAGGTCATGTTGACACCACCTCCTTTCCCCTCCAGATTGGCGAAATCCAAGAATGCAACGGAAGAAAAAGAGATTCTGGAAAATTTTCGCAAAGTCGAGGTAAATATTCCTTTGCTTGATGCAATTGAGCAAATATCGCGCAATGCTAGATTTCTTAAAGACTTGTGCACTAACAAAAGGAAGCTGAAAGGCAATGAAAAGATTAGTGTGAGTGAAAATGTTTCAGCTATTATTTAGAAGAAGCTTCCTCCTAAATGTAAGGATCCAGGTATGTTTACCATTCCTTGCAAAATAGGTAATCTTGGAATCGCTAAAGCCATGTGTGATCTAGGAGCTTCTATCAATGCCATGCCTTTGTCTGTTTATCAACGTTTAAATGTTGGTCCCTTGAAGGAAACGGGTGTTATTGTTCAACTTGCTGACAGATCCAATGTTTATCTTGAGGGAGTTCTATAGGATGTTTTAGTTCAAGTTAATGGGTTGGTTTTTCCTACTAATTTTTATGTGCTTGACATGGAAGATAACGATTCTCATAATTCATCAATGATATTATTAGGGCGACCATTCCTTAAGACATCCAAGACAAAAATTGATGTAAATGATGGTACCCTCACTATGGAATTTGATGGTGAAGTGATTAAATTTAACATATATGATGCCATGAAACATCCTAGCGATATCTCTCCTGTTTTGGTTGCGAATGTTATTAACCCATCACCACAGGCACCAAAGTTAGAATCAACATCCTTACCCGAACATCTAGCTAGGAACGTCTAGCCAAAGACGTTAAAGAAAGGCGCTTCATGGGAGGCAACCCATGTCAAAAAAAAAAATTTCAATTTTTAGTTTTGTTTTGCTTTAGTTTTGTTTTGTTTTAGTTTTTTTTTATTTTAGTGTCGTTTTGATTTCTTTTGGATCAGCTGCAGCAAGGATACATATCATTAGATGACACTCTCTAGTGCTTAAGGGGAGAACTCCAATACCAGGGAAGTACCAGTATTTCCTTTCTCTTATTCTCTAATGTTCCTTGAGTTGTTAATTCCTCTTTAATTGTGCTGAATTAGGAACAGTGAGGACATTGTTCAAGCTAAGTGTGGGGGAGAGGATAATAAAATATAGAGAATTGAGAATTGATCCATACTTTGAATGTTTGTCCTTAAGAAATTTTAAGCCAAATTTTTTCAAAATTATCATGAAATCTGGAGATTGTACTAAATGTTGTAATAAGCATCTACAAAATGTGAAATTGACTTGTTCGAATGCTTTACTCACCCACTGCTGTGATTAGAATACTTGGTTAAAATTAAGTAGTGAAATCTTTAAGAAACAAATTTACCTTGTATTTAGCTTTAGAATTGGAAATCTAAGAGTAAGTCGAGTCCCTAAGTGAAAAATAAACAAGTTTACTTCTAGGTTATATTAGCTACTGTATACTCTTTGAAGTTGTTTGTTATAACAATTGTTCAAAAAAAAAAAAAAAAGAAAGAAAATCAAGCATAGCCATTACTCCAATGATTCAACTAATTGAGTTAAGAGTATTCAAACTTGAATGTTAGAGTGAGGAAGAGTCCGTAGGAGTATCTCAAAACCCGATCACTTGAGTGATGAGCTCGGGATGTGCCGACTCAATGAACTCACTATAACGATAAGGGCGAAAAAGGCGAAAGTTCATGAAAAGAAGCGAGCAAAAACCCGTCAAAATAGATGCTTGATTAAATCAAAAGAACATGAATGTAAACATTCATTGAATGAAACAGGACTTATAATAAAAAGGGAGAAAATCTATGGAAAGAGTTGATACCATATGCTTTTACTTTATGCTGCAAGGATTATATGTTTGCTAATATCCAATGAAGTTTAATTGGGTGTTTTTCCTTAGTGGATTAAGAATTTACTTTTGGAATAAAAATTCTTTTGCTAAACATGAGGATGAAAGTTTGTTTTGTTTAGATTAGCTATTAAATTTTGTCCATGGTAATTTGATCACAGGAAACCAGTTTGGTTGAAGTAGTAGACATTAAAACTACAAGTCATGAATTACAAATGAATAGATACTTGGAATGATGATAAGAAAGTTTGTATAATCTATGACAGATTTCTTAACTGATTTGATTCAATTGCTTGAGGACAAGCAAGAGTTTAAGTGTGGGGAAATTTGATAGAGCCATTTTATACTCAATCTTTATAGTATGAATTGTGTTAATTTATTATTGATTTTATAGAAATCATAAAGAAATGGTACTTAATTCTATTATGGTGATAAATCAGGTTAAATGGAATTAAGGGTGCTAATTTAAGTAAATTAGAGAAGTCATCTACAACTTGGATCAAAGACAAGGATTTATATCGCCGGAGGAAAGCACATGGGCATAAAGAGGCACGGTTTGTGACACAGCTGTGGTGGAAGCCATGGTGGCAGACACGGCTTGTGATACGGCCGTGGTGGAAGCCGTGGTGGTAGCCATGGTGGTAGCCATGGTGGAAGCTTGATGAAACAAGGAGGAGAAATTGTGGAACATCGACCAGAGGAAGACACGGCTTGTGACACGGCCGTAGTTGAAGCCGTGGCATGCACTGGACACGATTGAAGTATACGGCCGTGTATCTGTCTTGAAGAATCCACAGAAGCATACACGGTTGAAGTACACGGCCGTGTATCTATCTTAAAGAATCTACAGAAACATACACGGTTGAAGTACACGGCCGTGTATCTGTCTTGAAGAATCCATAGAAACATACATGGTTGAAGTATACGGCCGTGCATCTGCCCAGAAGAATCAACCGACGGAGGCACGGCTTGACCTACGGTCGTGTCGTAGGGCGTGCCAGGCGGACGAATATTCACTTCTCGAGATTTACTTTAAAAAGGAAAGATATTTTCGTATCTTGCTAGATAAAGATCCTCTGCCATTCCCTTAACAATATAAATAAGAACTAACCCTAGAGGAAAAAGGAGTTTTGTAGGGAGAATCTTGGATCACCTTAGAGACAAGAAGGAAGGAAGGAGGTAGAGCAGGCAACCGAGAACAGAGCCTTGTTATGTTTTTACTTTTAATTTCCGTTTTGCTGATGAACATGAGCTATTTTTCTAGCCAAAGGGTCATAGATGTTTAATTCTCCACGAATTGTGAGATCTAATTGATGTGTCTTTAATCTATTCTTTGTTTTCGGATATTTCTATATCTTCTGAACGTTTTGTCATTATTATCTTTGTTGGTTGGTATGAATTAGAGCTCTTCTACTCAATTAGCAAGTTAATATATTGTCAACTAGCACGTCAAATTCGTAATTGTTTGATTGTTCTAGTCTCAGTGACACAATAACATGTTTGGTTATAAAATAGATGATCGAATTCATGTTATGGAGGTGTATGATCATGTTTAAATAGGTTATCTTATAATGTACTGGCATGAATTGGTGGTCTCTCTAATTTTTAATGCTATTGATAAATTAAATCCTAAGAGCTTGTCTAGGGTTGTCTAATCGATAAGAAAAATAATCAAAGAGCTTGTCTTGATTATCGAGGAAGTAAGGAGAGATAGGTTGTTAGAGATTGTTAATAACCATAACCAGTTTATCTAGAAATAAGGATAGAAAATATTTGCATCGATGATCAATTCCTAGAATTAAACTATCTTGATTCATTTGGCTAGGCTTTTATCGATATTCGATTTTATTATCTTGTTTCAACATTATTTTGATTCACAAACAACCCCCCCACCCCCCCCCCCCCCCCCCCCCCCCCATTTTTCTTTTCCTCTTTATTCTCTTCGAATAGAAATATATTTAACCAACCCCTATGAATTCGACCCTACTCACCACTATATGCAAATCATATAATTGTCTAGGAGTAGGGTGTCGAATTCATAGGGATTGGTTAAATATATGCTACTGATTCGACACCCATCAGTAGCATTATTTCATGACATGATGCATAAAGAAGTCTAAGGAAAGGGAAGATCACACGAATCTCATCAAGAAGTTGTTTAAAAGACTTGGAAAATTCCAATTGAAGCTAAATCCTGAAAAGTGCACAATCAGAGTAACATCAAGGAAGCTCCTAGGGTTTGTTATCAGTTGGAAGGGGATCGAAGTAGGACCAAAATAGGTAAAGGTAATTGTTAAAATGCAACCCCACGAACCCTTAAAGAGGTACAGGGTCTATTAGGAAGGTTGAACTACATAGCTAGGTTTATATCTCAGCTCACTGATAAGTTCTATCCCTTTATTCAAGCTCAGAAAAAGAATGCCAAGATGAAATGGGATGTAGAATGTGAAGAAGCTTTCTCTGAAATCAAAAGGTATTTAACAAATCCTCCAGTTCTGACAGTTCCTACCCTTGGGAGGTCTTTATTCTTGTATTTAAACGTACTCCCAAAGTCCCTGGGTTATGTGCTGGGGCAAAAAGATGAGATAGTAGGGAAGGAGCGCCCCATATACTATCTAAGCAAGAAGTTCACTAAAGGAGAACAGAGATACTTAGAAGTTGAAAGGACTTAATTGTGCTTTAGTATAGGTAATGCACCATCTTAAACAATACACTTTTTATTGCTCAGTCGAGTTATTAACCAAACATGATCCGCTACGGTATCTAGCAAAAAAACCAGCATTGGTGGGAAGAATCTCTAAATGGCATATGTTACATTTAGAGTTCGATATTACTTATGTAAATCAAAACTCGGTAAAAGGATAGGCCTTAGTAGACCAATTGGCCGAATATCCAGGGAAAGATACGTCAGAAGTCTTAGAAACTCAATTTCCAAATGAAGGGATTATGCCCATTATTGACGAAAGGTCAAGAGGCCAGCGGTGGGAGTTGTATTTTGATGGAGCCACAAATGTATTCGGATGTAGAATAAGTGCAGTCTTGATATCTCCTAAAGGTGACCATTTTCCTATAGCAGCAAAGTTAACATTCCTATATACCAACAATATAGCAAAATATGAAGCTTGTATCCTGGGACTTAAGATGACATTAGAAAGGGGCATCCAAGAATCAGAAGTATATGGGGACGCATCTTTAATTATTCTACAAACCGTAGGAGCATACAAGACCAAAGACAACAAATTAATTTCGTACCACTAGCATCTTAGTGAATTGGTGGAAAGGTTTGAAAAAATTTCTTTCACATATGTGCCTAGAACCTAGAATCAATTTGTTGATGCTCTAGCAACGTTGGCATCCATGATTCGAATCTCGGGCAATATAGAGATTCAACCGATAAAGATCAAAATTGAGGAGAAACCAGCTTTTTGCCTAACGATGGAAGAAAATAAAAATCAAAAGACCTATTACCACGATATCAAGGGATTCCTTCAAAATGGCACTTATCTAGAGGAGGCAGACAAGAAAGAAGGAAAAGCATTAAGGAGGTTAGTAGTACATTTTTTTACCTAGCGGTCTTGCGCTATATAAGAAATCCTTCGATACTACCCTATTAAGGTGTGTCGATGAGGAGGAAGCAGATACCCTTATGTAGGAAGTACATGAGGGAGTCTATGGACCGCACATGAATGGATATATGTTTACCTGCAAAATCACGAAGATGGGTTACTTTTGGATGACTATGGAAATAGACTGTATTAAACATTTGAGGCATTGCCACTTATGCTAAGTTTATGCTAATAAAATCAACGCTCCACCTCAAGAATTATACGTATTATCGACCCCATGGCCATTCTCTATGTGGGGCATTGATATGATTAGCCCAATAACTCTAAAAGCTTCAAATGGACATAGGTTCATTTTGGTAGCCATTGACTATTTTACCAAATGGATTGAAGCATCATCATATGCTAGTGTGATCAAAGGAGAAGTCATCAGGTTCTTAAAAAAGGACATAATTGCCAAATATGGGGCACTCAAATCCATTATTACTGATCAAAGAACCAATTTAAACAATAAATTAGTCACAAAAACATGCCAACAATTTGGAATCAATCACAAAAATTCAACTCTGTATTGTCCTCAAATGAATGGAGTAGTTGAGGCTACCAATAAAAATATAAAAAGAATTACTGAAAAAATGGCAATTACTTACACCGATTGGCATGAAATGTTACCATTCACTCTCATGTCATATAGAACCTCAATAAGAACTTCGATTGGAGCCACTCCTTACTCACTAGTATATGAAACTGAGGTCGTGTTGACTATGGAAGTGCAAATCCCATCCTTTAGGGTATTCATCGAAACACAACTCAACGAAACAGAATTGGTAAAGAAAAGGGTACATCAACTAAATTTGATCGATGAAAAGAGACTTACGGCATTGTGAAACACCACAAAAATTAGTAAAAATACTAATAATGAGAAATTAAATCACTAACAATGTATTAATATTATTTTAACAATTACATATGTTGAAAATCTTATAACAAATAATAATAAACAAAAAAAAGTGATTTATTAGGTAATTATAATAAATAAAACGTAAGACTTAAAATTCTAGATTTATGATAGTAAAATAAAAATTGTATGTAAATAATTATACTCAAAATATTTATTTAGTATAAACATAAATTTTTGCATAAAATATTATAATTTAGACGATTTAATAAAATACTAATACGCATACTAAATAAACCCGTAAATAGAATTTTTTTTTTCTTTTCTTTCTTTTCTTTCTACTAAAGGTCTTCCTCTCTCCTGATCTTCGTCACATCAGCCACACTGTCCCCTCGTCCTTTTTCTCTTCCTCCTTTCTTTCTTTTCCTTCCTCCTTCTTTCCTTTCTTTTCTCATCATCATCTCTTCCAGTCACTAATGAACTCCCATTCCCGGCCTCCATCTCTCTCTCAATAGAAATCTAACATGTCTTTCCTTAGTCTATCTACTAGTTATCGTAATAGACATATTCTATATTCTCTTCATTGTTCTGATCTTGAGCTAATTCCCTTAGCTTTTCAACATATCCTACGATCTCTCCAGTAACATCTGTAACTAAAAAAAAAAAAAAAATTCCCATAAGGGGTGAACTAACGCCCAATACAATGTATACCTACACACATACACACATGCTATGCCAGAAACAGTAACACATGCAAAATACACCATAATATTCATTCGCAATTTTATTTATCTTTCACAATCTGCAGCCGATACACAATCACAACATAAACCTCTTCGCACATAACATTCCTAAACATCATTTTACAACCCATCCACAAACAATATATATATATATATGACAAAGGTAATCCCCTGTCCAGAAGTCTCTTTCCATACATAATAACAATATATATGACAAAGATAATCATCTTTGTCCATGAGTCTCTTACCATACATAATAATAACATATATATGATAGTGGGTACTCCCTACTATCATGAGTCATCGCACATCAACATTCCATATCCATACATAATATATATATATATGACAATGGGTACTCACTATTGTCTATGAGTCCATGAGTCCATACACAACAACTTTCACAATACACGTCACAACTTTCCACATCACAACATTTCACAACATAACCTTCCACATAAGACCCAGATCATTTCGGTACACGACTCCACTAGGGACAACATCACATACCGATCATTGGGGTGCCATCCCAAGAACTCCGACCCACACTTGGTTTCTTGGACCCATCAATTTACAATCACATGCACACTCAATCCAGTTCATTTACAATATTATTAACCCTCACACAAAAGTCTAACTTATCAAGCACAAGCAACAGATATAGTATATAGGTACCTGACATTGCAAAACTTGGTTTGTTTTATACTTTTTTAGCTTCACAATCCTTCCAAACCTATACATGATTCAAATGGTTTGACTTTAGAATTGTATTCCTATAAATATCAAAAAGATACTAAACGTGTTTCAACTCAACATGGTTATGTTGGGAGCTATGTAGTTGAGTGTGGGGTAATACATAACCATGTCAAAGGCCATATACAATTTTTTTTTTTCAACATGGTCATGTTGTCTTCCCTTTTTCTTTTCTTTTTTTTTTCTCTAACATGGTCTTAACATGGTCATGTATCTCTCTCTAATCACTAAGTTGTTTTTTTTTTCTTTTTTTTTTCAACATGGTCATGTTGAGAGGTCATGTATATTTCTATTCACTATTCATCAACACGACCTCAACATAGTCATGTTGATAGGTCGTGTTGAAATTTTTATTTTTATTTTTATTTATTTATTTTCAACACGGTCTAACATAGTCATGTTGAGAGGTCATGTATCTCTCTGTTCACTTTTCATTTTCAATACAGTCTTCAACACAATCGTGTCAAGAGGTCATGTATCTCTTAGTCCACTTTTAGTTTTCAACACAATCGTATTGGGGGGTCGTGTTTCTTACTGTACACCTCGTAAATAGATACCTAAGCTCAATTTCTATTCAATTTAATGTAATTAATCCAGCTAACATAAATTTCATAATGTAATATACTAGTAGATACACTTACTTGACCCAATTTGTGATCATGATGAGTGAATCGCTTATTGTATCCCTTATGTATCACGAATTGATCTAGATCTATAAACCTCAAAACATTAATTCCCTACGCTACCATGTACATACTCAAATCATGATTTACAAGCTTTGATTTATGTACTTACCTTAATCCAATAAGCTATTGGTGGGAAAAGGTCATCTCCTTTTCTATGGATTCACGCATCGTCTCATTCTCTATCGATTCACATAAGAAGGCTCTAGGGTTCTATGAGAGGCAAATAGAGGAAATATTGTTAACCATAGGTAAAAGGAGCTTATATACCTAGGTCGCAAAATGACCATCTTGTCCCTATTCATAGTTTTTTATTTCCCGTATCATCCTTGGAAAATTTTTATTATTATTAATTACACCCACAAATATATAAAATAATACTCAGGTATTTACATATATTTAGATGAAACAATTTTCCCACTATATTTATGTAG
This sequence comes from Laguncularia racemosa, assembly GCA_037954665.1. Classification (NCBI taxonomy): domain Eukaryota; kingdom Viridiplantae; phylum Streptophyta; class Magnoliopsida; order Myrtales; family Combretaceae; genus Laguncularia; species Laguncularia racemosa. Next base: position 8,857,887 of record JBBMOL010000014.1, on the reverse strand, counting down.
GTTACATTTATATAATTATACAAATCATAAATGAACGTCTTTATTTTTCAATGCTATAATTATATCCTTTTACTTCCCTTAAGTACATGAGGAAAAATATTTAACAAATTTATCCTTTGATTAAAAACAAGTTATAAATCTGTAAATATATATATGTATATTGTTATTATATATATGTATGATACTTGAGGATTTGGAAGGATACATTTTGTATTACCCTGCTCGACTCTTGAAGGTATAGAATCAAGTACTTGAAAAGTGCAACAACATAGAGTTGTCGAGGAATGATAATTGTAAATCAATCCCAAGTAGTTGATTTGACGTTTAAGTGAAATGGCACAGAGATGTCAAGAAATGAAGACTATAGCTCAATCTTGAGTGGTTGATTTGACGATTGAGGAGATTCAAATTATTACACTATTATTTAACTAAAATTTTGTGCCTAGCTTGATCGCTTCTATCCGATTGGTCTAGCCTTCCTTGCTTTATCTCTGATGTGAAATGTATGATCTCTTCTTATTGTGGTAAATGTGAATATAAGGTGTAACGAATTTGCTTATGGAATTTCACTTGGTTCCTATTGTTTGTCCTTGGAATTGTATTCTTTAAATGCTTGATAGTTTACTTTATTGCCTTGAATGTAGATTGGCTTGCGATTATATATTATTCAATCACCTCGAACTAATTAATTAAAAGATTGGATTTAACTAAAACTGAACATGCATTTACACAAAACATTGCATGAAATTGAAAGTCATCATTGCTATAGGGCTCGCCAAAAGTAATCAGAGGATTACTATTCTGCCAAGTGCGAACTAAGTGACTAGGGGATTGTTGCACCTTAATAGTTCCAAGATTGGCCGGTCCTTGAGGGTGTTGCTCAGTGCATGAGGCACAGGAGCGCTCAGTGTATGAGAACACTCGAGTTAATGATATCAAAGTTAAAAGATATTTAAATTATCAAAGAGATAAGATAATAAAACCGGGTAATGAGACCTAGGCAGTGATGGTAGCTTTAGAATCCCTAACTTAAGGTCAAGGGGGGCGTAAACCCTAGACTTTACGTCGGTTAGCAGAAGACTATGTGAGATGTTACATTCATATGGTTGTTCATACATAATATATGATTTGATAACTTGATTTGAAATTGCTTGTGTGTGTGTAGCGTTGAGTGTATTGCACTCTCATTCATTGAGTCGTAGTGTGCTCATCCTTCTACAGACTGCTTTGCAAGTGAAAATCTTAAAAGCTTGGGGTAGGATAAGATGTGAAGTGTCAAGAGTTTTTAGAAGCCAAGAACGATAAAGTAAAAATTGGAAATGGTAGACTATTTAGATGAAATGTTATTTTTAAGACCTTGATGTAAATTTTGAAATTTTGAGACTTAGGGTTTTATTCCATTTTACCGGTTGGTAGGGGATTCTGACTCTCTGTGATCTTGGTTGACTGTGGGATATAGAATCCATAGTTATATTTTTATGGTATAATTATACGTAATATAATTAGTCATAAATGTAATTAATTATTTAGAGTCTTACGATCTCTAACTTGTAAGACGATTATCATGTAACAGGTGCACATGTGCCATAATAATTTTTAGTGGAAACTTCTAGGCCCCCTTTGGGGCATAACATAAAATGGTATCAGAGCTCTAGGTTGTTAGAGATAGGATTAACCTATCAAACAGTGAGATGGGGTAGAACATTGTTAGATTTTTAGAAATAAAATAATAAAAGACTTAGACAATAGTCTATACATGTAAATATATATATTTATCACTATAGGATTTCCTTCTAGCCATAAGCTACTCAGAGCGTGCTAACTCCTAAAATCTTATATTCTCTTTCAAAATCATGAATGGAGATCTCGAAAAACAAAGTTAAAAGATATCACAAAATATGAAGATTAATAATTCAAAACCATGCAGTTTCGAGAATGATATTACCTTCGGGAGTGTCCACGCTTAAAAGGTAAATGTTACCAGTGTAGGTTCAAAACCCACAGGTCCCAAGATCGAACTTATATGTCATGAGAAGAAAGCATGATTTTCAAACTTGGAAGTACAACCTACTCTCCTAAAATAATAATAATAAATATAGTTAATGAATAAACACTTTGATATATTAGTTGTTTTAGTATCCTTAGGAAAGTTTTAGATATAAATTTAAATATAAAGCCTCAACTTAGAAACTTTCCAACACGTTTCCTTGAAAGTGTGAGATATACATATAAAATAATCAAACCCCCATACACTATACAAACTATTCCTCTGAGGGGTAAAACACTATTCCAACAAGAAGTAACACAATATGAACTATGGCTACACTATATTCAGTACTAAACTTATCTTTCATAAGTTTTCGAAATTGTAATGCTTGCTACACATATACCCATAATTTCTTATGATCAAGAGTAAGGGAGTATGTCAAATAAATACATATTATATAAACATATATGTATATAATTTAAGAACATTTAAGAGTGATAGGACGATGGTAAGATTTTGACCCATAAGAGTAATGGATGAATTGCATATCTTTACTAAAACTAGCAAATCTAAAGTGTAATTATATAGAGTATAAATTTTATTTTAGAAACATTACACTACCAATTTTCAAAAATAAGATGAACTCGCTAAGATGGGTTTTAAGAATTTAACAAAACATTTAGATATAGTTGCCATGATTAAATATGGCAATTTTAAACAATATTTCTAACACCTTAAATTTCAAATTCAAAACCTTATAATTTATTAAAAACTCGAGAGACATCTTCACTAAAATATATATACCAAAAGAGTCGAATTCTCATAAAAATGAACCTAGTTAGAAGAATGGAATTTTCGTAAAAATGAATAAATTAGTGAAAATAATAAATAAAAGAAATAGATCCCTATGATAATAAGTTTATACTATTTATACTATAGAAATATTATTTAAGAAATAAAACTAAATTTCTCAAGCATACAAACTCTAAAATTTAGCAAACTTCTTTACATATGTGAGTTTGTGTATGAAATGATGACATTGATTTCCAAAACAAAAAAAAATTGAAAATTCAATGAAAATGACAAAAGTGAAGACACGACTATTGTAAAGTTTCGAGGACGAAACTTCTTGAAGGAGGAGAGAATGAAACACCCAAAAAATTAGTAAAAATACTAACAATGAGAAATTAAATCACTATAATATATTAATATTATTTTAACAATTACATATGTTGAAAATCTTATAACAAATAATAATAAACAAAAAAAAAAGTGATTTATTCAGTAATTATAATAAATAAAAAGTAAGACTTAAAATTCTAGATTTATGATAGTTAAAAAAATTTGTATGTAAATAATTATACTCAAATATTTTATTTAGTATAAACATAAATTTATGCATAAAATATTATAATTTAAACGATTTAATAAAATATTAATACATGTACTAAATAAACCTGTAAATAGAAAAAAAAATCTTATCTAGATTTGTTATTTCTTTTTTTTCTTCTTTCTTTTCTTTCTATCGACGGTCTTCCCTTCTCTTGATCTTTGTCAAATTAGCCACACTGTCCTGTCATCCTTTTTCTTTTCCTTCCTCCTTCTTTCCTTTCTTTTCTCATTGTCATCTCTTCTAGTCATTGTGACGCAGCAAGGAAAGCGTAAACACACGAGACCAATTCTAAGATTGGAACTCAAGAATAAACAAAGAGTAATCTGAGTTTATTCCTTGATGAATCTCAATTGCGCACAACCGAGAAAGCAAAGAAACTTTTCTCTAAAAGTGTATATTAAATAATGAATAATGGCTAACCTTAAAATGACCTAGTAACTATATAGACTCCTCAGGAAAATACGTAAAAAGGAAAATATATATGTACACGTTGAAATAAATATAAATATACACGTCTGTCATTTGTCATGTATACGGCCGTGCATGCAGGCCGTGTAGGCTTCTAGGAATATTTTTGACATAATACACGGTCGTGTTCCCTGGTCGTGTATGAAGACCGTGCATGTTTCTGGGAGAGATCCTGATAGAACATACGGTTGTGCCTCTTGGCCGTATAAGAGGTCGTGTACGTTTCTAGGAATCATCCTAATATATCACACGGTCGTGCCTTCTGGCCGTGCATGCAACTGTGTGTGTTTCTGGAAGCTCCCCGACATCATACACGACCGTGCTTGTAATAGATACACCTGTATCAACCCGTGTCAACTACGATGTCCTCATCATTGTCTCCCACCAATAAAGAACTTGACCCCGAGTTCTCTTTTGGATATAGGGGTTCGTCATCTACGTAGAATGGGGATAAGTCAGCTACATTGAAGGTTTTTGAGATTTTCATTCTTTCCGGGAGCCCAACCACATAGACATTGTCATTGATCTTGGCGACAATATTGTAGGGGCCATACTTCTTTGGTTGCCACTTGCTATACGTGCCCACGGGAAAGCGTTCCTTCCTTAAGAACACCATCACTTGATCTCCCACCTCGAATAGTTTCTTCCTCCGATGCTTGTCTACGGCTTTCTTATACTGCTCATTAACCCTCTCAATTCGTTCTTTCATGTCAGATGCCACCGTGTGGTATTGTTCCGCCAGGTGTTTAACAGCAACACTGGTATAGACCACTGAAAAAGGCGATTTCCCAGTAGTTCTATGGATGGAACTGTCATAAGCGAACTCGACTTGAGAAAGTGCCAAATCCCATTGTTTTGGTTTCTCTCTATAGATGCTTCGTATCAAATTTCCAAGGGTCATGTTCGTCACCTCTATCTACCTATCGGTTTGAAGGTGGGCTATGCTGCTAAAATTGAGGGAAGAATTAAACATGTACCATAGCGTCCTCCAGAAGTGGCTAAGAAACCGGGTATCTCTATCAGAAGTAATTGACTTGAGAACCCCGTGCAACCTGACCACCTCCTTAAAGAATAACTTGGCAACGCCCTGTGCATCAACCGTCTTCCTGCAAGAGATGAAGTGAGCCATCTTGGAGAACCTGTCTACAACCACAAAAACAGTGTCAGCACCTCGTTGGGTACGAGACACAAAGTCCAAAGATAGATCCTTCCAGATATTCTCAGGTACTGGTAGTAGAGTGTACAGCCCAGTATTCTGAGAATGCCCTTTAGATGTCTAGTAGATATAGCATCTTTACACGATTTTCCCTACATCTCTTCTCAGCTAAGGCCAATGATATCTCGCAGCCACTGCTGCTAGTGTCTTATCACACCCCAGATGTCCGGCTAGTCCCCCTATGTAGATCCCTAATTAATTTCTCCCTCAAGGATGATTCAGGAATACAGAGTTGGTTTCCCCTCATTAAGTAACCCTCCAGGATGTAGTAGCTGTCATTGGGTTCCTAATTGGTACATTTACTCTATATAGCTCTGAAATCCGCATCTTCTTCATATAATTCCTTCAATTGCTCAAAGCCTACCACTTCAGCCCTCATGGTGACCAACAAATCCGCCCTTCTACTTAATGCATCTGCCACCTTATTTTGGACCCCGGATTTGTGCATCAGGCGAAATGGAAACTTTTGTAGAAATTGTATCCATCTGGCATGCATATCTTTGCAGATGCAAGTCTGATTACTTAGGTGTTTTAAGGCGACACAATCCGAGTATAGGATAAACTCTTTTCCAACCAAGTAGTGCTCCGACATCCTCAGAGCTCTGACCACATAATAGAACTCTTTGTCATAAGTGGACCAGTTTCTCCTGGCTTCACAGAGCTTCTCACTATGGAAGGCCACGGGTCTCTTCTCCTGAGATAACACAGCGCCAATGCCCACACCACTAGCATCACAGTCAACCTCGAATAGTTTGTCAAAGTCTGGTAAGGCCAACACCGGCACACTACACAATTTCTCTTTGAGCACCACAAATCTAGACTCAGCTTCCCCATCCCAACGAAACTTCCTCTTCTTCAGGCACTCAGTCAATGGGGCAGCAACCGTACTAAAATGCCGTATGAAATGTCTATAAAATCTTGCCAACTCCAGGAAGCTTCTCAACTCAATAATTTTTTTGGGAGTGGGCCAATCTCTAATGTACCTGACCTTGTTCTCATCCACTGTGATACCCTCACCGCTTACTACAAAACCTAAGAACAACAGTTTTTGTGACATGAATATGCACTTCTTGAGATTGGCGTAGAGCTTATTCTCTTTCAGCACAGTCAATACGTTCTTCAAGTGCACTAGATGCTCATCCTTAGTGTTGCTATATATCAGGATATCATCAAAGTAAACTACTACAAACCGACCTATGAATGGTTTAAGTACCTGATTCATCACGCGCATGAAGGTACTAGGTGCATTGCTGAGACCGAATGGCATAACCAACCATTCGTACAACCCTTCCTTTGTCTTGAAGGTGGTCTTCCATTCATCCCCCGGTTTAACCCGAATCTAATGATACCCACTTCTAAGATCCACTTTCTAGAAGATTACCGCTCCACTCAGCCTGTCCAACATATCTTCAATGCGAGGAATTGGGAATTTATACCCAATTGTGATCTTGTTGATCGCACGACTGTCCACACACATCCACCAACTCCCATCCTTCTTGGGCGTCAACAGCGTTAGAACGGCACATGGACTCATGCTATCCCTAATGAATCCTTTATCTAGCAATTCCTAGACTTTTTCCTATAGGACCTCCGTCTCTTTGGGGCTCATTCGATAGTAAGGGAGGTTAGGAAGGCTAGCCTCAGGCACCAAGTCAATGTGGTGTTGGATGTCTCGCAATGGAGGCAACCCTTCTAGTAAGTCCCCCGACACTACCACTTTAAACTCTTCTAATACCCCTTTTACTTCCTCCAGAGCCTCTACACTATCCACGTTCTCTGCCACATTCTTCACCACAAGAGCAAGCATCAATCGGGATTCTTTGATATCCTCGGTCATTTCATTTTCTGACTGAGTGATCGTCAGAAAAGATTTTTCTTCCGCCTTCTGAATCTTAAGTCGCTTATCCGTCAGTGGCAGCAACGTATATTTCACGCCCCCTTTCTCCAATCTATACTTGTTTTCTTTCCCGGCATGTTGGGCATCCATGTCAAACTGCCAAGGCCGTCCAAATAGCAAGTGGTAGGCATCCATATCGACAATGTCGCACTAGACTTCATCCCGATACTTGCCTATCAAAAATGGAACCCGACACCTCTCCTTCACCTCAATTCGTTCCGCTGCCTTAATCCACCCTATAGTGTAAGGGTTCAGATGCTTCTCTATCTATAGTTGGAGCCGTTTCACAACCTCTCTTCCAATGATGTTCTCACAGCTCCCACTATCAACAATCAAGTCAAACACTCTCTCACCGATTGTGCACCTAATGCGAAACAGCTAGTGTCGTTGTAAACTACCCTCCTACTTCGGTGCTAACATCATTCTCCTAATCATATAGTTTGGTTCCACTGCATCATCAGCCTCATCATAGTTTTCATCTTCACTATCCGGCTCACAGCACACTTCCTCCTCTTCTTCCCTTTCGACAATGTTTATAGTTTGTCGATTCGAGCATTCATTGGATCGGTGCCCCGGTTGGTTACACCTATAGCATTTTCCCAAAATCGGTTTAGCATATGGATTATTTTGCCTTAGGGTTTCTTTGTTCTCAAGAGGCTTCTTTCCCTCAGCCTTATCTTCTTTCCTCTCCATACTTCCCGCTGATTTCTCAACTAATCCTCTAGCCCTTTTGCCAACCGCCCTACTGCTACTGCCGAGACTATTATAAGCATTGTTTCTCTTGCCTCCACCTAGCCTTGCATTCTATTCTTGAATCATCATCTCAGCTCTAAAGGCTAAATTCTTTGCTTCATTGACGGTTCTGAACACCGTCACCCCTATTTTATCCCTAATTTGGGGCTTCAATCCATCTACAAATCGCACCACCTGCTGACCCTCAGTCTCCCTCAGATCATTCCTTTCTGCCAGCCTCATAAACTCGGTGGTGTACTCATGCACCGTCCTCTACCCTTGACGGCAATGTTAATACTACTGGAAAAGGATTTGTTCATAGTCGGGTGGTAGAAAATCCCTCTACAACAGATTCTTCATGTGGTACCATGTCCTTATAGGTTGCTTCCCCTCTCTTTGCCTTCGGTTCTGCAAACGGTCTCACCATGCAAACACCCCTCCTTTCAGCCTACAAGCAACCAACCTTACCCTCCTATCCTTAGGTACCTCCATATAGTCGAAAAACCTATCGACTTCTACAAGCCAGCCAAGAAATCTTCTATATTGAGATTACCATTAAAGGATGGAATATCTACCTTGAGACGGAAGTCACTGCCATCTGTATGATCATAGCCCTGGTGGTTTCTTCGATAACCGCCACCATATTCCTAGTCAATTCGGTCATCGACCCCGTGATACCTACCACCACCAACATCGCCCCTTCTCAGTGGTTGTCCCCTCCTCTGCAAAAATTCATCCTCTTCCTCAAAGGAACTTTCATCTAGCCTTCGGTTCCACTGATTCGTGACAACAGGTTCATTGATAGGACCGCCACGAGCGACTGCTACTCTTGGTCGATTCCCAACAACACCTCTGTTTCCGTTGTGGCCCATCACCATGGCGTCGAAACGCGCAACCAGGTCTTCCAAACGCTGCTCTACGCACCCAAGTCTCTATTCCATGGTTTCGACCACCGTCCTTAGAGCTCATTGATTGACTCCTTGGACTTCCGCATCCCAATCAAGGTCGAGAACGCGACCGCCGTCAACACCATCATTAGCCGACATCTCCGTAGGAATTTGCCTTGCTCTAATACCAACTGACGCAGCGAGGAAAGCGTAAACATACGAGACCAATTTTAGGATTGGAACTCAAGAATAAACAAAGAGTAATCTGAGTTTATTCCTTGATGAATCTCAATTGAGCACAATCGAGAAAGCAGAGAAACTTTTCTCTAAAAGTGTATATTGAATAATGAATAATGGCTAACCCTAAAATAACCTAGTAACTATATATACTTCTCAGGAAAATACGTAAAAAAGGAAATATACATATACACGTGGAAATAAATATAAGTATGCGCGTCCGTCATTTGTCATGTACACGACCATGCATGAAGGTCGTGTAGGCTTCTAGGAATATTTCTAACATAATACACAGTCGTGTCCCCTGGCCGTGTATGAAGACCGTGCATGTTTCTGGGAGAGATCTTGACAGAACACACGGTCGTGCCTCCTGACCGTGTAAGAGGCCGTGTACATTTTTGGGAATCATCCTGGTATATCACATGGCCGTGCATGCAACCGTGTGTGTTTCTGGAAGCTCCTCGACATCATACATGACAGTGCTTGTAATAGACATGCCCGTATCAACCCGTGTCAGCTACGATGTCCTCATCACATCGAAGAACTCCCATTCCTGGCCTCCATCTCTCTCTCAATCTCTCTTGCATAACACAGCCAAGAAGATTGAAAAAAAAAAAAAGGGTTCTTCAATCACACCACACCTCCTCACCTACCCAAACGCTCCAATTCACAACTTCTCTTCTCCTACGATGATGCTGATACCAACTCATTCAATAATTTCCCCTCATAGGACAAACTTTGCTATTTAGGATCTCCTCGTTAATGCCATTCAATAACTTGATTTCTTCTTCAGCCCCCACTCCTCACATCATCACCGGGACCCCTACTCCTACCCCTTCCTTCCTCGTTTTTCTTTTCTTCCCCACCCCCGTTTTTCAACACGGAAATAGAGCAATTGTCAAAGCTCTTCCTAACAGCAGCTTCTTCTTCCTCTTCCACACCTCACATCCCTTCGCTCCTCCTCGGCTACCCCTGTTTACGGTGCCCAAAAATAAGGCAGGCTCAGTTACCATCAATGTTGCAACAGCTGGTCAGGTTAAACCACCGTGATCTCCATGGCTGATCTAGTTCGCTTCAACACTATGCCTCGACAGCGATGTTTTGGGTTCTTCTAAATGAGAAAGAGAAAGAGTGAGAGAGAAATCTAATTAAATCAGAATGGTGGACAATTACATTTGCGAGAATGTTCCGTCCTCAAGATTTGGTCCTTTGGTGGCGCAATTGGAGTCTATAATCACGCCGCCGTAACAAAACGACTGGAAGCAGCTTTTATTCTTGAGGTGAAATCCCCTCCTTCCCTTTAGGAGAGTTTCTTCTATTTGGAAATAAGGAAAGGATTAAAATAGATTCTAATGTTGAAGAAATACGCTTGGATTATCGGGTCAAGATGGTTGCAATAGCTGTTGCTTAAATCATGCACGAACAACACCGGAACGCTACTCCTGCTGCATGGTTTACCATGACTTATAGTGTGTGTTCCCTTGTTTCCCTAAACCGTTGCCAAGGAAATTAGATTATCAAAGTTCGAGTAAAGAGCGAAGGGAGCATGCGGACCTACAGGTATACTAGAGGAGAAGGTTGCGTTTTCGATGATTGAGCTGACTGATGAGGATTGTACTCGATTCCAAGCTACAATGTTCAATGAAGCTGTGAAGAAGTTCTTTGGTCAGCTTGAAATGGGGAAAGTCCATTTCATTTCGAAAGGAATTTTGAGGGTTGCTAATAAGCAGTTTAAGATAGTTCAAACTGACTATGAAATGACTCTGAATGAGAATTCTAAGGTGGGAGAGGCTAGTAATGAAGCAGCTTTATTCTTGAAACAAAAATTCCACTGTCCTTGTGGATATGCTGGACTCCAACGTGAATAGGAAAGAATTCGTTGATGTACTTGGAGTTGTTCAAAGTGTATCTCCTACAATGAGCATACGTATCTCCTACATTTTTTATGCTTTTAATGAAGAGACAAAGCACTCTAATTTCTATCAAAGCAAACAACAACATCACTGCCTTTCCTCGACATGAGTTCCTTCACCTTCTTCACATCTTCGATTATCCACTCTAGCGAGTCGTCAAGTTTTGGTTTCATTCCTCGTTCTAGTCAACACAGCCCCAATGGTAATGAAGGTGATGAACTCGCATCTCTTGATCCTACTTTGACTGTTATTCATTTCCTACTTCAATTCCTTTTGCAACTCTATTTCCATGTCTTTTATTCAACTCCAGCGAGAGGGCAAAGGAATAGTTAAAGTTGGCTCAAGAAGAGGGTGACCAAAGCTCGTTTTGCAAACTTCGTTAGTTGATCCTTTCGTCCAACTTCCTTCCATCTTGAGCATCATCATGAACGTCAACACTCAATTGCATTCTCTGTTCTCCATTTTTTTTATTTTTGCTTTCCGGTGAGTCGCCACCTATTAAGTCAATTCTATTTGCCTTTCATGAAACTCATCCCTCACATTATAGTATTGAAAGCTCTACTCTCCTAGCATTAAGTGCAACAAATTATACGATAATGAACAATTGAACTATAACAAGTGTTTTCTATTGGTTGTCTAAAAATATACTAAATAGAATATGATGACAATATTATAATAATCTTTCTTAAGATCGTTTGTTTTAGACATATATCCTTGGGATGAATCACCCGTACTTACTAACCTATATATCTTCATTTTATACCTACATTTGTTAAGAAGAAAATAATAATAAACATCAAATAAACACACAATTATACATACATACATACATATATATATATATATATATATACATATTCATTGATACATTGAAAATAAAATCGCTTGATAACGTATGTGAGATATGGTTATTATATTATAATTATAAAATCATGAAGCACTAATTCAAAATGAAGAAATTACAATTGAAATACTAAATTGGGTATAATCAGGAAATAAACAAACCCTACTTAGTACTATTAGTTAATTTAAGGTTTTGCTTCGATCCTAGGTATTTATTCTATTTTATTTTATTTTATCATTAGGTAAAGTGATCACAGGTTAGAATCGCTTGATGAATGTTATGACCATTGATGACCATAAACAAGTAAGTGGGAAACTTTATGATATGTTACAATGTTGTAATTGGTTTTGATATGTTGTGTTTGATCTTGGTATGTTGTATATGTGTCTTGCCTCGTTTGGTTGCAATTGCAATTGTTGTAATTTTTATTATTTCCCTAGTAAACAATGGGGCAAAGAAGTTAGAATGGAAGTCGTATGAAGAAATTAATAATTAGGTAGATTACGGATAGATACTATTGTAACAATATAAAGAATAGAATGGGCTAAGGGTAGATATCACTATCTTAACGATAGTACCTTGCCTATTTTGCTAATGCTATCATTACAGATTTAATATCCAAATTCAGCTTTGTTTTCTTAAACTAAATTAATACATGTAAACTTAACTTTTTCTATATATATATATAGTTGATGTTTACGCATAGACGTATGGAAAAAACTATGTATCATTATGCACATGTATAAGAATCTAATTATGAATACGTATATATATTTAGACAAAACGATTTTCCTACTATATTTATGTAGGTTACATTTGTACCTATAATTATACAAATCATAAACAAAAGTCTTTATTTTTCAATGCAATAATTATATCCTTTTACTTCTCTTGAGTACATGAGGAAAAATATTTAACAAATTTATCCTTTAATTAAAAACAAGTTATAAATATATATATATTGTTATTGTATATATGTATAATACTTGAGGATTTGGAAGGATACATTTTGTATTTCCCTGCTCGACTCTTGAAGGTATAGAATCGAGTACTTGAAAAGTGCAATAACATAAAGGTGTTAAGGAATGATAATTGTAAATCAATCCCAAGTAGTTGATTTGACATTTAAGTGAAATAGCACAGAGGTGTCGAGAAATGAGGACTGTAGCTTCATCCTGAGTGGTTGATTTGATGATTGAGGAGATTCAAATTATATTACACTATTATTTAACTAAAATTTTGTGTCTAGCTTGATCTTTTCTATTCGATTAGTCTAGCCTTCCTTGCTTTATTTGTGATGTGAAATGCATGATTTCTTCTTATTATAGTAAATGTGAAAATGAGGTGTAACAGATTTACTTATGGGATTTCATTTGGTTCCTATTATTTGTGCTTAGAATTGTATTCTTTAAATGCTTAATAGTTTACTTTATTTCCATAAATGTGCATTAGCTTACGATTATATACTATTCGATCACCTCGAACTAATTAATTAATGGATTGGATTTAACTAAAATTAGACATGCATTTACATAAGATATTGCATGAAATTGAAGGCCATCACAGCTACAAGGCTTGCCAGAAGTAATCAGACGACTACTGTTCTGCCAAGTGCGAACTAAGTGATTAGGGGATTGTCGTGCCTTGATGGTTTTGAGTCTAACCGATCCTTGAGGGTGTTACTCAATGCATGAGGCACGTGAGCGTTCAGTGTATGAGAACACTCTAGCTGATGATATCAAAGTTAAAAGATATTTAAATTATCAAAGAGATAAGATAATTAAACCAGGTAATGAGACCTGGGCACTCATGGCTGCTTTGGAATCCCTAACCCAAGGTCAAGGGGAACATAAACCCTAGACTTCAAGTCAATTACCGAAAGACCGCGTAAGATGCTACATTCATATGGTTGTTCATGCATAGCATATGATTTGATAACTTGATTTGAAATTGCTTGTGCGTGTATAGTATTGAGAGTATTGCACTCTCATTCACTAAGTTATAGTGTGCTAACCCCTCCATAGACTATTTTGCAGGTGAAAATCTTAAAAGCTTGGGGTAGGACAAGGTATGAAGTGTCAAGAGTTTTTAGAAGCCAAGAATGATAAAGTAAGAATTGCAAATGGTAGACTATTTAGATGAAATGTTATTTTTAGGACCATGATGTAAATTTCGAAATCTTGAGACTTAAGGTTTTATTCCATTTTACTAGTTGGTAGGGGATTCCAACTCTCCACAATCTTGGTTGATCGTAGGACATGAATCCATAGTTATGCTTTTCTAGTATGATTATATGTAATATGATTAATCATAAATGTAATTAATTATTTAGAGTCTTATGATCTCTAAATCATAAGACGGTTATCAAGTAATGGGTGCATACGTGCCATGATAATTTTTATAGGAAACTTCCAGGCCCCCTTCGGGGCATGACACATTGTGCCATAGGCAATGCTACCAACAGAAGATGGCTAAAGCGTTTAATAAGAAAGTACGACCGAGAAGCTTCAAGGAGGGAGATTTAGTATTGAAGAAAGTGTTGCCAAACGTGCAGGATCCTAGAGGAAAATTCACTCCAAATTATGAAGGACCCTATGTTGTGAAAAAGGTCCTAATAGAGGGCGATTACCTATTAATAATCAATGTTGTATATGAAGGACCCTATATTGTCGACATGCATGATCGTGTTAATGTAGATGCACTTTGTTAACGCAATGCAATGAAGTTATATTACCCATGAATAATTAATGAAATCTTTTATTGAACTAGATGAGAACGTCAACAATATTAATCTCTTTATGACATAATTTTCATTGTTTATGAGCAAAGTTGATATCCTCTGGGGTTGTTGATGTTGGATTGGTCAATGACCAACCCTTGCCTATGTACTTCACTTGATAAGTTCCCTATTCTCAAATTCCTTACATTACATTATGAAAAATAACCAAGCTAACACCTATAAAACAAATGGTTAAATGCTTCATAATGACTTAATCCTTTTCTTGGGAAGTTTTATTGTTGGGAAAAGGACTAACCCAATTTCTGGAGTTAGCATACCTTGAAGGGTTAATTCCACCACAGAATAGAAGATATAACCACAAAGATTGGTTACAGACATTTATGGCTCAGCGAGCGAGTGACTATTGGGCGACAAGTAAAAAGCTACCACTAGGACGGAATCTATGAGATTGGTAAAATCCGTTCTTTAGTAAAGTAATTTTTATTGAATATCATGTTTTAACATACTTTCAAAACCTCAAAAGGTTGATATAAAGAGTATTTATTAATTAAGTCTAGCCTTGTTAATAGCTAGCTAGCCAGTTAAGTCCATTCTCATTAGTAGATAGCAAACTCTTTTAAGTCTAGTCTCATTAGTAGCTAGCAATGCATTCAAGTCCATTCTCGTTAGTAAATGGTCTCACACTAAAGTCCATTCTCATCAGTAGATGGCAAACTCTTTAAGTCTAGTCTCGGTAGTAGCTAGCAACACATTCAAGATCATCCTCGTCGGTAGGTAACAAACCTTGAAGTCCATTCTCATTAGTAGATGGCATCACTTTTAAGTCTATTCTTGTTTAGGGGTGGTAATTGCGGGGCGGGTCTACGGGTTGACCCTCGCCCGCTTGACCTACAGGGCGGGGCGAGCAATTCCCGCAGGCGGTGGGCTAACCCGCCAGAAAAACGCAAGTGCAGACGGGCGACAATGGACTGAAACGTCACAAAAAATCTAGACCCGGAAAGAAGAAGGGTCGGGGAGCAGGGAAAAGAGTCGAGTCGATCAGGCTTGACGACCGGGAGAAGCAAAACGACGACCGACGACATGACGATGCCGACGCCACCAGACCGCACCTTCTCCTTCGCAGCTTGACCTCGTCCCGGACCGTCCGTGCACCCCCTGTACTCCGCTCCGCAACTCGACTCTCGCCGGCATCATAGAACTTTGTAAGAAGATTTGGATCGTCTGCAGTCCACACCATCCGACGTCCGTGCCATGTAACTCATCCGCACACAGCTGGCAGCAGCCCACATGGCCACACCCCCGCACACCGCACCTTCTCCTTCGCACTATGCAGCTTAACGTCGCGCCACCACTGCCAACCGCCTGTTTTACATAATACAAAAAAAAAATTATTGTGGGTCGTGCGGGCCAGCCCTCATGGCCCATGGGGCGGGGCGGGCCGACTTTCCTGACTCGCCAGACTTGTGGGCCACTGCGGGCTAGCATGCGACGACCCGCGGGCTGGTGCGGGTCAGGGCGGGTAGGCCCATTTGGCTCGCATTACTGGCCCTATTCTTGTCAGTAAAAAGCAAACCTTTAAGCCTAGTCTCATTAGTAGCTAGCATCATGCTTAAGACCATCTTCGTTATTAGAATGCAAATATTGAAGTCCTATCTTGTTTATAGTAGGCGTGTCATTCTAGATTAAGGGCAAAAATAGTGTTTTTTTTTTTTTTTGGCTTTATAGCAAAGCTCTATTCTAACTTCACTATAAAGAGGGGCAGCTGTAGACACTCTATTTTTGCCCCCATCTAGATTTTAAAAAAATAAAATATATGATTAAATAAATAATAAAATAACATAAAATATTAATGATAGTAAAAAAATCCTGGTTTAAAAAATAAATAATACATAATAAAGAAAATAATAATAAAAAAAAGAAAAAATAATAAAAAGTGAAAAAAGAAAGAAAGAAAGAAAGAAATAAAGAAAAATGAAGAAATTTTAAAAATGATGAAAAATAATAAATAACAAAATTAATAAAAATTGTGAACATTTTCAACAAAAATAAGGAAATATGAGACTCTAAATTAATTTTGGGAACCTCAAAATCAATAATAAAAAAAAAAAAAAACCAAGATCGTTAGCTCATATATAATTTATGTGTAATAATAAACGGAGAATTGGGTCGGCTCAACTAGTTTGAGTGGTTACCTAATACATGTAGGGAAGGGTCAAGTCGAGTGTTCGAATCCTATCCAAGGATCTTTGTGCCATTTTCAATTTTTTTTCCTCGGATTGCCATGTGTCGACCTTTGATTGGTCAAATTTGATCACGTGCTCAACACGTGATTGTCTTCAACCTCCAGCCGACAATCATGGGAAGAAGATAACGACGAATTTGGCTATTCCAAGCTCGATTTTTAACTCAAATCCACCATTATTCAACTAATAGAATGATAAATATCATTAAAAACAAAAATTAACATCAATCTTTAACTAAAAAAAAAATCAAAAATCAAACCAAAAATGGAGTATATCCCCACTTAGATTTGGCGCAATCCAAGGTCCCCCAAGCACATCAATGGACTCTTATAAATAGATCGAGGTCCCATAACTTCAAGAGGCTGAAAAAAAAAATCACAAAAAACACCCTAACAAACTACTTCCGAAAGCTTTCTCTCTCTAGAATGCCAACCATCGCCTTCTCTTTAGGATAGCTCCACTTGCACACAATCTTAAACCACCATTTAGGTGTTAGAAGACTCCTTAGGTCACATAAAAGAGAAAAAACCTTATCCTTTGATCCAATTTTGCCTAGATCGACAAGATCGAAAAACACCCAAAACCACCATTCACGGCCACCTCTCAAACCACCACTTAAACTAGCTTTTAGGCAAAAATAACACTACCAATCAATTCCTCACCCCAAAAAACTTAGGAAAGCACTCATCAATCACCCCTAACAACTGCTAAATCACCACCGATACGGAGCTCCACCACCGCGACTCGCGACCCATGATCCAATCCAACCCATGACCCATGATCCGACCCGCGTTGTCCAAAAATCCGATTGGTTTTTCTCTTTTTTATTATTATTTTTTAATTATTTTTTTTCATTTTTTAGATTACTTTAATTAAAAGTAAAAAAATATAAAATGTAAAATAATAATAAAAAATAATAATAATCATAACAAATAGAGTACCCATCAGGTTTTCGTGATGTATATCATTGCTCGATGGTGAATAAAAAATAATAATAAAGAAAATAAAAAATTTTAATTAAAAAAATCTATAAAAAAAACATGAAAATAAAAATCTTTAGTACAAATTTGGATTTTAAAAATATAAAATAAAAATGAAAAAAATAAAAAAAAATAAATTAAATAAGTAAAAGTCTTAGTATAAATAAAATATTAGGAGCAAGTGAAAATGATAAAAATATATAAAAAGGTAAAGTTTTTTAGTTTAAGGTTTTTAGTTAAATAAATAGAATAAGAATAAAGGATAAAGTAATAAATTTTTTTAATTAAAATCTAGCATTTTAGGGTTTTGTCACTTAGAGTTTTTTTCCTAAATAAAAAAAGAATCATCTGATAATCTAAGCCATTTAAATAAAAATTAATATGATTAAATAACATAAACCCAATGTTTTTATTAAATATAATTAACCAACAAACTAAAATTTTTATATAAAAAAAAAGTGAAATATGGATGGTTTGATCCTTGCTAGTAGGTATATAGGCACCGTCAAAGCAACCATAGTAAAATAAAAAATTTAGGTTAGGGAAATAATCATAATAAACTAAAAATAAAATTAAGTTTAAAAAATAATAAAATAATGAAAGAAAAAAATTAAAAAATAATATTATTAAATTAAATAACATAAAACCTTTAAAATTTTAAATAAAATAAAAACTTTGGAAAAATTTAAACAAAATAAAGGCTTCATAAAAATAAAAACTTTAAATTATTAACAATAAAAGCCTTAGAAAAATTATTGTAATAAACTCTAGACTTTAAGTTTCCTTTTAACATAAATTCAAAATTTTATAAAAGCGTGAAAACATAAATAATAATAATAATAATAATAATAATAAATAGCATATTATAGTACATAGTAGTAGAAAAAAGATAGAAATATAAATAACTTTTAGTAAATAATCTTGAAAATTTTACATGGTAACCGTTTAGATTTTAATAGGTTAGCTTTCGAATCCAGTACATTTGGTTTATATTTTTCCAAAATACTTTTTAGGAAAATTCGCAGATTAGTAGCAAATTAAGGTTAATCCACCTAATTAACTTTAACTTTATTTTTCAACTTAGACTAGTGGCAACTCCTTTTTCAAAAATAAATTTCCTTAATTTAGTCAAGTAACCTATGTTAAATTGATAAGATTTAGTATAGATTAAAACTAAGGAAAATGGTCAAAAACACGACTCGATAAATCCCTATTTGATATTCTTTCCTACAAATAGAGTTTTAAAACTGTAAAAATAAAACAAATTTTATTACCTCTTGAAATCAACAAAAGCCTTGATTATGTATAATTTACAAACTTTAAAACTCATGAACTTTTTTTGATAAATATTATACTTAATAGCTGAATTATATCTATTTTTATAATTAATTATCTAAAGTTTAAAATTGTCAATTTAAGTCCTAAACTTTATTCATTTTTATAATTAACGATTTAAACATTTCTTGTTTTTGCAATTCTCAACTTAAATAGAGTTAGTCTTGGTACCACGAATAACCTTGAAATGTTTTTAGGTTTTAAATTGATACTTTTAAATTTCAAATAGTAAATTGCAAAAATAGTAAAGTTTAGGTACCATATATGATGTTTACCTACTTTTTATTTTTTATAACTTATATCCTTATGCTTGAATATTGTAATATTAAGATTGCAGCTCTACATCACATTATAACATATTGAAACAAAAAGGTACAAGGTAATCAAAGAATGCATACTTAAACCACAATATCAACTTAAAGAAGAGAAGTGTCTTGTGTTTAATTGTCATATAGAGTGCTGAGTTACAATAACGGATTAGGGAAAATTATAAAAATATGATCTGTGTTTTAGTACTTTGGTAAACATTTTGATATATGTTTTAATTTCTAATAAATACATGACCTCAATTTCTTTACTTTGTGTTAATGATAGATAGGGGAAACATGTCGATTTCTTATTGGAAAATAATATTGTTAAATTGTTTAACCAATTAATATAAATAAAAGTTATTTAAAAATACAGACAAAAAGGGAAAAAGAACGCAGAAAACAAATAGAGCACCAATGGAAAATGACGAGGAGAAGTCATTACGGTCACATTCTTTGAGGAAAAGCTCAATTAATGACTTTTCTAGTGCAAACCGTGCTATCGAGGAAAGGCTTTGTTCTTGCTAACCATGTTTTTTTCATTCTTCATTTTTTTTATTTTTTTTATTTCTAATAATTTTTTATTTATATTATTTAGATTAAATCCATTTAATAATGTTATGAACTAACTAAAAATTGCCATGTGTCCTTTATCTATTATTAACATAAAGTAAAGGAATACAGATTATATATTTGTAAAAATCAAACTTGGGTCACTTGTTTGCAAAAGTATCAAAATACGGTCATGTTTTCGTAATTTTTCCAACAAATTATAAGTTATAAGTATAAAGTAAAAAAATGTAGCATACATAAACTGCAAATGTCAACTTAAATTAGAGATACTAGACATGCTTAATTATCTAATAAGTGTTTACCTAAAATGACGGATTATAAAAAAGACATGTTAACTTAGTTAGATTTCATAATGACACTCAATGCAAAGGCAAACCTAAGGGGAGACTCGAGAAAAAACTAATTAACAAATTTATTTCAAAAGTAAAAAATATATATTATATTTATATTTTTAAGTGTAAATATTATTATAAGAATCAACATGGTCAAATGGTTAGTTATTTGTTTTAATACACTCAAGGTCATGAGTTTAATTCTCATTATAGTCACTTTTGCTTTTTCAATTTGCATTTATTATTGATCTTTCAATAAATAATCTTTATTCACTTTTTTTTTTTTTTTCAACTATAACTAGTAAAATTGAGTTTCATTAATAAAAAAAGATGATTGTTAACAAAATAAATTTTCAATAAACACTATTTATTTATTTATAACTTTATGATGAACAATAGCTATATTCAATAGTATAAATATTTTAATCAAATCACATAAAACATTAGAAAATAATAACAATTTAAAATACTTAAAGTACTAACATTCCATTTGTTTCACAATTTGTCAATTTACTTAAATTTTTTTATCTTCTTCCTCTTGAACCCTTCTCTTCAATTTCACTTTTTCTCTTCATAACTCCAAACCCCCTACTTTTCTCCATCATCTGTAATCTCAAACCCAAAATCACTCAAAGCCTAAACCTTGACTTATAATTCACACACCTGCATGCCTAAAACCTACAGAAACACTTGCAATCACTTCAAAGTTTTTAACTTTAAGTAGAAAACTAAAGACAATTAAGTAAAACTCAAACCCTAATAAGCTAATATAAAGTTTAAACCTTGTGTCATTTTTAACATACCTAAATTTCTCTAAACCTATTGAAGCACTAAGATTAGTGACAATTCATGGTTATAATCCATTTCCAAAGAAAGAACACCTAAAAGAGGAAAGAAAAAGAAAATGCAGTACTTTACATGAAAGAAGTCGTATTGCAGTGCAAAGAGCAGCAACAATACGTGAAAGAAGCGGTCTCAGCATCGAATACCTCTGTTGCAGTGCACTCTACCTACATTGATGGGGTAAAGAATACCAACACTACGCTTAATAACTATTCTCAAGGGGAGGTGTTAAACCCTAATTCAATCCAATTCAAACCCAATTACTTTTTCAGTTGACCATATCTTTGCAAATGGGGTTGCTTTATATGGTTTTGTGTAGGCAAATTAGGTTTCACTATGTTATCCTCTCATACATTAGGGTTAAAGTTTGGGTATGGACAATCTAGGGCTTTAGTGTTTGTTGAAAAAGTACTTAAGGGATTGGGTTTTCTTTTTCCCTCTCAATTAGTTTTTTTTTTTTTTTATGTGGCAATAATTATTTTACAACTCAACTTTATAAAATTTCCTTGACTTAGATTTTTTTTTTCTACTGTTTCTCTTTTGTGTTAATGTTAGATCCTAATCTATGTCATTATCTAAGTGGATGGTGACATGTATTATTTTTCACCTACATAGTTGTACAAAAGCACATGTTAATGATTGATTGCATGGGCAGGCCATGTCAACAAACGAACTTTAGTTGTGTGAAGGCAGGTAACATAAATGTATTCAAAAGCTTTAATTGGGTATCAAATTGATTTATTTTAAATTTTAGGTGCTAAATTGAAAAATTAGTCAAATTTTAGGTAGTAATAGCGACATTAACCCTTTATTCTATGAAAACATTTTAGTTTCCTTTTATTATTTTTAGATGGCTAATTGTTAGCTATTATGTTATTTTTAAATTGTATGGTCTATATTTGCCATTTCCATTACATAAATAGTTTTTTTCTTAATGGTTTTGAACATTGGATGATTGATATTAATTGAGTAAGCATTATTTCCATCAAGATTGGCGTGATTCCATCTTCTTCATTTGTAGTGAGGCCATTATAAAATTCATTAGTATTGTGAGGCCATTAACCATCTTTTTTTATATTTTATCAATCCGTAGTATTCATGATATCATCACAACAACAAGGCACATACTTTGTTGATCAATATTTGTGAGTTAGGTTGTTTAGTTATTAATAACCCTAAATTGGAGTAAGTTCTTATGGCAACGATTGATTGCAAATTACAATTGTTGAAGTGTGAAAATAATGTGAATAGGAGATTGAATCAACAATCAAGGATTAAAGGTCTTTGAAGGCATTCCTTATTATAATTTTTTTTAATTCAATTTTCTTATTTTATTTTTCATACCCTTATTAATAATTTCTATTCTTTTAAATTAATTTAACTTTTATTAATCAATCTCAAGCTACTCTTCTACTTTAATTTTGTTCCTTTTTTACTCTCATGGAAGCACTCAAGGTACAATACAACATTGCTAAAATGCTTTACCAAGTCGCTTAACACTTACTTGTGTAAAAGCAAAAACAATATCACAAACAGAAAAAATTCATATTATACTACTAAAAGACCTTAGTACTTAGGAGTTTAAAAGTAACAAAGCTGTAATGATAGATATGGCTATAAATGGGTTAAGCCAAGCTGAGTTAACTCTTGTAAGCTTCAAGCTTAACTCATTAAAAAAGTTTCAAGCTCGAGTTGAGTTAAGCTAAGGTTTTATCGAGCTTGAAAATTATAAGCTTGAATTCATTAATAAATTAATGCTTAAGCTTAGCTCATCTAAGTCAACAAGTCTAAGCTTATTTATCTAAACGAGTCCAAGATGGAGCTCATGGAGATGAATGAACCCAAACAAGCTAGCTCATCAGTCTCTTCATAAGCCATAATGTTAGCTATATAGACAAGAGCTTGTTTACAAGCTTGTTCATAAGCCAGTTTAGTAACAATATATATAAGAGTCTACTCATAAATATGTTTATAAGTCATTTTGTTAATAATATAAAAGAGAATCTGCTCATAAGCCTGCTTATGATTAGCCTACTGGCAAGGCTATTTGCAAGCTAGCTCATTAATAATGCAAATGAGCTTGTTTGCTAGCTTGCTCACAAGACAGCTCGTTCATAATACAAATGAGCATGTTCTTGAGTTAGCTTGCAAGCTTAAATAGGAACTAAAAATCATCTCATTTAAATAAACAAGCTTCATTTTGAGCTCCAACTCAACCAGTTTACTAATCAAGCTCTAGTTGAGTCGAACTTAAAGCAAGTTGAGCTTAAGTAGCTTGGAAATATCTAGACTCATTTACAGTCTTACAAGTAAATGGGCAAAAAACTTATTACTTTTTTAATCACATAACTAGGCCTTTATATAAAGACTCTTGACATGTTTGATTGACTTCATAGAGGTAGAATGAAATAGCTATTCTTCTTTTACAAAGTTATTATTGTACTTAATTTGTGGAATAAATATTTGCCTAATTCATGGATTGCAATTCTTTTTTAGGACTAAAGAAATAGTTATTCCATCTTTTTTTTCTTTTTTTTTTTTTCAATCGTATTTCCATACTAATCTTTCTATGAAACATTAGTACAAAAATGATGGCATGGATTGGATAAAGGTTTATTGATATATTTACAACTAAATATGGTAATATCTATTAATATCTCCCATTCCTTAGTAGTTGTTATTATATTCTCACATTGTTTTATTTTTCCAACCAAACATGCCATTCGAGTATGATTATATTATAAGAAAAAAAATATGGTATTGCCTTAACAATCCAAGAAAATATTAATATATCACAAAATTGATCCACATAAAAATTATTCTTGTTCTAGCATAGCAACCTTCCAATTTTCTTTTTTTTTTTTAAGCAACATCATAATTGTGAGGATTTTGCAGCGCCATGTTCCATATTTGATAAAACAACTAGTTAAAAAGTTCTAGTTTCCCTCGTAGATTTCGTATCATAATTTGCAAAAGTAATTCTACTAGCTACAAGAAAATCAAACATGTCACATGCCCAGTTCTTGATATTTATATCATTATTAGCGATTACCAATGTTATAATAGAAAGGAAATGAAATGTTATTAAGAATATGCAAAGTGATTATTACAATTTAGATGCTACAGAGTCAACATCAAGCCTTCCTTCAAATTAACTTGGAAGTATCATTATCATCAATAGTGCTTGCAAAGGAAGCTCTTAAGCCACAAAGTAAAGTGTTTATGGTATCTCTTGAGTCCATTTTTGTAATCCACATGGTTAACTTCAAATCGAATAGTAAATCCATTGCTTCATTCGAAGTTATCCAATAATGACCATGCAAAATAGCCCATCTCATTTATGGCTTCCCTATAGAAGAGAATTCAATCAATATATATTTATATATTACATGTCAATTGCTTTCTTTTCGTGCCTTTATGCTTTCCCATGATAATCATCTATAATGTATAAAAGGAAAAGATCTACTTTAAGGAGTAATAAAAAGAAGCATTCGAATAAATATTGGAAGAATAAGTATGGTTACATACATAATTGCCTATCAAAGGTACTAAAGGTGGTGACAATAGTAATCAGTCCTCATCGAGTTACCTATTTGTTGCTTTAATGGTAATGTGGAGTTGATAAACTTATCCACTCCTAAAGTCGAATTGAATGTAGAGGAAAACAAAGAAACCATGAAAATGCATCAAATACCCAACTTTGGAGGTTAAGCTATAGCAAGTAAGAATATTCAACAATTTCATAGGCAATCTACTTACCATTTCCTCTAATGTAGATTATTGGGTTTTTATACTTATTCTTTACATATAATAGTCAATGTCTTTTTCCTCGTGCATAAGAATACAGCTAGCTTGAAGCAGTCTATGCATGATTCAAGAAAATATCAATTTTAAGAAATCCTATGTGTGCATTTGTATTTCCAATAGAAGGAGAAAATACAAGCATATTTCTTCTTTGCCCAAAGCAAGCACCTCAATTGTTTGGCTTTTTTTTTTTCTAATAAAATTTATTGTCATGTTTTTTAAACATTTCATTCAATTTGCAAGGATGATGAATGATTCTTTGAAGCATGTTATACATAAAATATATATACGCCACTATATAGGAGATAAATGTTATAATATGTAATGTATATAAACAACATATATGATCCAATAAATGCAAATACATATGGTTAAGCTAATGAAATCTCCTATAGGCCTCCATTAACTACCCTTATTATGGCCTGCACAAGAGCTATCACCACACTTTCCTCTTCATCCTTTACCTCCTCATCGAATGAGTTCTCTAATGACACCTCTACCTCTTTACACGTTACATCTAACACTTCTTCATCTTCCAATGCT
This sequence comes from Laguncularia racemosa, assembly GCA_037954665.1. NCBI lineage: Eukaryota > Viridiplantae > Streptophyta > Magnoliopsida > Myrtales > Combretaceae > Laguncularia > Laguncularia racemosa. The sequence continues at coordinate 8,832,612 of JBBMOL010000014.1, read as the reverse complement.
ACTATTGTTGTTGTTGGTGTTGATTCTTACCGCTTTACTACTAACATCTTCTTAAGGGGGGTAAGAGTTTGATGAGGAGGAGTGATGATAGGCTCCCCCAAATGATTAGCAAAGCTTCATGAGAGTCCCAAGATTTGAATCATCTACCATTGGGTTACTTACTAGAGGGAAAGTTGCTAGATCTTCTTACAAGATTTCAAGGGAATAGGAAGAACTCTAGCAACTGACACTTGAAAATGTTAGGGAACAAACAAGTAAAGAAAAGTTATCCTCCAATACATACCACACTTTATATAGAAAGAGCTGCACAGAAAAAATGAGCAAAATAACATTATGAGACATAGGTGACGCATGTTATGAAACTTCATGAGCATGCCTTAACAAGGTTCGTCCATGTGTCATCGATCATGTGGCGTACTATAAAATTTCGATGGATAAGAAAACTATCAGAGTCACGTCCGCACATATTAATTACCTGCAATCTACATACATCTACATCATTAAAATAATAATGGCACGTATGCAGAATATGAAACGAATCGAGCATTCCATTGCTGTCATTTTATATGTATGGTGTAGATTAATTAGAAGTGGTATGCATAAAGTATTTACCTTAAGGAGTAATCCTAGCATTCCATCTATTTTTAAGGTTTGGCAAGACAAGAGATGACTATATTAATGTGAGTTAGGCTCCTCAATTGCATCCTAAATTGAGAAAAAGCATGCCTACTTACTATCCCAATCAACAGAATGATTTGAGTGTTTCGAGGAAATCTAATGTTAACTTGCTAACTTGATGGGACATCAAAGCTAGCTTGTAAAGAATTTGAAAAATGAAAAGTGGCACTATAATTACTTTAAATGCAACTACAACTTTAACTAGAAGATGAAAGCTCAATGAAGATCTTGCTTGATCTCACTCACCAAACAGCATAAGAGCTTAGCAAAGACCTTGTTCGATCTTAGTTGCTAGATAGAAGATTGGCAAAGGCCTTGCAAAATCTCATTTGTCAAGTAGCATAAGAACTTAGCAATGACCTTATTCAACCTCATTGACTAAATAGTGAACTAGCAAAGACCTTGCTTAGTCTCACTCTCTAACTAAACAAAAACCTAGTGAAGGACTTGTTTAGCCTTACTTGCCCTAGTGCCAATCCATAGCAAGATTACTAGTTGCCACCTCAAGCACCACTACAAAGAATGCCCCTAACTTTGGCTAAAACTTAGACTACTCATTTCTCTCCTTATCGACTCTAGATTGATGATAGTAGGGGGCAAGTGTTAATGGCTATTTCTCAATAGGCCTTAGGCCTACTAAGTCCAATTTAAACCTTCTCCTTTACCCAAACGTAAACAGGCTTATCGTAACTATCACATGATGATTTGCTACAAGGCTTAATGTGTCTACAGTAGTTGATGCCTAAGGACTTAGGAGCATATGGAAAGGGTCCATCAATTACCCAACCCCTGAAGATCCATATATCTTGAAGACCCACCTACAAAGGGAACAAGTAAGTTGAACACATAACTCTCTCTCTTTCTAAGTGTTGTCATTGTGATTTCTCAATGCCCCTACATCCGACTGACTTAAGCATCTAAGTAATAATGTTAGATTCATCTCTAACACTATTTGATAGCTTATGTGTGTTTGTTTTATAGGCCTATTTCCCTAAGAGGCCTAGCATGCTAGATTAAGCACTCGAAGGGGTAAGAATCACGTGTCAACACATTCCTTGGGAGTTGTAATTATATTCTTTTCAACAATCAAATGTGTCATTTGAGTATAGTTATATTCCAAGCTAAAAATAACATAATGAAATTACTAATATGTCACAAAAAATAACCTATATCAATAAATTTTTGTTTCATGCATAGTGACCATCTAGTTTTCACTTATTTATTTTAACCAACATCATAATTGTTAGCATTTGGTACCACCATGTTCCATATTTGATAAAATAACCAATAATCAAGTTCTAGTTCCCATCATAATTGATATCATAATCTAGGATAATTATTCTACTAATTGCTAGGAATTCAAACATCTTCCATGCCCATTTCATGACATATATCATTATTAGTGATGACTTATGTTATAGTAGAGGAAGTGATTATTGAGAATATGCAAAGTGCTTATTACAACATGGATGCCATAGAGTTGACATTAAGCCTTTGTTTAAGTAAACTTGGAAGATATCATCATCGATAGTGCTTGTGAAGGAAGCGCTTAAACCACAAAGCGGAGTGTTTGGGGTATCTTTTGAGTCCATTTTTATAATCTACATAGTTGATTCCAAATCGAACAGTGTATCCACTATACCATTCAAAGTTGTCCAACAATGACCATGCAAAATAGCCCTTCACGGTTACTCCTTCCCTATAAAAGAGAAATCAACCATATATTCCAAGTCAGTTTCTTTCTTTTCCAACCTTTGTTTTCCTACAATAATATTCTATAATGTATAAAAGAAAAAGATCTATTTTAAGGAGTAATAACTAAAAAGTATTCAAATGAATATAGGAAGAATAAGTAGTGGTTACATACATAATTGCTTGTCGAAGGTACTGAAAGTGGTGATAATAGTAATCAATCCTCATCGGGTCAGCTAATTGTTGCTCTAATGGTAACGTCGCATTGTTGAACTCATCTACTCCTAAAGTTGTGTTATTCCCAAAGGAAAACAAAGAGACCAAGAAAATGCATCAAATACCCAATTTTGGAGATTAAGCTATAGCAAGTAAAAATAAACAACAATTTCAAAAGTGATCCATATACCATTCTCTGTAATGTAGATTATTGGGTTTTTATACTTATTCTTCACATACAATAGTAGATCTCTTATTCCTCGTGGATAAGAATGCAGCCAACTTGAAGCAGCCTGTGCATAATTGAAGAGAGTATCAATTTTAAGAAATCCTTTGTATATATTTGTATTGCCAACGAAAAGAGAAAATACAAGCAAGTCTTTTCATTGTCTAAAGCAAGCACTTTAATTGTTTGGCATTTATTTCATAATAAAATTTAGTGTTATTTTTTTTTATTATTAAATATTTCATTCAATTTGCATGGATGATGAAAGGTTCTTCAAAGCATGTCGTGTATACATAAAACATATATTTACCATTATGTTTATCTAGGAGATAAATGTTAAAATATGTGGTGTATATAAAGGATGCATTCAATAATCTAATAAGTGTATATAGGAGATGTATGTATGAGGGAGCTAATAAAATTATAACAATGAGATAAGAACCACTTTGCTATGCACTACAAAGTAAAACTTGTTAGCATTTTTCACAACTTAAAAGCATATATCCTCTATTTCTATTTGAGAGTGAATGTATACTTTCTGTTAAAGAAAAAAAATTTGACGTACCGGAATACCAATTGCAACCCCATTAAGAACAGCTGTAAAGTAAATAAATGTTGCCTTATTGTTAATATTCACTATAAGTCAGGAGAATATTAATAGGATATGTACATGCAAAGTCTAAAGCAACAATCTTACAGCTTAAAGTGGCAAGAGAATCTGTTAAATAACTTGGTGGATTGTTTGAGTTCGGGGAATAGCTTGCATAATAGGCCGTGTAGTAATTTATTCCAATATAATCGAATGATCCTTTTACCATCATTGATTGCTCCTTTGTGAATTTCGGAAGCCTACTTCCTACATAAGAACGCATGCTATGTGGATAGTCACCATATACTAATGGATCCAAGAACCTGTTAAAATCATAAAAAAAAGGCAAAATTGTAACATACATTAATATATATATGTACGTGTATTGTTTGTCACAGAAGTTAGATGGATTAATTATCACAATACAAACAATTAACAATAAAAAAAATAGATTAGGAAAAGAGGAAAGCAACATGCAACGTGGTAAAAAGGAAAAATAAAATAAAGTAAAATAAGGGTGAAAAACCAAGATTAGCACCCATTAACCAAGCCACTACAGTCAACATGTCCATGTTTCCATTTGTATAGAAACTACAAGGTTATTAAATTTAGATCAAACCTACCTATGGAAATTGTTTTAGGCCCTACAAGCCTAATTGGGTTTGACTAGACCTAATTGCTTTCCATTTTAAAGACATAGTGTTATATGATTTGAAGCTTCAATAATCAAAATTACTAAATATTAACAATGAAATTTCTCTTTGTTTTATTTTTGCTAACTATATATTAAACAATTAATAGGAGAGAGAATTCAAATTTGTTCCATTCTTGAAGAAGAAGTTTTTATGCCAATTGCATTATAAATAAAGCCTAGCAAGTTGCATACTTGGTGGTAATAGAGAGAAAATGGAATAATTATTTCCTCTCAACTGTTTTTTACCTTCTTTACTTAGAAAAATTAGGAGAAAATTTTAATTCTTAGGATTTTCTATTACTACTCTCTTGGGAATAAATATTAGCTAAAAAAATGGAATTTTTTATTACTTAAGGAATAAAAAGTTCAAATATTATGACTATTATATCTATATTAATACTGCAATTAACAACCAAATAGTGGTAAACTAGTAATTTTATTTATATTCTCAACTTAATGTTATAATTAATAAGGTGAAGTAAACACTAGAATAAGTATTCTTTATAATAAAAATTCATTACTTATTTCCTTTTATAGTTATTCTCAAGATATAACTTTTCTGTTCCTTATTTATTATATTATAGAAAGTAAACAAGCCGTTAGAGATATTTTATTAACTTTACCATTTTGCTTTGGTAGTCAAGCATTTTTTTTTTCATCTTTAAATATGATTTCTTGGAATCTATATTTCTTTTGATGTAATGATTATAATTATCTAAGGTAAAAGGATAAACCATGCATTTTTGTCTCCTAAAGCCATGATGCTTTAGTAGATAGTGAAATCTTAGAAATCAAATTCCATTGTATTGGAAATTATTAGGCGTATTCATAGTTCAATTAGGTTTAGTCTAAATCCTTGATGAAAAGAACCTCTTTTAATTGTATAGGGTTTTGAACCAAAATGTTTAAATGTGGCTCAATTTGATATGAATCACTTTGAAAAAATCTTGTTCTAGTTGATAATCTTAACAATTATAGAAATTTTTAACCAAACATTAACAATCAAATTGAGGAATAATACATAAAAAAAAAGCTATATAACATTATATATTGATGACATTGTATCTTAGATAATAGCGAAGGCATGTAAGTCTACTTGGGAGGAGAGAGACAAAGGTAAAGAAAAGGAGTTAATTGTAGAGGTTAGGAGTGTGATAAGAGATGATAATAGCAAGAATGTCAATAGGGTTAGCTTGAAATGCCAATAGGTTTAAAATTAAAAAAATGTTGCTATTTCAAATTACAAGGAGTTTAGTTTGGGTTTAAGCAATTGGATTGAACTGAACCCCTCCAAATTGTTAATTGAACTAAAGTATAGAAGAATTGCATTTTACAATTCTCTCCATTCTATTAGTTCATGGTTTGGTTTGATTTGGGTTGGTGAATAGCTATAGAAGCTATATGTTCCCATTTTCTGTCTAGGGTTGTAAGCGGTCGAGTTCCTAACTCGGCTAACCTGTTTATAGGCTTTATATATATATATATATAATATAAAACTCTATAGAATTTGAAATGAATAATAGGATAAATATTAAACCCATCAGAAACCCAAAACCTGTAAAAAAAATTCACAATTAAGTAAATAAATATTAGTATATATTTGCAAGAATGTAAGCTATATTTTACAAAAAAAAAAAGTTATAATAAATTATCAAGGACTCGAAACTAATTATACAATATTTTTAAAAAATACTAATAAGGTTTGAAACTGGTTTTGGGTTGCTTATTGAAACCATAATGGGTTTGGGGCAGATTTCGAATATTTTATCAAAAACCTTATAGGATTTGAGATAGGTTTGGATAATCTTATAAGATAATAAGATAAGTATCAAGTTAACTAAACTCATCCCACTTACATCCTTGTTTCTATCCCATCCTCAAATCTTCTCAAAACTTTCCCTTTAAAATCAATATTTCGTGTAATTAACTAGATGTGATCTAAGTTCAATTTATTATTTAATTGGCATGCATGTACCATCCAAGCATGAAGTCCAAGGATCTCAGGGCAGCATTTATATTATGCTTGGCACCTGAAGCAGGGACCATCCAATGAGATACCAACGTTATTCCAATTGCCCCTTTTTGAGATGCCTACAAAAATTAAATTACACATTTGAATTAGTTTTGGCTCTTGATATAATTTGAATTTGAAAGTTTTCTCAAATGGTTGTTAGAAACATGGTCATATGTCGTAACATTAAAAGATTAACTTCAATATCAGAGGGAACTAATATTAGACCTGGTATTTTTCTCTGTACAATTTGACAGCAGCAGCATGGGCTAGAAGTTGATTGTGTGCCACTACATAAGGCTCGGTGGCAGAATTTCCACCAGTGCAGTTCAACCCTTGCCAAGCTGAACATCGACCAGGTGCCAATGTACCTCCAGCATATCCTCCATCACTGAAAGTCCATGGCTCATTTAGTGTGAACCAATTCTTAACTCGATCCCCGAATGCTTTAAAACAAACATCTGCATAGTCCTTATAATCGTCCCTGCATTATTGAAGCAAAGCATATGTTAACTCGTTAATCTCAGTTTCTTGGTTGTCAAATTTATAAATAAATTTTTGTGCAAATTTCCCTGAAACCCCTTGACATTTCTAGTCTATGCATTTATCCCTTTATCTGATAAAATGTGGGCATACACTACCATAGAATTCTTAAAATAGTATATTGTTAAGCCCCATAGTCACATTCGAATAATAATAAATAAATTCTGAGTGACCTATAATAATGATCCTATGATAGTAAAAATCATCCCATTATCGGAAAACATTTACTATTTTCTCTTATGACTTACACAATCCGTGGACTTAAGAAACCACCATACTCATCCTCAAGGGTTTGGGGAAGGTCCCAGTGAAATAATGTCACATAAGGTTGAAGACCTGCAATGTATATAATAAAGAGATGAGATGAATACTCTGATGACTAAACGTGTATGTAGTCCACAAAAGAACCAACACTTAAAGTTTGAAAAAGATTGATAAGTGGATACCCTGGGCTAGAAGCTCATTAATAACGTTGTTGTAATGCTGAATCCCAAGTTTGTTAACACCTCCACTTAGTTTTCCTTCTGAAATTTCAAGAATTTCAAAAGAATTTTGTTATGTAAAAGAACTAGTACTATACATGCTTCACATAGTCGATGTCATGTTACAAAACATGCAGATTCTCTTTACTTGCATAACATTGAATTCGTTTATTGGAGTTTAAATAGGTGAATGTCTAATCGATTTTAAGTCATGAAACCTATATTATTGTTGCTGAATAGTAAGGACAAGGATTTGGCAATTATAGCTCCGTATGGCCATTGCTAGAGCATTGAAGTTGCAAACAATATAAGTGCTAGAAATAGGTAATCTAGTGAGAATAGCATTTCTACAGGGAGATCCAGGGGTAGGGTGCATGATTTGATATCGTTGCAAGTCAAAGGATCACATAATGTTTAAGCTCCTTGAGAGGTAGAGTTGTTGCCAAACGTGAGATGATAAAGGTAAAACAGTTGCTGATTGTTGGTTATTGAGTCAAAATATGATATGATGTTACCAATGTTTGATGATTAAAAGAGACTCTCGAATCAAACGTGCTATGAAAGAAATTGGTTCTAATCTCATATAGAGTGGTTTTGTAGAGATGGGAAATGGACAAAGACAAAAGCTTCTAGTAAGGATATACTTGGGTTAGACTGTATAATGGGCAACTGTGGTCACTTGGCTTGGTGGATTGTGTTGCTTACTTGTGGTATAGCAAGATCTAGTAGCATGTGGGTTTCTTGTCCAAATCTAGTGGTGATGAGAAAAGTCAAATCAGATAACTCATTTCTATTGTAGGGATGGAGATTCTTGTTAATTATTATTGTGGATATCAATTATAAGGTAGAGTTTTTTCTTTATTTATTTTCTCATTGACTTAATGAAAAAAAGCATTTCAATAGTGCGGCAAAATATTGGTTTACTTCACTTACATTCTGCACAAAATCTTGAGTGAAGAGCGTCTAGAGAACGGTGAAGCTTGATTACTTAGTGATTAAGGATATGCTTGCCTAGGAGAGTAAAGTGGTGTCACAGTACTATATGTGTCTAGAGTCATAACTAAGATGATGTTCAATATAAACTGATGATGTCATTTACATGTAGGAGGACAAAGGCTCGGGATATATGGTAGTGCACTAGACAGTGGGTAGGTAGGAAGGTGGCAAGACCAAATCAAATGAGCATCATTGAAGGTGTATATCTACATGTGTGCCAAATTATGTACATTCTTAGCAATGAGGGGATTCATTGTATGTGTCTCTTGGATTAACCATCAATGGACCTTAGTTTGTTGCCAAAGCCATGGTCTATTGAAAATGTTAATTGCCACAAGTCAATGATTAATAGACAATGTCATGTAACATGTAGTTTTGTAATTTATGTTTTTTTAGTGTCTAATTTATCATCTTTTATATGAATTATGATTTTTAGCTATTCTAATAAACCATGAATATAGTGTGATGAATATGATGGGTAAGAAGAGGAAAAGAAAAAGGTCGTTTAATTTGGAGGATGAAAACTAATCTAACTAAATTAAGCCTATCTCTTAACCATTGTAAGCTCCCTCACTTAATATTTATAGAAATAAATAAAATATAATTTCTATGAAACTATTAAATTGCTAAAGTATGAATGTATTGTGTACATGGATGGGGACACTAAACTCATTTAAAGAAATGATGTATCAATGAAAATTATAACAAATAAGAAGGAAGTAATTTTACTTGGTAATATTCTAGCCCATGAGATAGAAAACCTATGAGCATCCGTGCCCATTGCCTTCATGATACTAATATCCTCCTGCACCAGTTAAAGAGATACATAAAATGAACAAATTTTTGTTAAGAGCCCCATTTTATCAACATTAGTTTATAATTTTTTAGTGATTTATAATTTGATGAATTATTGGTGCTTGTAAATACATTGCTCGGTACTTTATGCAACTTTATGTATGTTCTCTCTATTTCTATTTTGTCAATTTCAATCAATTAAGCAATTGTTTTTCTTTCTAGTTTGTAAATACTTACTAGACAGTGTAATAAATGAGGATTATGGACTATTATCAAGATTGTGAATTATTTTCTCTAGCGTATTGTGGTGCTTCACGCTTTATGGTGCATCATGATTTAGATTTTTCATAATGGTTAACTAAGAATGAGTGAGTAACCTTATTATAGCTTATACCTTATAGTACCTTACTTAATTGAGTACATTTTGAGTGAAAATTGAGGATCATATAGTAGGTTTCCAATACAAATTTTTTGAACATATTTAGACTAGATAGAGTATATGTAACAATGTTTCAATATTGTGTACTTTCCCTAAATCCTATATTTTAAAGTATATGTAGTATAAGTTTTAAGGTATCTTAACTTTATCCTATAAAAATTATCAAATAATAATAAAGAATGTAAAACAATATATTATATTTTTACCTTCTAAGTTATATTATAAAGAAACAAATAAAGGAAATAAATATATAAGCTATAGCTCAAGCCTATCATCCATAAAAGAATAGTAAAGAATTTCTTATTTCATTTTTTCCACATCCCTCTTATCTCTTCTCTAATTTTCTATTTTGTACATCTCTTTTCTCTCTCTCTCTCTCTCTCTCTCTTTCTTTTCCTCGTCATTATTAATCTTACCTCTGTTGTTATAATTTTTATTGGATGTAGTACTTATGAACTCATTGTAATGGACTTAATGTTGTATATTTTAACTAAGTGGACTACACTTTCTAATATATTGTAAATTTTGCATCAAAAGAGGTTGCCTTCATTGTAGACATGTTATTTTGTTTTCTAATGTTACACTTATTTAGAATGTTATATGAGGTAGATATTATATTGTTACTATTTTAAACTCATGGAGCGTGTGCTTTCATACAATTTAAATAGATAGGATATTATGTAAACATTGACGAGTGTAAGATATGAAAAATTTACCTTGGAATTTTAATATTATAAAATTATAATAGAAAAATCTATAAGCTCTAATAGTATCTTGTATCTTGTAAATTTTATAAATATAAATTTTATAATAGTATCACGTTGTTATATAATAGATTCTAATTTTAAAATTTAAGAATTTATACTTATAAAGTAAAGTACAAATGAAACATTATATTCTATTCACTTATACTTATTTACTCTAATGGTTAATCACTACCAACCTCATCACATCAATTGCACAAAAAATTACTAATAACTACACATATTTTGTATTTATCTTGTAATATCAAGTTATTATATAATAGATTCTAGTTATAAAATTTAAAAAACTATAAAGTAAAGATAGAGCTTTATGTTCTACTTGATGTTCTCTCCGATGGTTAAGTACAATCGATCGGCATCGGTTGCCGACTTTACCTAGTAACATCAATTGCAAAAAAATCACTAATAATTACACATTTTTCGTTTGTTTTTCTTCTTTTTTTTTGTAATTAATTTATAACTTGTTGGATTTGCAATTATTGAATGTGGTATTTAATTTTATTATATCGTTTGGACGTGACTATTGGGCAGGACATGCAAATGTCTTTTTATTTTAGAAAAAAGACATCACATCAGCTCGTGGAATCAACTGAATTAATGGTACCATTTTGCATCCATACCTTGTAGCGGTGATATGAATCCAGAGCCACATCTCCATTACTCTTGTCAGAGATCCTCTCTGAAATTTTATCACCAAGCAAACAGATTAGAAAAGAGTAATATATATCTTCTGAAAATGCTCTATCTGTCGTTAAATTAATAGACCGAATTGAAACGTAGGTATGTACTTTTTATCATTATGGATATTAAAAAATAAGATAAGGTAAGAATGACATACTGTCTCATATATGATTTCTCGTCTAGGAGCATCTTGGTATTTCAAATTCACATATACTTCAGCATAAAAGGGCATAAACCCAAAAAATAATAATAATAATAAAGGATAAAATAAATTACATAATTTTTCATTTCTTATGTGATTTACATCAATTATGCAAATCATTATAAGAATAAGACAAACTAAGAATGGGAAGTATGAAAACCCATATGTAACCATTGTTGCTTGTTGGAGAACGAAATCTGTCGAGTAAACTAAATCCCATTAAAGGGATAACATAATTCCCTACAAGAGATGAAAGAAAAAACAAAAACAAAAGGCACATAATTCCCTAGACATGAAGCAGGAGTGATAGATTTGTAGATATTAAGATCAGTAGTAATAAGTATGTGGACTTTTGGAAGTTTTAAAAATATTAAGGATTTAAATAAATAAAAATATTAAGGATTTAAATAAAATAAAAAAATAAATAAGTATTAAAAACTAAAAATATATTTTTTTTAAATTAAAAAAATCCACAAGAAGGATTATATATATATATATAAATTGGAAGAAGATTATAAGAAAGTGATATTAACTTATTTTAAAAATAGACCATCACGTGGCCTACTCCTACGGCGTTGACGATGAATAAAAATGTCGGTGTGCTCAATCGTTATATATTCTATTGGAAGGAACTTCACAGGGAAACATCTCCACATTAAAATATGTCAAATACGGAATTATAAAACACAACGTGAATTGCGTGGAATACTTTTAAATATATTTTTTTTAAATTACAAAATAACGTAATAAAAAATTTATTTTAAAAATAGATCACAAAAATACAGATAAGATACACATCTTTATTACTAAAGGTATATATATATATATGGTTTGCGTTTTTAATATAACTTTTTTTATTATTAAAAAAATTATAAAAAATTAATTTTTCTCAAATTAAATTTTTATAGAAAAAATAAAAATTTATATAAAAAATAACAAAAAAAACATTACAATTTGATCCTTAAAAAAATACCAAATTAGTTTTTTTTTTAAATAATAACTCAATTATAATAGATTCAAATCATATTAACTCTATAATTCTACATAAATAAAAAAGTTATAATATTTTAAAAGTAAATCGTTTTAATATCGTTTTTTTTATATTATAAGATAAAATATAAAAATACAAAATTTTCTTTTAATAAAATTTAAATTAATTTTATAATTTTTAAATTTATGAAATTATTTTTATTATTCTTTATATAATCTTTTAATTTTTTTAAAACAAAAAAATTGAAGTTTGAGAAAAATTAATTTTTTTAGTGATTTGTCTTTTTTTAAATATATCATTTCGTAAATTTTAAAAAAATAATATTATTTAAAAGAATTCCTTTTAATTTTGCAGATAGAAGGGGAATAATTCATTAAATAGTGGCTTAAAAATACATCTTAGATTCATATGGTTGCATTAATTCGGGATTTAATATTTATTATTAGATTTTTACCATTAAATTAAATGGCATATGTTTGTAACTTATGATTGATTCTAAAATGATCCAATTCGCTTTTTGTTATTCTAGAGCAACCCCATGATATGAAAAAGGAGAAAGAAAACAAATTAAGTCACCCTAATTGCAGTAATTATAATGTAACATCGCAATTGTATTTATACATATGAGCACATGGGAAACCTGGATGTTTGTGAGTGTAAGTATCCCATATGTTTAGCCCTTTCCCATCTTCATATGCTGCCCCTTCGTACTGAAACAACCAAAAAATGCGTCATGACAATGGCTGTATACTTTCAGTGTAAAATTTGAATGCTGCATATTCCAAGTTCTAAATATTTTTGAATGGACGTTGAAATGGCAGATTAAGGGGTTTCAGAATTTTTTTATTTTTACTACAATCATATAATCTTAAAATTGTCAAACATTGGTTGTAATTTTAAGAAGATATGACAATTGTATTTGTAGCTGCTTTATGTCAGCTAATGATTGTAAGTGAATGTCGTTTTCTAAATTAGAAAATGTATATATATATATATATTTTAAAAAGAAAATCTTGTTTTATATTTAGCATTTTTCATGATTACTAATCATAATAACTTGTAATTGACAATTGATCTCATTAGTATCCGTAAACTTAGTGAGAGTATCGGCATGGCTAATTATAAAGCTTTGCATTGTAAAACTGTGGACAAAAAAAAAACCCAAAAGACAATTTCTGCACATCAAATACACCCTAAAGCTATGAATGTGTCAAGAAATATTTGAATCAAAAAGCGGTTATCATAATATCTTATAAATGTTACAATACTTGTAATCTTTAGCGTTCGAGATCAAATACGCATCCTATTTGTGATATAAAGGAGAGAAAAGAAAGAATGTTTTGGTAATTCTTGTCTCTCCCCTAGCCAAAAAAAGAAGACTAAACAAGAAGAGTGAAGATATTGGGACTGATAAGCGCATATACCCACCTGATATGAAGCTGAACCCGTTCCGAAGATAAAGCCTTTAGGAAAACTGGTCCTATTCAGCAAGGCAGTATCGTACTTGGCGTAAGTCTTTTTCAAAAATGCATCATCAATGGCACGAACGAATGACGACCTAAGAAGTAGCAAAAAGCAACATAGAACGCAACCCTTGAAATCCATAAATTGGCGTTTGCCGTGTTCTCTGGCATATGGATTGGCCACCGGTTTGTCCAAATTTATAGAAGATCCAAGAAAAGATTTACCGGTGTTAAATGACACTTTTTATCTATAAAAATTTTATAAGAAAAAAAAAAAATTTAGTTACTAAATTTAGAAAATTACAAGTAGAGACATTTATAATACGATATCTTCACACATTTAAACAGTGATAAGGTACTGTGTAGTTGTCATCATGATGGAACTACTTTGCTGGTCAAATAAAGATGACAGGGTGTATCACCTAACCTGCCCGGCCCCACCCCACCACTAGCTGCCTTCCCAAATAATTTCACGTGGGGTGATCAGAGTATCACAGATGGGGCTGGATGCGGATGATCGATATTGAGAAGATGCGATGAATTAATCTATTGAGATGTGTGTGGATATCGTACAAGATATCCCCTAATCTTACCCGTGAAGAAAGCGTCTTGTATGGTGCTCTAAGTCTCAATACGTCATCGAGTTAATGATTAGATTGATTTTAGATTATAAAGTCTGTATTTATCATTAATTATTAGCGATTTCTATAATGCTGAAGAAGTGGAATTATGGCTTTCTCTCGATTGGGTATGAAACCATGTGAGGTGGAGGTGAGCAAAATGTTGTTCACTTCAATTCAAGTGCTGAAGCAGAGCTAAACCGTGTTTTACAATTTTGTTTGAAACTCTCTTTCGAACCAAAAGCTTTAGTCATTTTGAGCATTGGAACTAACCGCTTTAAGATTGTTCAGTTATTATAATCTAATATAAATCTATCAACTTTATTTCAATCAATGAAATATAAGTTTCATTTTGAAATTTTAATAATTCATTTATTATAAAACTTGATCCATATCTCAACCCTTCTATATGTAACCAATTTCATAAACCCTTATACTTGGTCACTTGAGCTAATAAGTGACAACCCTTGGATCAGGAATGCAACTATGGTCGTATATCTCAAAATAACATGGTAGTTAAGAGCATAGGCTATCAAGTGATGGCTTGGTGGGTAATTAATAATTGAAATCTTGTCAGAAACATTTTATGATTCTGTGCACATCCCAAGCCATTCCTATCTAATATAAATGTTCTTACAATGCTTCTAGTGTTCACTTATTGCTAAAATGTCTTGAAAGTCCTTCTGAATGAGCTTCTCTCACTAATAACTCCCATAATGACCCAACAGGAATACACAACTTACTCATCTAAAAGAGATATCCATCGAATAAGAAATAACCTCGAACTACAATACCATCTCAACACTACTTAAAAATGGTACCAAATACTTTATCCCTCTCATACTACTCTCTAATTAAATCAAATCCTAATAGCTTCGACTTTACTATACTAATTAAACTAGGTCACCTTGATAATGCATCTAAAGCAATATTGGTATTTGCAAATGGCTAAAAATTCCACCTACCTAGCATGCCTTTTTAACAATTTGCTCTACCCCCATGAGAAACATAAGAGCTTCATGATCATAATAAATGACAAACACCTTAAGAAAGAGATAATACTGCTATATTTGTAAAGCTTAAGTCAAAGCATAAAGTTCTTTGTCAAATATAAAATAATTCATAGTTGGACTACTTAATTTCTCACTAAAGAACACTATGAGCTCCCTCTCTAGCATTAAAACCACTATGATTCCAACGCTAGAAGTGTTACACCTAAGCTCAAATATTTTGTTGAAGTCAAGTAGCACTAATACTAGCATTGTAGTGAGCTTTTGTTTAATTAGTTCAAAATTCTTTTGCATTATTAGACCTCAATGAAATGCCACTCCCTTCTTAGTTAACCATGTCAAAGGGGTTATAGCAGTACTAAAATCTCTAATAAACTAAAGATAAAAAGAAGCTAAACCTTGAAACTTGTGTACCTCAAAGGCATTAGTAAGAATTGGCCAATCGACAATAGCCTTGACCTTTTCCTTGTCAACCTTTATTCCTTATCTTTAGGTAACACAGCCCAAAAATATTACTTCTTCTTGATAGAAAAGGCACTTTTTGAGAATCCCATATAATTGTTTTTGCCATAAAACCATAAAGATGGCTCACATATGTTCAATGTGACTATTGAGATCAAGACTATAGACTACCACACACTCCCCTACAATTCTCACAGCACAAAATTCATTAGATGCATGAAAGTACTCAAGGAATTAGATAAACCAAAAGGCATTACAAGCCACTCATATAGCCCATGTTTAGTTTTGAAAGCAATCTTCCATTCATCACTAGCTTTCATTTTGATTTAATAGTACCTACTTTTTAAATCAATTTTAGAAAATAATTTTGCACCTTAAAATTCATCTAATATACCATCTAGTTAAGATACTGGAGACTTGTATTTAACTGTAATGTAATTGATTGCCTTGTTATCTATATACATATGCAAACTACCATCTTTCTTAGGCACTGATAATGCTAGAACTGAACAAGGCCTTGTGCTCTCATGGATATAATCCTTTGCTAAGAGCTCATGAATACTTTTAGGCAAACTAAGGCCATTACTCTCATTAGGTAGTACAACCTGAATCATCATTAACAATGGTGTATTCCCTATCCTCAACTCCTTCTCAATTTATCCTTAAGTCAATAATAACGATTCCTTCTTAAAGGGTTGCATCACTTATTGCATTACTCTAACATCTGTTACACTCATAGGTGGCAATTTAACTCACTTCCCATTCTTCAACATAGAATATGTATTTTCCTGTCTTGCTATGAGATATGTCTCTACCAAATAGCCATGGCCTCCTTAGCAAAATATGGATGACACTTATAAGCATGACATCACACTTTACTTTGTCACATACTTGCTGGGAAATAACAATGGAACTAATACTCTCTTTGTCACATAGATGGCACTCTTATCATTTAACCAAAGTAGTTTATAAGGATGTGGGTGATTAGTAGTAGGTAATTTCAAAGTCTCTACTAAAGAAATAGTAGCAACATTTACACAACTCTCACTATCAATGATAACTATGCTCACCACTCCATTAACCAAACATTTAGTGTGAAAGATGTTTTCCCTTTACTCCAAATCAATTGTAGGAGCAACACTCAGAGAATGCCTAATCACCCCACAATTAATTATGGACCATGCCGCAGTTGGTATCTTTAAGCCGTCAAGATCTATGTAGCCATTATCATCTTCTCAAAGTACCTCACTATCCTCATTCACAAGTTCTTCTTCGTCTTTCTCCACCTCATCTCCAACTAAATACATAACCCTTTGGTTTGGGCATTAAGCTACAATGTGACAACAACCCTAACATTTAAAACAATATATTTAGCTACTCCTTAACCCACTAGGATAAGGTTTTGAATTCTTCATCCTTAAGGTATTTGCATCATGTTTTCACTTATCATCAACTCTCTTTTAATCAACTCTTGCTGTTGTTCCACCAACCTATAGTTATGACTTTGAACCTAAAGTCTTATTATTCCCTATGGCCTTAAATGGGACAATGTTGGACTTATAGGGGTTTCATTAGCTTTGGTGCTCAATCATAGTAGCTAGCTACATAGCTTCTTCTAAACTAGCCACCTTATATAATTCAATGGATTTGCCAAACTCAAATTGCAACCTATCCAAGAATTACGGTATAGCTTGCCCATCATCCTCCTATATCCCATAAAAAATTTGAGCTACCTCAAATTCCTTAATATACTCTTCAACAATTTTATTACTCTACCTCAGTCTTTAGACCCTCATGTAAAGCTCGTGCCAATGATGTTTAGGCACAAAGCGGCTTCACATGGCTTCATGCATCTCTATCGAAGTGGCAATTTCTTCCATCCTAATGCCTTACTTGTACCTTTACACTAGACCACTAGACCTATCTGTGCACACTAAATTCCACAATGGCTAATTGCACTTGCTCAAGATTCCCATGGCCACAACACTCAGACTCTCTTAACTTAATCTAACCAATCAAGGAAATCATTTGGAGTGCCTAACCCATCAAAAGGCAAAATCTTTAATTTAATAGTTTCCACTCCTCTTACATGCCTAAGCCATTGGACTTGTACATTATCTTCTTTCTCCTCATCTTAGTGTTCTTAAGGTATCCTCCAACCTCCATATCATGGTCTTACACCACCATGCCTCTCACCATAGGCATTTCCATCCATTAACATCTCCATGTCCTCTGCTATTCTGCTCTCACAATGATTTCCTAATACCTATGGGAAGTTTCTAAAGAGTATCCCTTAACTTAACTTGAGGCTAAAGGAATGCATCATGAAATTGATTGATGGCATCTCGTATTTGTTAAGCAAAATCCATTATAGCTTGCTATTGTTGCACCAACATATCAACAAACACCTCGTGCAACAATTTAACCTCTTGGGATGCTCTAGCATTTAAGTGTAACACTATGACCTTTCCCTTGGACTTTTCACTTTGCATATCTGTAAGCTCGCCCAATCAGAAAAACTCCCAATCTCTTCATAGAGAATGTTGTTGTAGACTCTAAAAGGCATGGCCATCATCAATTCCCCTTCTTAATACCTAGGTTTCTCAACTTAGGCTCTGATACCATGATAATACAATAAGCTTCATAGAAGAATTTACCATATGAAAATTATTATAAGATTTGCAAAGTGTTTTGAATATATATATATATATATATATATATATATATATATATTTGTGTTTTTGATAATAGTAATAAGAATTGAAGATATGTTTGAGGCTTTTAGAGGGTAATCACAAGAACTCTAATCTATTTGCAAGCTTCTAACAATAAGTTAAGTATAAGCCATGCTAAATGAATTGTAGGCTAGAAGTGTAAAGGTTGATCACTATAATTTGACACATGAAATAATAAGATCATAAACTATAAGAGTTAAAATTGCAAGAGTTCAAGTATGAGTTTCTATTATTCAAGAAGGCAAAAATTGACAACTATAATAAATAAGAAGTATTTAGAAGTTTCCTTAACAACCTTAAGGGTATAGATCGAACTTTATTTAGTTAAAAGATTAATAACTAAAATTAGCGTCCATCTAAAGAAAAACAATGCAAATTAGCATAATTGGAGGGTTTATGGGTAGGGTTGTAGGTGTGAATCCCAATTGTGACTCTCTTTGAAGCTCTAAATCTAGAGCAAATTTGCTTGGTAAGTTATGAGTTGGTTCATGGTCGTGTTTCCTAACCGTGATCCTTACTATCTCCATGATGTTTCCAATCACACTTCAAGGTCACAAGCATGATCTCGATGGTGAATCACTTTGGTCTTGCCCAAATGACCAATACTTCCACTAACTTCATTTTGAAATTACAAACCCTCATTCTAGCATATTAAAGTTATTCTTTCACCAATTCCAATTGTATGAAGTTAGAAACCTTCCACAAATGGCTTATCATCATTATTCTCAAGAGCATTAATAATTCTTCAAGTCAAACTATGAAGTCCTCATGCTCTTGCTCTTGTGATAGGATCATGATACCCATCACCACGAAAATGTTTACAAAAGCTAATTAGTAATTTCAAGGTCCTAAAACTATTTTAGAAACCCATCTAGTAATTATAGTCTTACATACTTTATTTAAGTAGGTTATGTCGCGAACTATTGTTGTCATAGTGAATTAGTGATATAACAATACTAATTTTATTTAATGCCAATCAAGCATTTAATATTAGAACCTCCATACTTTTATTTTTCGATTTTTGTGTTAGTCTTTATATCATATTAGAACACTTATTTTATTTTATTTTTTTCCTTTGAAGTCCCTTATGTTTATTTTATTCTTAGATACTTATTGTGTTTTTTTTTTGTGTGTGTTGGAATAGTATCTTCTTATTAATCTTGTAACTTACGATTTGAGAATCTTGTGATTGTAAGTATGCTTTTAATCACCAGCATTCATTTACTTTAATGTATCATTCTTAAACGTTTATGTATATAAATGTGGGCATTAACATTATTATGGGTCGGCATACATAATTTTAGAAATATAATTAAGACATGCACAAATCACTATGAAATGTAATTGAAAATACTTTTACTAACTTAGGTATATACATATTAAATTTCACAACTTTCCAAATACTACATCGTTGAATGTAAAAATACTAATGTGATTTATATTCAAATATTTGTATGGGTACACAAATAAAGCTACTAAGAAAACTTTTGAAAAACATGAATATGTACATATTAACAACATATACCTATTATAAACATATATATTTTGTACATCTATATGTATCAAATTATATAATTATAGAAGCTTTCAAAATATTATAAATATTATAAAATTGAATGTAAAATGCATTTTGTGGATTGTATATGAAACATTATGAAGTATACACACACACACATATATATATATATATAATTTTTTTATTGATCTTAAATTATATTATTGGTTATGTTTGTTGGAATGACTATAATAAAAGTCTATCGATTTGATCTCTGCATACTTAAAATCAAAATTGACTAGGTATTTGCGTTATTTATGTCGCGTTTGCTATTGCTACGCATATCTACGTACTATATTCCTATGATTAAGGATATGAGATCATTTTCATGTGTGATATCTGAGTAAATTTAAGGCTTTATACAATGTTTTTCATTTTTGTTGAAACTTTATGACATGGCCAAGAAAGTTAGACAAAATGATTCTATGAAGTTTGTTTTTCAAATTAAAGAATATAGGCATGCTAATTTAATTATAAACATATATTAGTAGATATAGTTCATTATTTATTAAAACTTGAATAATAAGCTCCTAAATATAATAAGACCTTAGAGATATGTTACTTGGTCTACAAAATTGTTAATTTTGAATAAGAGTTTGCTTTGGAGTGTAATAATTTATCAAACACAAATGGTAGTTAATTTATATACACGTATATTATGCTAATTAATTGAAATAGATAGAAATATATTGTAAAATGGGGAAATGGGTAAGACAAAATCTTATGTTGTGCGAGAAAAGATTTGGGAAATATACTAAAATAATATTATTATTTTTTTAAATTCACCAAATAGCATACTCGAAAAAGTTTGTGCCTTTAGTGTAAATTTTTCTTTTTAAATTATTGAAAAAAAATATAATTTTTTTCCACACCCTTTTATGCTATATCTTATAATATACAAAAAAAGAAAAAGAAAAAAACTGAGTTCATTTCATTAAAGTTAAAAAAAATTGATGCTAATGTGATTTGCTTTTTTAACTTTGAAAAGCTTATAATATATATAAAAAGACTAATTTGAGTCTACTATATCTAAGACTAAACTGCGTTATCATTTGGTATTTTTATTTTGATCAAATTACTATGTTTTCATGAGTTATGAACTACTAGATTGATAAAAAAAAAAAAAAAGAGAGATGAAGTTATGACAAAACGAACTTAGTTTTTTTTTTCCCTTCTTTTTTTATATATTAAGATAAAGTATAAAAAGGGTGAAAAAAATTAATAGAAATTTTTTTCAATAATTAAATAAAAAAAGAATTTGTATTGAAGGTACAGATCGGATTTGTGCCTTTGTAACTTATTTTTTAAATATTTTTTTCTGGATATACTATTTCACAAATTTTTTAAGAAAATAATATTATTTGAGTATATTACCCAAAAAATTCGGTGCATTACCAAATTAACCCAAAGTCATGTTTAAATGCAAAATGTGGGACTAAGAGACATCTAGCACTTATGAAACCATGGTACCATTACCTTAACACATCAAATAGCCCACATTCTAACTAGTAATCAAACACCACCAAAACACATCAAATAGCCCACATTCTAACTAGTAATCAAACACCACCAACCCACTTTTCTCTTGGGTTCAACAAACATGATGTACGACTAGACAACGTTGTTTTGTGCTTTCCTTCTGAAAGCGGAGTTAAGACTTTTAACTCCTAATACAGTGCCATAGAAAGTCAATATAGGATGGGCCATGCTTTTGGGCTAGCCGATAATTAGGCCTATAGTGTTAATATTGGCCAGGTAGCATAACTGTTTAGATAATATTTCTTTTAATCAATCTAGCACATCTATGAGGGTGAGGTGTCACTCTCCTATGATAGATAGTCACTTGGGGGAGTCTTAATTGTTACAAACTTCAGGTCACTGCATATGTACACATGGTGACAGAAAAAATCAACGAAAATATAAACATTGCTTCCCCAATGGTTGTATCTGAGCAAGGCTTTGTATTTAGAGCATAATTCTACCATTTCTCCTACTTTGTTACACTCCTTTTGTATATACAATCTAAAAAGAAATTGCATTATGCCGACAAACACCATTTGGCATCAGAGCCATTTGGTGGATGGTAGGCACCTGTGATACCAGGAAGATGGAGGAAATTGTCCGAACCATTGTTGAGGAGCAAACCGCAAAGCATGACCAGTGGGCAAGATTACAGGATTAGAAACACACCAAGTTGGTCCGGACTTTCACTGATATTTTTAAGCGACAGCAGGAATCTTTCAACATTGCCTTACCGGGCCTGAAGAAACAAGTACAAGATATAGGTAAGTCACCCAATGCAAATAAGAGTAAGATAATAGAGTAGAAGGGGTTAATAGAGAGCATAGTCCTCGGTCGATGGAGAACAGTCTACCTTTATAGATGGAACTTCCATACCTGTTACCCGCGAGATACACAAAATTGGATTTTCCAATTTTCACAAGGGTGGATTTGAAATCTCCGCTTATAAAAGCTGAAAACTACTTTACATTGGATGATACTCCTGACCAAAATAGGGTCAGAATTGCTATCATGCATTTCGAAGAGCGAGCCTTGCAGTGGTATCATTCTTTTGTTCAAATTCACACCACACCCATCCCCATTACTTGGCAAGAACTAGTCTTAGGAGTACAGACTCATTTTGGGTCTAGCATATGAAGATCCCGTGGCAAATTTAAGGAATTATTTCAACAAGGGTCCCTGCAAGATTACGTAGATGAATTGTGAACATTTGTTAACCTTTATGCGTTTGCCAGAACATCACTTGGATAAGTTGTTTTCTGAGTGGTCTAAACCTTGATATCCAATACCCTACGCGAATGTTTCAGCCAAATGCACTTTCACAAGCCATTTCGCTTGCTAAAATCCAATAAGCCACGTTACTTTCTTCCAAGGCTGGTCTTCGGACCACTAGGCTTGCTCAAGGCTCACCATTCATGCACTTCAAACTGTTGGACCTGGACATAGGTGTAAGAAAAAGAGGTTGAGGATGATGGTGATTGAGGAAGATGATACTGACTTTACAAGGTGGAAGAAATTGGTGAAGAGGTTGTAGCAATGGAAATTTCTTTACAGGTGGTGTTGTCAAAATTAACTCTATGTACCACTAGAAATCATATTGAGGCTGGTACTATGTGATCATGGGGTCTTCACAAGAAGAGGAAACTTGGAATATTGGTGAATAGTAGTAGTTTCCAAAATATCTTGGATTCCCAAGTGGCAAAGGGACTTAGATGTTCAATGGTGATGGCTGGGACTATTAAAGTAGCCCTTGCTGATGGTTATTCACTTGAAACCAATAGTAAGATTGAGAAGTTTCAATTGAATTTGCAAGGCCACTTGTTCACAATGGACTCTTATGTTTTACCCTATAAGGTTATGATGTTGTGCTTGGTGTGCCTTGGTTAATGGGATTAGGGATATTTCCTAGAATTTCCAACATCTTACCATAGGTTTCCAACATCGTGGTATAGATGCCAATTGCAAGGGAAGCGTGAATTGCTAATGGTTATTGATGGATAATGCATTTCTAAGTTTGCCAAGCAAGGTAATTTTACTCTACAATGTTGCTTAGTGCAAGTTAACAGTGTAGATGATCGGTTGAACTTATGGAAGAAGGTACATCCTACCTTATTGGACTTGATAGTAGATTATAGGGATTTATTTGAAGAGCCCCCATTCATTACCTCCTCCTTGAAGACATATCATAGGTTACCCCTTGAAGAGATGGCTCAATCGATGAACTTACGACCCTGTATAGCATTCTGTGACTTAGAAAAATGTTTTAGAGGAAATGATAAGGGAAATGTTAAGGCATGGAATCATTATGCTTGGCCATAGTTTGTTCTCTTCACTGGTTATCTGGGTTAAAAAAAGAGAAAAAAAGAAAACACTTGGAGAATGTGTGTTAATTATCAAGTGCTTAACAAGCTCATAGTCAAGGATAGATACCCCATTCCACCAATGGAATACCTCTTTGATGAATAATATGGTGTATGTTGCTTTAGCAAACTAGACTTGAGGTTTGACTAATTTCAAATTCAAATGGACCCTCAAGACATTCACAAAACTACGTTTAAGATGTATGAAGGGCATTCTGAATTTATGGTCATGCTTTTTGCCTTACTAATGCCCCTTCTACTTTCTAAGTTTAATGAATGACTTGTTTTGAGATTATTTGAGGAAATTTTGTTGATTTTCTTTAATGACATCTTAGTCTATAGTGGTTCAACAAAAGAACATGTTATATCTCTTACGATGGTGTTGGAAGTACTTTGAAAAGAAAGTTTATTCTTGAAAAGTAGCATGTGTGTTTGGAGTGAACATATTGAGTATTTAGGCCCATCATCGTTGAGGTAACCATTGACCCAAAGAAGGTAGAAGTAGTTACCAAGTGGCTACGTCCTTATATGATGAAGCAACTATGAGGGCTTCTAGGATTGGCTGGTTATTACGAAGGTTTATTCAAGCATATGGAGCCTTTACTAGGCCACTCACACACCTCCTAAAGAAGAATAATTTTGACTAGAGTAAGGAAGGCTAAGGTAGCATTTGAAAAAGTTTAGGAAGCTCTTTTTAGTGCCTCTATTCTAAAATTACTAGATTGTTGAAAACCCCTCATTATTGAAGCAAATGCTAGTGATGAGGACATTGGGGCAGTGCTTATGCTAGACTAACACTCAATTGCCTATTTAAGTAAGGTGCTTAGCCCAAAACAAAAAGGATTATTGATATGTGAGAAGGAGATGCTAGCTCTAATATTTGTTGTGGACAAGTGGTAACACTATCTATTGGGAAGGCATTTCATAATTAGAACCAATCATCAAAGTTCGAAATTTTTGTCAGAAAAAAAGTCACCACTCCTTGTCAACAAAAGTGGCTAACTAAATTCTTAAGTTTGAACCATGAGATTCGCTATAAAAGTGGGTCAAGTGATAAGGTGGCTGATGCACTTTCAAGGACGGAAACCACTAAACTAGAGACTCTTACATGCACCATCACCACATCACATGAGCTGCTAGAAGGGATTAGAAATAGTTTACTTAATCAATCTCACCATCAAGAACAAATAGCTAAGCTAAAGGCAAGAGAGGATGTTAAGAACTATAGCCTTGATTAAGGCATCCTGCGCAAGTGTGGTAAGTTGGTAATGGGACCAAATAATAAGTTGTAAAGGAAGTTGATATCATTATATCAAGGTGGGGCCTTGGTTTTGGGCATTCAGGATCACAAGCCACATTTAAGGGATTAAGTTTAAATTTTTATAGGGCAGGAATGGAGTGATATGTTAGGAAGTATATTAGGAAGTGTGTGATATGTCGAAGGCACAAGTAAGAGAATGTAGCAGGTCTCAAGTTGCTTTAACCTTTGCCCATACCTAATGGTTGCTAGAGAAATATAAGCATAGAATTCATTGAAGGGTTGCTTACACACAAGAAAGATGTAATTATAGTTGTTGTGGACTGACTCAATAAATATTGGCATTTTATGAGTTTGTCGCATCCTTATACAACTTTATAGCTAGCTTATGTCTCTCTTAAAATCGTTTTTAAACTACATGGGCTGCCAAGCACTATTATCAATGATAGGATCTTGTTTTTATTAGTCATTTTTTGAGTGAGTTTTTCAAATTACAAGGGTTTGAATTACATTTTTCCATAGCTTATCATCCACAGATTGATAGTCAAATGGAAGTAGTGAACAAGTGTCTAGAGACTTATTTGCATTACATGATTGGAGAAAATCCTAAAAGATGGAATGAGTACTTGGCTTTAGTAGAGTGGTGGTATAACACAAACTACCATTCCAAAGTTCACATTACTCCTTTTGAAATATTGTATGGGTGCCCACCCTCATTACACCTTCCCTACATTCCTAGTGACTTTATGAGCAAGACTGTTGACAAAATGTTGAGAGATAGATTATACGCCGTTAAGGTGCTAAATTTCCACCTTAAGCTTACTCATGAAAGAATGAAACAGTTAGCAAATTGAAAGAGGATTGATAAAAGCTCTAGTGTTGGTCAAACTACAACCTTTTTGACAACACAGCCTCAATAATCACTAACTACACAAACTATCTTCTAAGTATTTTAGACCCTATAAGTTTCTAGACAAGATAGGAGTAGTTGCATATGAATTGCAATTACTTGAAGAGTCAACAATACACTTGATCTTCCATGTGTCATAGTTGAAGAAGTACATGTTGGGCTAACATTAATCCACCACTAATTTGCCTATAGTAGAAGCAGCTTCACCTTTAGAACCAAAAGCCATATTTGAAAAAAAGTTAGTGGAAGGGGGGTCTACAGTGGATGATAGGAATAAAAATCCAACAAGACCTATCATTAGGGCAAGAACTAAAGGATTTCAAATCTTAGCATTGAGGGCCCATTTTGAGCAGATCGACCCCAGAATTATTTATATATTAACCTCTTTTCTATTATTCTTGTATTGTGTTTTCCAACAGGCACACTTATCACATTTTATAGGGCAATGAACAAACTCCCTTAGACTCAGCTTGTGGGTTATCCATGGACCGACTTGAACCGGCCAATGAGTTGGGCCGATGGATCCTATAGAAGACCGGCATCTTGAAGACCATTTCTTTTATATATTTCTTCTTTTATGAACTATTTTGGTTGTATTTTGGTTTTGGGACACTTTTATTTCTTTGTAATTATCACTTAGGGCTAGCTACCTTAAAAGTGACAAACTTGTAATTTTGACCACTTTTTAACCCTAGGAGTAGCAAGTATAAATACTTGCTTAAGAGAGGGTTTGAGGAGGCCATTTTGTAGATTATACACTTCACTTAACGTGAGAGGGCTTAGGGTTTCCTAATTCAAAAAATCTCTTATCAATTTCAATCCAAGAATTGGAATTGTGGCGAGTGTAATAAAGGAGAATTGTGAGTCATATCGATTCATCTTTGTTGTATGTTCATTTCTTCTCTAGTGAGTCATATCTAGGGTAGATTTAGATATTTCTTGGACATATTTGTGTTTGTTTTTCGTGAATAATCATCTTTTAAGATTGATTATTCATTGAGCACTTGAATTATATATATCATTTTAGCTTATGGCGAGAATTTGTGATTGAAAGGGGGAAGTGGATTTCACGGTTTTATTGCTTTCTTTGATCTGATTTCCATGTGATTTTCAATCCTTATTGTGGTTACTTGGTGCATGTTACAAATAGAGATTATAATTACATCATTTGATCAACATTTTCCATCAAAATCTTCAAAGGTGTCATGTGGATTGTCTCACTAGTGGACCGGTTTGTGATTGACTTGAGACTTGTTTTATTTGAGTCAATTGATTGTGTTTCAAAGTGGATTTGAGCACATCATCGTTTGGTATCAGAGCACAAGTTGAGAGAAGTGATTGATTGTTGTTTGATTTCGTGATCTTCACCTTCAATTAGGGTTTTTCATATTGTGATCCGAATTGTGAAGTGGAGTTGAGTTATTTCAATTGTGTTGTTGAAGTGCTATCTTGTTGTTTTATTGTTGTATACTTGGAGACTTGTAACATTCTTTGTTCCCTTGAGAAGTGGCCGTGAGTGTGAAGTGCCTTTGAGGTAGAACGTGAAGGAGAAGAAGTGTTGATCCTTTGTGATCAATTGTAGAAGTGTGAATTGTCTTGTTGAATTTTCGGAAGTGAGGAGTAACATTTGTGAGTTTCAGATTTGAGGTGTGATTTAAGGAAACAATTTGAATTTCAAAACACACATTAAGTCATTGTTTAATTATGTGTTCATTTGAATTTGAAAGTGGCTCCTTACCATTTGTGGAATATTGCAATTAATGATCTCATTTTGAATTTGAATTAAGTTGCCTTTTGTTGTGAGTTGCGGTTGGAACTTGTGGAAAGTGGAAGTGTATTTGTTGTTGTTTCCATTTCTTATTGTTGTCATGGAAGTGGAGTGTAGTATTTGTGTTGTTGCCGTAGAGTTGCTTGTGAAGGAGTGACTTGTGGGGATTAAAATTTGTTGCACCGTGATTGAAAAGAGTAGGGAAATATTATTATTGTGGTGAAGTGAGTATACCGTGATTGAGGTGTGTGTGGTGGTGTAAATTTGTGGAGTTATGTGTAGTGTAAGGTGCTGCACATTAAGACTCATTGTGGGTGTAAAACTTTAGCAAGAAAGGAAAGTTAAGTAGTGAAGTTTGAAATTCAAATATAAGCATTTAAGTGTGAAAGTTATTGAGTATTATTACTTAAACACTTGCTTAGTTGAATTCAATATCTTAACTACTTGGAAGTATTTATTTGTGCTTCAATTATTCTACTATACTTGAAGTGATAAGAAGCATTTGTTGCATTTGTAACTTGTTGCACGGTGGGTGTACAAGTGTGTGTGTTGTTATCCAAACTTGTTATTGTGACGTGGTGAAGTGAAGGGAGTGTGCAACAATTATTTGAGATTACATTTGTACTTCAAATAAATCGCATCCACAAACATGTCAAATGATAGTGTGAATGGGGGCATTGGCAATGAGGCCAATAGCCAAGTGTGTAGCAGACCAGGTCGTCGAAATACAAATGGAAGAACTTTAGATGAACAACTTCGGGACCTTACCACAATTGTTGCTACATTAGCAACAAGAATTGATAGGATGACATTGCCACCACCACCTGTGGCAAACTTTCAGGTACCACCTAGAGTAGCTCCTCAAAATGTCCAGAGAGAAGGGGCAGTTGGAGGAAATTTGGTGAGAAGAGTAGAAGGAGATTATCATGCTCTTAGGAAAGACAGGGATGATAATTGTGGGGTTAATCCATACCCAAACAGGGAATTTAGACTACCTCGAGGAATAGAGTATGTGAAGCTACAGATACCTTCATTTGATGGTAGGGGTTCCGCAGATGATTACCTAGACTGGGAAGACCAAGTTGAGGGTCTTTTCGAGTGTTATGAGATTGATGATGACTCTCGGGTACGTCTCGCAGCTGTAGAGTTCACAGGGTATGCCGCTTTGTGGTGGAAAAATATGGTTATCAGCAGGCGAAGGGATGGAGAGACCGAAATACACACTTAGAGAGACATGAAACGAGTTTTGAGGAACAGGTTTGTACTAGAACACTACAGGTATGAGTTATTTATGCATCACCAGACACTAAGACAGGGGGGTAAAACAATGGATGACTATGTACAGGAGTTTGAGACACTAGTGATCAGATGTGGATCGGTTGAACCTCATGAACAAACCCTAACACGTTTTGTATCTGGGTTGAAGTATGAGATAGCTTATGTAGTTGAGCTTCAGAGATATAGTACACTTGATGAGGCTATACAGTTAGCCTTGAAAGTGGAAAGACATAGACAATCCTATTTATTCCAGGTTACTAGGAGCAAACTACCAGGGAACCAAACTGTTCAAGGTCAGTTATGTTCTCCTTCAGAGATACTAGAGGTTCATGAGCAATTGAATACATCATTGGAGTATTCTGAGGATCAGAGTCAGATGAATCTATCATTAGAGGGCCAGAATGTTCAGAGACATTTCTGTTCACCTTTAGAGGTCTCAGAGGGCAATGAGTAGTTGGGTCAACCACTAGAAGACCTTGAGGATCAACGACATACGGATGAGTTAGAAAAGGAGGATACAATAACAGTGAAATGGGTTGAGATAGGGGACACCTCAGTGGATAATGGGTCATTATTTGTGTTGCAGATGAGATACATCCTAGAAATGGAGGAGAGAAGACAATCACCACCTGTAGTATTTCAGATATTGGGATTTTGCAGAGATACTTCTTCAGATAGATTGCTAGGAGAAAACAAAGTCTCCATTGCATTTGATCTGCCAAATTTGAGGACAAATCTTTTTGAGGCCCGAGGAGATGATAGGAATAAAAATCCGACAAGACCTATCATTAGGGCAAGAACTAAAGGATTTCAAATATTGGCGTTGAGGGCCCATTTTGAGCAGATCGACCCCAGAATTATTTATATATTAACCTCTTTTCTATTATTCTTGTATTGTGTTTTCCAATAGGCACACTTATCACATTTTATAGGGCAATGGACAAACTCCCTCAGACTCAGCCTGTGGGTTATCCACGGATCGACCTGAACCGGCGATGAGCTGGGCCGATGGATCCTATAGAAGACCGACATCTTGAAGACCATTTCTTTTATATATTTTTTCTTTTATGAACTATTTTTGTTGTATTTTGGTTTTGGGACACTTTTATTTCTTTGTAATTATCACTTAGGGCTAGCTACCTTAAAAGTGGCAAACTTGTAATTTTGATCACTTTTTAACCCTAGGAGTAGTAAGTGTAAATACTTACTTAAGAGAGGGTTTGAGGAGGCCATTTTGCATATTATACAATTCACTTAACATGAGAGGGCTTAGGGTTTCCTAATTCCAAAAATCTCTTATCAATTTCAACCCAAGAATTGGAATTGTGGCAAGTGCGACAAAGGAGAATTGTGAGTCATATCGATTCATCTTTATTGTATGCTCATTTCTTCTCTAGTGAGTCATATCTAGGGTAAATTTGGATCTTTCTTGGACATATTTGTGTTTGTTTTTCGTGAATAATCATCTTTTAAGATTGATTGTTCATTGAGCACTTGAATTATATATATCATTTTAGCTTGTGGCGAGAATTGGTGATTGAAAGGGGGAAGTGGATTTCACGGTTTTATTGCTTTCTTTGATCTGATTTCCATGTGATTTTCAATCCTTATTGTGGTTACTTGTTGAATGTTACAAATAGAGATTATAATTACATCATTTGATCAACATTTTCCATCAAAATCTTCAAAGGTATCACGTGGATTGTCTCACTAGTGGACCGGTTTGTGATTGACTTGAGACTTGTTTTATTTGAGTCAATTGATTGTGTTTCAAAGTGGATTTGAGCACATCAGTGGATATAAGGAAGCTAATAAAATGGAAGGGCAAGCCTAAATGTAAAGCCACATAGTTATATAAAGATTTATACCTGTGACTTTGACATTCACCCTTGTTGACAAGGGTTTCTAAAGGTGGGGAAGATGATGTATGGCTAGACACGTTTTGTGCTTTCCTTTTGGAAGTGGAAATAAGACTTTAACTCCTAATACAAAGCGTTGTAGGAAGTCAATATAGGATGGACCATGCTTTTGGGCTAGCCAATAATTAGGCCTATAGTGTTAGTATAACTGTTTAAATAATATTTCTTTTAATTAGTATAGCACATGTATAAGGGTAAGGCATCACTCTCATACAATAGATAGTCACATGAGGGAATCTTAATTGTAACAAACTTTAGGTCACGACATTTGTACATGTTGCGATAGAAAAAATCAATGAAAAGTATAAACATTGCTTCCCTATCACTTATATTTGACTAAGGCTCTATATTTAAAGCATAATTTTGCTATTTCTCTAACTTTATTACACTCTTTTCGTATATACAATCTAAGTAGAAATTACATAATACCGACCAACACCAGAATATCAAACCTAGTGAGGAAAAATCCTAGGAAACAACAAGATAAAACCAAAACCAGAATAAAAAGAAATTCAACTATAAATAGGGGAAAAATTAGCAAAAAATTTGGTTACGCTAGGTTCATAAAGGAAATGTTGAACCACCATTAAGAGCTCTTAGGGTCCAAATATTGTAAGGGTGGTGGTTCTCTTTGACAAGGAGTGCTGACTAGAGAATCATTAGAGCTCTAGTGATGGTGAGTCCTATTTTCTACTTGAATTTGTTTATTTTT
The DNA here is from genome assembly GCA_037954665.1 of Laguncularia racemosa. Taxonomy (NCBI): domain Eukaryota; kingdom Viridiplantae; phylum Streptophyta; class Magnoliopsida; order Myrtales; family Combretaceae; genus Laguncularia; species Laguncularia racemosa. The sequence continues at coordinate 8,801,042 of JBBMOL010000014.1, read as the reverse complement.
ACAAAAATATTAAAATGACTTGAAAAATTATGGAAAAATTTATCATGGCCTAATTTTATGTGTAGTTTAATGTAGTAATTTTTTTTTTGTTAAAATTAGTGATGTTATGTAACACTCTTAATTAATCCCTTGTTACATGCGAATTTTGAGTTAGGGTTTCAAATATTGAAATGACGTTGTTTCAGAATTGGAAATTTTCTATGGACTCCATAGAATGTCTAGTTTAAATCCATGATAAGAAATTTTGGAAATCTTCATGTTAGGTATTTATTAGACATTTAAATTGCAAAATACGATAAATTTGGGAATAAAGTGATTTTTGTAAATTTATGGTTGAATTAGAAATTTATAGTTTCCCACGATGTTCTAATGATATCATGGACAGTGGGAATTGATCACATAAGCAAAAATGATTATTTATGTAATTAATGGTCAGTAACCTCAACATCAAATGAGTAAACTTAGCAAAGTACCGATAAAAAGTTTAACATAAATTTGAAGTTGTAATATGAATCTGCATTATGTTTTAAAGTTATGGTAATTTTTATGGAATTAATTTTTCCATCACATGGTTAGATAGAAATTAGCCTAAAACGGTAAACAAAGTTTAATTTTATTAAGATTGAGATGTTTCATTGGATTCTATTTGGTATTCTTGATGTTTTGTCACTTTGGATGGATTAGGAATCATAGGGAATTGATGTAAATGAACAATTGCTAAGTATGATGTAGGTTAAGTACATGAATGTGATAAATTAGAGTTGAAACAAAGTGAAATGATGGGCATTTTTGTAATTTTGGTATACTGGTCAGAACCGAGTACTTAACATGTTTAAATAGTATTTTTGATAACCATTGTAAGAATATAGAGAACATTAAAAAATGATAAGAAACGAGAAAGATATAGTAATTTAATGTTGATAATGTAAGAGCCAAGTAACAATATAGTAAGTTCTGCTTCTGTATTAACTATTGTTTGATGACTTAAGCATTATGTGTAGGTGATAGGATTATCTAAGTGCGTGGTATATCAAGATTTGCTACTTCATTTGAGTTTCCTTTGCCTTCTTTCTTTGTGCTACATGGTGGTCAAAAGTGCATAGGCCACCCGCTATTAAGTTCACTTTTCATGCCTCCATGTGAGTTTTAGTTCAGTGGCATTCCAAAGGCCATCTTTCAATTTGTACACCCAATGACAACCATCTTATGATTAGATTGGACAAGATTCTATTAACAACACGTATTAGTTTGTTCAGATTCATTTATAAACTTGCGGCAAAAAATAAGAAAAAATATATTAAAATCAAAATTTTAAATCTAATCATCCTACTAATTTTGGGTGTTTCCTTTAGGGGGAGGTGGGGGTTTGCAATTTATAAGTTTTTTTTTTATATTAAAGTCACCTCTTAATCACTTAAGTATAATTATGGCATGAAACACTATTAAGCACAATGAATAAATAAAATATGTAGACAATAAAGAGAATAAGGGAAAAGAATATTAGGATTAAGGATTTATAATGTTTCTTTCTTATGCATTAATCCATTTTTCTTAGCTCCACTACTAGGAATCTAATTGTCTACACTAATATTATTCCACTATATCTAATAAAAAAAATGAGTGTTCATAAAGTTTCAGCAACATCTTAGCTTCAATCAATCATTACTCTACCTATTTAACTATATATCTACAAAGAAAATGTAAGCATCTCACTAACGCATAGTCTCTCAAAATTAAAATCATGACATGAGGAAATAATGAGTTTCCTTTACAATTACACATACAATACAAGTAACAATGTAAATATGAAATGTAAGCTCAAGAATGCTATGAGTGCTTGTAGTATTTGTTCATGTTGGCTTGAAGAATATCTTCCAATTTACTCTTCAAATCTGAACTTGATAGAATATATAAAGGTTGTGTAGATAACAGCCAGTTGAAATTAATATATGTATTTGGTGGCTATTGTTGCCAATATTTTGACTTGGAAATCTTCAACAACCTTATAAGATCTTGCTCAAAATATGGAGAGAATTATTCGCTTGTAGTTGCACATCAAAAATTGAATTTGATTTTTGTATAAACTCTGAATCTTTCACATAAAATATCTTATAGGTTCAAAAGATTTAATCCATTTGATCATGAATAAAATTTTCTTGACTTTAAATTTGAAATAACTTGAATTTTCTAAGTTAATTCAATGAAATGTGTTATCCAAATATGTAGGTGCTAATCTTATTGTGGTTTAACATATCCAACCTTATCTTTAACTTAAATTTAAAATGCAACCAATATATCCCTTGTTTATCTACTTGAACTTTCTTTAAAAATATAACCATCCTAATCATATCTTAAAAATATTAGTTAGATAGATAACCTTGTAATGATAAATCAGATTAAGCCCAAAATATTTTATCTTATATATAGAAACAATTGATAAAGTTTCTTTAAAAATTCAATTCTTGTGGATATAAAGCCAACTTTAGTGAAACAAATCGAATATGTTACCAAAATATACTCGATAAGTAGAGCTAAGCCTTCAAAATAATCATTTATATCCAACTTAATCCATAACTTAGAAATAATCCGAACATATTCATTTATATAAAGTTTACCTTTTGACTAACCTTCCAAGTGTTTGTTGTTAACTCTTATCATTATACCTTCTAACTTATTTTCTATGTGCTTGTTATAGATTCTTTTCAACACTCTTTGACTTTTGCTTTGAGTACTTAATTTACCAATTCCTATCATAGACCTTCTATCTATCCTTCTATCTTGCCTATTAACATATCATGACTTATTCTTGATTGATCATACTTAATCAACATTTAAACCTCCCATACACATCATTTACATATTAGTAGACATTTAACTCCTTTTGTTATCAACAAAATACTTAAAGAGAGAACCTAGTAATAGAGATGTTAAATTGAAATAAAATTAAAGAACAACTATTAAATCACAAAAAATAAAAAGTTTAAATAATAAATTACCAAAAATTAAAAGTACAAATGGTTTTTGCACCTACATCATTTGTCAACCAAAATGTTTGCATGCCTTTGGATGTAGTTTAAGTCAATTAGTTAGGTGGATGGGAACAAAGCCTTGACAAACTAGGAATAGAAATATCACTAAGATTTACAACTAGTGAGTTGTGGCTTTAATGTAATTGATACCATAAAATGGTATACTATAAATGTTGCTGAAATTTCATGGACTCATTAAGGCGCTTTATGATGCAAATGACAATGTTGTGGATTTTGTAAAAACGATATGACATTTCAGTAAAGATCTAGTGATTTTTACAACAGACAAATTGTTAGCTAATGCCACCTTTCAATAACTCCTAGATAGTTTAATTGGTGACTTAATCTGACCTAAGGCAACCAACACATAGACCCATGGTGGACATAATAGTTTGGATTCATCCCATGGGAAGGATCTAATTGAGGATCCAACAAGACAAATCATGGTCAAAACATGGTGCAAGCTCATCCTTATACCCATGTCTAACATCAAAGACTTATTCAAGTATATTATAAATCATGGTTTTACAATTGTTGAACATGTATTATTCATTACTTATGAAGACAAAACATAAGAAGATTATGGCTATGTAGAACTCATAGCCATTTACAACAATTTCGATGGCATTGTGAAAGGGTAACGAGACATTATCTATTAAATTGAAATTCATTCAAGCATCTGTGAAAATTCCATCAGTAATGTTTTTGGAGGAAGCTTTTGAACCATAAAGAAGAGTGTTTGGGATATCTTTTCAGTCCATTTTTGTAATCTACATAGTTGATTCCAAATCGAACTGTGTATCCGTTACTCCATTCAAAATTATCCAGCAATGACCATGCAAAATAGCCCTTGACATTTACTCCATCCCTGTAAATACAACGAAATCATTTAGAATCTCTTTTCACCTTTTCAAACTTCTTATATGATTTTCTTTCACCATTAGAAAATAAAACGTACAGTCATATCCATATGGATAAAAAGTTTAAAATTACAGTGGCAAATCCTTTTATATATATATTTAAGAAAAAGAGACATTGCCATCTTATTAGATAAGAAGTTTGTTCCATAAGAAAGATCGATTCTCCCTAATTCAACTATAAGATATGTTAAAATATATCCTAAAGCCTCGGAAGAGTTTAATATAAAAGTTAGACAACCTACAGTAATGTTTGGCAAAATTTTGTGAACTCATAAGTGTAAGTCCATTTTTCTTCAGAAGAAAAACGTGGGACAACCTTGGTATATAACCTTGGCTGATCAAAAGTCAAAAAATAAAATAAAAATAATAAATAAATAAGGAGAAACATTCAAGACATTGATTGAAGCATATGAATCGTATATCATAATATTTCAAATCACATAGACATGGTAAATATCACATTAATACTCACTTCATTGCTTGTCGAAGAAAGCCGAGGTGACGGTAATAGTAATCGATCCTCATGGGGTCAGCTAGTTGCTGCTCTAATGGTAATGTAGAGTTGTTGAATTCGTCAACCCCTAATTTTAGTTAAAAGGAAAAAAAAAAAAAGGAGGAAAAACCCAAGAGTTTTTTACATGGAGATAGCGAGACAAAAGTACTACAATATTCGTTTGGAGGGAAAGTGAAGACATTATAAACCCTAACAGCAATGTCCTTACCATTTTCTGTAATGAAGATTAGTGGGTTTTTGTACTTATTCTTCACGTACAACAGTAGATCTCGTATTCCTCGTGGATAAACATATAACCAACTTGACGCAGCCTGAGGTCCACTCAAATCAACATCATCAATAGCCCATAAATAAAGTATAATTTAGTTTAGTTAACTTTCATTAATAAAATGTTTTGCAAATACTTTAATTTTAGCACACAGAATAAAAGAAATGTATAACTATTGCGTACCGCAGGACCAATCGGGATTCCGTTAAGCTCAGCTGCATGGTGAACAAAATATGATTTTCTCAGAATCTTAATGAAGGTAACAAGAATATATATATCTTTGCATTACATCATGGCTGTGTTTGGTAAATTTATCATCTTAGGATTCTGTATGATGTGACATAGTACTAAGGTGAGAGTTATTAAATATATGATTATATTTCTCTCTAATAATTTAATTTTTCCTTCTAGTAGTCACTAAAATTCTTAGCATTTGGAGCCATATAATTATTAATTTCTATTTTCAAATATATATATATATAATTATTTATTTTTTTCCTCATACCTTATTATCAAGTTAGCACTAAGGTATCAAAAAGTGGAATTCTATGCAATCCAACAAATCTTACATGTGAGAGTGGAGAGAGCATCTGTTAAGTAGCTTGGTGGACTATTGGAGTTTGGGGCATATCTCGCATAATAAGCTGTATAGTAGTTTAAACCAAGAAAGTCAAATGATCCTTTCACCATCATTGACTGCTCCTTCGTGAATTTGGGAAGCCTGCTTCCTATATAAGAACGCATACTATGTGGATAATCACCATATGTTAACGGATCCAAGAACCTGCAGTGGTGCAACAAATTAATATGTTATTATAGTATTAAGTTTTTCCTTTTTAAGTTTTTCGTCAATAAGATGAATCAGATTTCCATTTTTTTTTTTGTCAGTAAAAGAATCAGATTTTAATTATGAAATCAGAAAGTAAAATCTGGTGGTTTTATATAATTATTGGGGATTATGCTTTTGGTGAAATCACTAGAAATTTCACACCCACTTCTATGTGATTTTGAGAATACTTATATTATAAACTGATGGATCAAGATGCTTGGCTTGATGATGATCATACATGACAAAATGTAGATTTAATTTTCTGTTTTTATTATTCTTCTCGAACGCATGCCTACTTTAGGTGGATATGGGGTTGTAAATTTTGGACTAAATGTGGATTCAATTGGTAATAATCATTAAACTTTATTAGTAATGAAATGCTTAGTGCAGGAAATTTCAAGTACTCGAAGACCTCAATAGTAAATAACATGTACATTTTAACCTATAGATTGTTAGGCATTCACTTACCATCCAAGCATAAAGTCCAAGGATCTTAACGCAGCATTGATATTGTGCTTAGCACTTGAGGCAGGAACCATCCACTGAGACACTAATGTTATTCCAATCACCCCTTTTTGAGCTGCCTGCATAATCCAAATTCAACAATCGATTAAACTTGGGTTACATAAGGAAATCTTGATAAATGCAAATGGCATTATATTTGAAAATTGAACCTGATACTTTTCTTTGTATTGTTTAACTGCGGCAGCATGTGCAAGAAGTTGATTATGTGCAACTATGTATGGCTCAGTGGCTGAATCTCCACCAGTGAAATTCAATCCTTGCCATGCTGAACACCTACCGGGTGCGAGCGTCCCTCCAGCGTATCCAGAGCTGCTGTAGCTCAAAGGCTCATTTAGTGTTATCCAATGCTTTACTCGGTCCCCAAATGCCTTAAAGCAAACATCTGCATAGTCTCTAAAATCCTCCCTGCAATTGAACAAATTCTAGCAGATGTCATTTGAGTTTTCCTAATTTCATCAATCAGCTATAATATTTACGAAATTTGATTAAGTTATAGAACAAAAATACGGAAGTATGATGTAAAAACTGTGAGCTATAGCTATGGAACATCCGTACTCTAAAATTTTTAAAGTGAAAAAGACTAAAATTTGTTGAGCAATTTCTTTCAGACATACGCGATGTGGGAACTTAGGAAACCGCCATGTTCATCTTCTAGAGCTTGGGGAAGGTCACAGTGAAATAATGTGACAAAAGGCTGAATACCTGAATACTATAACAAGGATAAGTTAGAAAGAAAAATAGACACAAGTGAACATACAAAAATTATATATATAAGTAAAAACAGCATTCGACATGAAAGAAAAAAAGAAAAATGAATGTTAAGATGAGACCATGCGCTAGAAGCTCATTGATTAGGTTGTTGTAGTATTGAATACCCAGCTTATTCACACCCCCACTTCGCTTTCCTTCTGAAATTTCCGTGGCAATAAAAGTATAGTCATTCACGAAAGAAAATAAGTCATACATATTGTTATATCTAAAATCAAATGAAAGAAAACTGAAAAGAGAAAGGGACTTGATGTTAGAAATAAGAGATGTAATTGATAACAAATGCATAAAAAGAAACTGAACAAAAACTTGAATTGACATAGAGGCACGACTAAGTTGCTTCTGTTAGTGATTCACGCCTCCTATACTATGTTTGCTAAGTGATTGTAACAATAATGTATCCGCCGGATATAAGTAAGGTTAAAGAAACTAAAAGACAGCATCAAATATTAACGTCAACATCAGATTCTTAGTTAGTTGTTAGTTAATCTTTATCTATTTTAGTTGGTTTGTTAGAATCTTTAGTAGATTACAAAAGAGATAATGGCAAATTAGATTTGCTACCTAAAAAGGTGGAAAACAAATAATGTTTGATTTGATTTTGTTTTAGCCTATAAATAGGTTGTTCTTTTGATCAATAAAGTGTGGAGTTTTTGTGATCCTTTGCTGCATCTTTTCCATATTGTTCAACAATCTGGTATCAGAGCCAAGTTGAGTCCTCGTTGAAAGTTTAGTTGTGTTCTTGTCGGATTTGCCCTGTTGATACCATGACGGACCTACAAGCTATCGGCGGAATGAAGAGACTTAACAATAACAACTACAGCGCTTGGTCAACCTGCATGATGTCGTATATGCAAGGGCAAGATCTATGGGAGGTTGTCAATGGCAGCGAGGTGACTCCACCGGAAGCTGAAGATGCAAACGGAATGCTGCGAAAGTGGATTATCAAAGCAGGTAAAGCAATGTTTGTTTTGAAGACGACAGTTGAAGAGGATGTGCTAGAACACATTTAAGATGCCAAAACTCCAAAGCAAGCGTGGGATACGTTTGCCAACCTGTTCTCAAAGAAGAACGACACAAGGCTTCAATTGTTAGAGAGTGAATTACTTTCAATTGCACAGCGTGATAGGACGATCACACAATATTTCTATAAAGTGAAGTTGCTATGTTGAGAAATCTCAAAGTTAGATCCACAAGCCCCAATTGGAGAGACTAGGATGAAGCGAATTATCATCCATGGTCTGAGGCTTGAATATAGAGGCTTTATTGCTACTGTACAAGGATGGCAATCTCAGCCATCACTTATAGAATTCGAAAATTTGCTAGCTGGTCAAGAAGCCTTAGCCAAGCAAATGGGAGGAGTTTCACTAAAGAGTCAAGAGGAAGCACTTTTTGCCAACCAAGGCAGATGGAACTCGAAGCAGCATAGGTTTGGTGGATATAAAAGGAACGACGATGAGACAAGACGTCAACTAAGTGGAAGAAGTGCTCGTGGAAGGGGAGGACCAAGGAGTCAATTTCGTGGTAAGAGGTTTGAAGGACAGTGCTTCAACTGTAACAAAGGATTGCAGGTTGAGGAAAAAGTATGTGGAAAGCAATGTTGCTACCTCTAATGTCGAGGAGGAGTGGGATGCTGAAGCACTCTTTGCTGCAGAAGAAGAGGACTCTGCTCTTACAGTAACAGCATCCAACCAAATCAATTACGAAAACGATTAGATCATTGACTTAGGGTGCTCCAATCACATGACAGGTGATGTTGAAAAGTTGCAGGACTTATCAGACTAAAAGGGAAGCCGTGTTCTGGTGACAGCAAACAACTCAAAGCTACCAATTACTCACATTAGGAGCACAACTGTCGCTCCTCAGACCAGTGACAATGGGGTGTCACTTCACAATGTTTATCACGTTTCAGGTATGAAGAAAAACCTCCTCTCAGTAGCACAATTAACGACTTCTGGTCACTTTGTTCTATTTGGACCGTGAGATGTAAAAGTATATCGTGATCTTGAGATCCTAGAAGAGCCAGTGATGAAGGGATGAAGGTTGGAATCAGTTTATGTACTGTCAGCAGAGACTGCCTATGTGGACAAGGCAAAAAGGAATGAGACCGCTGATCTATGGCACATGCGACTAGGCCACGTTAGCTACTCCAAGTTAAAAGTGATGATAAAGAAACAAATGTTGAAGGGACTTCCACAAATTGAGGTTAGAACTGACACTGTGTGTGCAGGTTGTCAGTATGGAAAAGCACATTAATTGCCATTCGAAGACTCCAAATTTAAAGCAAAGGAACCTTTAGAGTTAGTACACTCTGATGTGTTTGGGCCAGTTAAGCAAGCCTCAATTGGTGGAATGAAGTACATGGTGACCTTCATTGATGATTTCTCAAGGTATATGTGGGTTTATTTTATGAAAGAAAAATCTGATACTATTTCAAAGTTTAGGGAGTTCAAGAAGGAGGCAAAAGCAAAGGTTGACGGGAGGGTCTGTTGCCTACGTACAGACAATGGAGGAGAATTCATCTCAGATGAGTTCTCAAATCTTCTTCAGGAGAGTAGAATCCGTCATCAATTCACATGTCCTAATACATCACAGCAAAATGGTACAGCTGAAAGGAAGAACCGGCACCTGGCTAAAGTATGCCGAAGCTTGCTTCACGCAAAGAATGTCCCTGGACGTTTCTGGGCAGAAGGAATGAGGACAGTTGCATATGTTATAAATAGACTTCCTCAACAAAGGTTAGGATTCCATTCACCATTTGAAAGGTTATGGAAAACAAGGCCTGTAGTAAGTCATTTCAAAGTTTTTGGTTGTGTATGCTATGTGTTTATACCTGATCATTTATGAAGCAAGATGGACAAGAAGGCTATTAGATGTATTTTTGTAGGATATGACAACTATAGGAAAGGGTGGCGGTGTTGTAATCCAATGAATGGGAAGTGCTATACATCCCGGAATGTAGTGTTTGATGAAGCTTCATCATGGTGGTCTGTGGATAAAGAGGCATCAACAGATGCAAATGTATTTAAGGAGGCTTTGGAACATCCTCAAATCCACTTAAGTCTGGAAGAAACTGAAGGTAGTAACGATGAAGGAAATGCCAAGGAAAACAGTGCACATATCCTTGGCAAACTGGAGTGTATCAACATCCAAGTGAAGAAGGAGAGTCTAGTGCAGTGACTCCGCTCCGAAGATCAACAAGAATTAGGAAGCTAAATCCTAAGTACGCAAATGTAGCAATTGTGGAAGAAGCAGAAGAGATAGAACCTGAGACATATGAGGAGGCATCTCAACATCCTAAGTGGATTAAAGCAATGAAGGAGGAAATCACAGCTTTAGAACGGAATCAAACCTGGGAGATTGTACCAAAGCCAAAGGATGTCAAACCTATCTCTTGCAAATGGGTATACAAAGTAAAGCACTGCACAGATAGATCAGTTGAGAGACACAAGGCTCGTCTGGTAGCTCGGGGATTTTCTCAACAATATGGACTAGATTATGATGAAACGTTTAGTCTAGTAGCGAAGCTCACAACTGTTCGAGTTCTTCTAGCACTTGCAGCAAACAAGGGTTGGAATCTCTGGCAGATGGATGTGAAGAATGCGTTCCTACATGGAGAACTAGATCGGGAAATCTATATGTATCAACCAGTGGGCTTCCAGAGTCAAGAGCATCCAGAGTATGTATGTAAGCTTAGGAAGGCACTCTATGGACTAAAACAAGCACCAAGGGCGTGGTATGGTAAGATTGCTGAATTCCTTACTCATAGTGGTTACCTGGTAGCACCTAGAGATACTATTCTATTTGTAAAAGCTGTTGGAAGAAAACTAGCAATTGTGCTAGTGTATGTAGATGATCTGATTCTTACAGGGGACAATGATGAAGAAATCCTTCGAACAAAAGAAAACTTGTCAATTCGGTTCCAAATGGAAGAACTTGGATAATTTAATCACTTTCTTGGTTTAGAGACTGATCATAGAAGAGATGGGATCTTACTTCATCAGCAAAAGTACTCCACAGATTTGTTGAAGAAGTTTGGAATGTTAAACTGCAAGCTAATATCAACACCGATGGAACCAAATGTCAAGATGTGTGCTCACGAAAGAAGAGACTTGGAAGATGTGACTATGTATCAACAATTGGTGGGAAGTTTGATATATTTAACTCTGACAAGACCTGATATCTCCTATGTAGTTGGTGTGATGAGTAGGTACATGCAAAATCCAAAGACATCTCACTTAGAAATAGTACGAAGGATCTTGAGATATGTTAAGGGAACAATTGGGCACGACATTTTGTATAAAAGAGGTGGAGAATGTAAACTGGTTGTATTTTGTGATGCAGATTACGTAGGAGATCATAATACTCGAAGGTCTACTACGGGATATGTGTTTATGCTTGGATCTGGAGCATGTTCCTGGTGCAGCAAGAGGCAGCCAACGGTTTCCTTGTCGGCAACTGAAGCAGAATACAGGGTAGCAGCTATGGCAGCTCAAGAAAGCATTTAGCTTGTGCAACCGTTGAAGGATTTGCATCAGCCAATGGAGTATGCAATTTCATTGCATTGTGACAATCAATCGGCTATACGGTTAGCGGAGAATCCAGTGTTTCAAGCAAGAACTAAGCATGTGGAAGTGCATTATCACTTCATCAAGGAAAAGGTTCTTGAAGAACAGGTAGATTTAAGGAAAATCAAGACAAAGGATCAAGCTACGGATGTGTTCACCAAAGGTCTGAATGGCAACAAGCTTGGAAGACTTTGTCATCAGATTGGCATGGTGAAAAGAGTAGGAGCTGATGTTGAGGGGGAGTATTAACATCAACATCAGATTCTTAGTTAATTGTTAGTTAATCTTTATCTATTTTAGTTGGTTTGTTAGAATCTTTAGTAGATTACAAAAGAGATAATGACAAATTAGATTTGCTACCTAAAAAGGTGGAAAACAAATAATGTTTGATTTGATTTTGTTTTAGCCTATAAATAGGCTGTTATTTTGATCAATAAAGTGTGGAGTTTTTGAGATCCTTTGCTACATCTTTTCTATATTGTTCAACATCAAATTCCTTTGAACCATACATCAATATGGAATAATGTTTTTGGTGTTCCAAAGACACAAAAGAGGAGAGATTTTCTGTCGAAAAGCAAAAGGGAAAGTAGCTTATAAAGTGAGTAGAATTCGTGTTCAATAGATTTCATGAACAAAAGACACACCTAGTTAACTAGAATTATGATTTTTTTTTGTTCAAATTTCAACCATGTATTGCATCCTTTTGATGTTAAGTCACACTTTTTTGTCAAATTAACACGTAGACGCTCGTAAACATGTCCACTTAGTTTAACATGTAGGTTTGATCATACGGTCTCCACTTAAGGATGTAAGCTTAAGGTTTTTACAGAAACATGCTTTGGTTTGTATAAAGTATACTTTGGTTTAATAAAGTGATCAACTACCCCTCCAAAGGATAGGGGACTTAGGAATTGCTCATTCATAGAACAACCACCAAAAAGTGTAACACCCTCTTTGTTAAAAGAAATTACACTTCATTGGAACAAAGTATTCTCAACATGCAAATGTGTGCTATCCACTTGCACTACACCAACATAGCACCACTGATCAAAGCAATGTAATTCCAAGCTTATCCACATGACTTTGTAGTACTTAATTAGTCTACTAATTAGCAATACATTTAGCACTTGATTTAAAAGGGAAGATAAGAGTGTACTTGGTAATATTCTAGCCCATGAAAATGAAAATCTGTAAGCATCCAATCCCATTTCCTTCATGATGGCAATGTCTTCCTGCAACATATTGGGGTTACTGGACAAAAGTGATTAATAGCTTCAGCGAAACTAAAAAATAATAATTATACTGTACATATCACGACATTTTGGATACATTGTTTCATTTTATGATGGAAGTTTTTTGAATTTATGATGAAACTTATTATTATTAATGTTGCAATTTCTATTTCATATGAAATATCATTGATGGAAAAAAATTAATTATCTGCTTCGTCATAGTATTTGACTATTGTTTCCACTTCATAAATCATAACTTCTCACTTGAATCCACTCAAAATTTACATATTATAAATAAATGGGCATAACCATATCTTTTATATAGTGAAATTAATCATAAGTAACTAAAAATGCTCAACCTGTTATACCTTATATCGATGGTATGAATCCACAGCCACATCTCCATTACTCATATCAGCTATCTTCTCTGCAATTTTATCAAATAAGAAAGGATTAACCTTGATAAAATTTTGATGCGTTATTAAATCTATCAGAAAGTTTGTGGACATAATGGAAACTTTTGGGCCCTAGGCAAGTCAATCTATCTCGAAAATCAATTTAATTTGAGTTTTATATTTGAATTAAATTTGATCAATGAGCTGAGTTTAAGCTTTAGCTAAAGCTTCTAAATAATCGGTTCCAACATGACCATGGGACCTATATTTTACATATTTTAAATCTACCGATTATTTTCTATTCAACATAAGTGACAGTGAAGCTTAAATTGGCTGAGAAGTTTAAGAAATTTACTTCAATTAAATTAGGTTGGAGTCCGGTGGCTATACATTATCTTTTCTTTATGCGGACTAAAAGGTTTTGCTATTTTGCCATATTAGATGAAATGGAAAACGGAGATTTTGAGTTTGTTTTATCCTATAGGAATTATAGCGTTTAAGCTATGTTAATTTCAAGAAAATTAAAAAATCAAAACAAATCAATGAGAGTTATTTTTGTAAACGTTAAGTGGGTTATTTTCAGTTAAGGAAGTGGGTTTGAACACTTCACCATATTTATGCTCAATTCTACTATTTTGGTATCATTTCATTGGTGCGACATCGATGAAATTCGATTACTAAAAAAATTTTAAATTCTATTCTCATGAAGCCTACTCAGCACCATGCAACGTACTGTACTTTCATTGTGACAATAGAAGTTTCTTCGTAGGATAGGCCTATTTATTGCAAACAGGGCCTTTCACATTAGAAGAGGGGCCAAGTGAATCACCACAGTTTGACCTATCATTTTATTGCCATCTCAACACAAGTGATATGCATATTTTCCTAAAATTTTAAGTTCTATCATAGTGGAGCCTACTTGATAGTCTGGATACAACTTAAATTTCACTGCTCTAAAGCCTGAAATCCACCTATCACACTTTCACTGTAAGGTGAACTCTATGTACCGATACTCTATTTACCCCAAGTAGGTCATGTTTGCCTAAGAAAGGCTTTGAAGATTTTGTTGTAGGTTATCTCGTTTCTAATATTTTATTGTTGTTTTACCCGTCCTAGTAGCAAACTACAAATCCGCCCAAAATTTGAAGTTCCAACATCTTGGTACCTTTTTAATTTAAAATTTATCACTCCCAATGCCTAAAATTCATTAACGATGTTTTCACAATGAACTTCTATGTATGTGTAGGCCTCTTTCATCTCAGGAAGAGAATCCGAACATATTTCACTATGGTTTAGCTTATTCCAACACTCTTATTGCCATCTCACGAGTGCAATGCAAATCCTTCTAAACTTTGGAGTTACTACTATCTTAGTTCCCCTTAGCATTTGAAGTGCAACTTCAAATTCACTATTTCAAGCCTTTAAATTTACCAACCATATCTTCACCATAACAAGGCATGTATGCATCCATTCACCTCACTTCGGTGCATTTCACCTTAGCACTTTTCAACTTTCACTAATCTAGAAACAAGAAATTATGAGAAGTGGTGTTAAACTTTTGACAATAATCATGAAAGAAAAGAACAATCACCTAAATTTGATAATTAAGAAGCATGATTGATTATCACAACAATTATGAAATCCGGGGGAAGTCATATGAAAGTAGGAGAAGTACATGTATCTCTTGAGCATCATGAAACTTTTTCCACAGCATATGTCAGGAAATTTACAGATTATTGAAGACTATAAAATATTCTTCAAGAATATATGTATATATATATATATATATATATAAATTTTTAGAAGAATTATAAAAAAAAAACTTTTACAAATAAATTATGGTTGAATCGTCACAATTACTGTTATTGATTTGATTTATTAACTAGTATATCAAATCCAAGGTTTCGTTATTATAATATTGTGATGGTATGTGGGGAAAAATTATCCTATGAGACGATGCCTACGGAGGTAGACGTTATTATAATATTGTAAGGGTGTATATATATATATATATATATATATATATATATATATTATAATCCAATAGGTAAATTTAAAATTAAAAAGATAATCCATTAGATGCACGTGAAAACTTACTTGTTAACGTGGCTATGTCTGATACGACAAGTTGGTCCAACCAATAAAGTTGAAATACCGATTCCGAGCTTTTACAGGCAATTTGAAAGTGGAATAATTGCAAGTTGGTGTAGGTTTTGGCACAAAGCGATTCTGGTCAGTAGCTGCGGCTACTTATATAAAAATATAATTGTAATTTTTATAAAATAGAATATAATAATAATTTTATTTAGTTATTATAATCGGGATGATATTAATAATAAATTAGGAGTATATAATTTCAAATATCAATAATAGATATAAAAGTATACTAAAAAAAAAAATTAAGGCATAGTTATTTCTTTAGTTATATAAAAGAAATTGTAAGCAATTTGTTATTTTGCAATAATAATCTTATGAAATGATCATTCTATAAACCAAATGCAATAATAGCTTTATAAGAGAGGAACAACTAATTTTAATTTTATTTTTATAAAATAAATCAAACATATTATAAGTGTGTTAAAAATATAAATCTTGTAGTCATCAAGTTATCGTGATTATTGTAGGGAAGGAAGAGATTTGGATTAAACCTGGATGTTTATGAGTGTAAGTATCCCATATATTAAGGCCTTTACCATCTTCATATGCTGCACCTTCATACTGCAAGAATGAATTAACGAAAACATAATTAAAAACTTAATCTGGTAATTGGAACATTCATGCATAAAGAAACACAACACGGACAAAACTCCCTTGTCTCCTTATTATACATCGTACTTTGTTCATGCATGTTATATAATGGTTAATTAATTTAGTCTCTACTTGGTCCGTTTTTCTCTATTCATACATTATATAATGTTTGGACGGATGAAAAGTTGGTCAGTACTTGACTTAGGTAGGCTTACCTGATAGGAAGCGGATGCTGTGCCGAAGAGGAAACCTGGAGGAAAACTAGTTCTATTGAGCAAGGCAGCGTCGTACTTCTCGTAAGTTTTAGAAAACGCATCATCATCAACACTAGCATGAGTATTGAATGAACCAACAAGGACCAAGAGGCCACATAAAAGATGGTAACGCTTGAATGCCATAACGGATGTTTGCTTGCTGGATGAACTCATAAATTAATTGGAGTGGCTGCTCCTTATGCTAGCTAACTCTGTATTTATGTATGGTAATAGGAGCAGGGAGTCATATGCGCGTAGTAACGCCGGTCTTGATGCGCAAGTGGACTTTCATGCACGAGAAGAATGAGACGTACATAGACCAAGAAAAATACAGAGTCATGATTATCATTTTCCACACGAACGTAGAATAATGCAGATAAGGACACAAACAGTAAATATTCAAAGTCGGACTCAGATGTAGACTAAAATAATAATTATTTTTTTTTAATCAATAAGATAAAGATAAATTACTTTCTAATAAGACAGGACCTCTTCCCTTCCTTTTTCATCCTGTTTTCTTTATCATTTTTTTCTTTCTTTTGGCTGGTGAGGAGATGCTTAACATCCAGCGGTGAGCCACGTTTCTTTCCCTTCCCTTTTATATATTTCCATCTTCCCAACTGTCTTCAGGAATCTTTTGCCCTTGCTACTGTTCGTCCCACTTGTTCCCCATTATCCTTTCTTCCTCATCCCTCCTCCCTTCTCGTTTCCCTTTCTTTTCCCCTTGTCCGACCAACAACCCGACTCCCCCATCCCTTCTTCCTTGCCTCTCTTCCTTCCGTTTTGTTTTCCTTGGTCTCCACAAGAAGGCGTCTAACAACATCCAAGTGGTGATGTCCAGCAGCTGCGCAAGGAGTTCTAGCGTGAAAGGAAGTCTTCCCCAGTTGCAAAACCTTCCAAGAAAGGAGAAAAAAAGATGGACAACAACAACCTCCTTTAGGGAACTCAGTTGAGGTACGTTTTGATTTTGTGGGGTTTTAAGGGAGTAGAGAAAGTGATCATGGATTATTGGGTAGTTCTTTGATTGGGTTAATGAAGATTGAATCAATTGGGGATTGTAATTAAAGAAATTTTTACTTTAGGGTTTATGGTGGTAAGTGGTTTTAGAATGGTAAGGCAAGTGGCAATGAAGTTTTGGATGTTCTCCTTGATATGAAGAAATAAGAAATGAGGTGGAAGTAGGAAAAGTAGAAGTAGAATTAAGGGTGTTGATGAATTGATACCATTGAGTGGTTATTCGGGTATGGGATCAAAGAATGGTGGAGATGGAACCAAGAGAGTATACTCAAGGGAGGAGATGGAGGCTTTGAGGTATGTTAATGTCCTAGGATTATAGAAAATTTAAGATGGGATCTACGATCATCTTGACCTTGTAGTAGCTCAAGAGTTGTCCTCTCTTGCGGAGTATAAGCATCACAAGTGGGGAAAAGGAAATGGGAAAGTGGAGAAGTCCAGGGAGTAAGGGGAATTTAGCGAGAAAAAGGAATATGTGCGGGGATGTGTGGGAATGAGTGTCTAGAAGAAGAGGAAGTACAGAAGTTAAAGTAAAGAAGTAGGAGCCAAGTGTGTTTATGGGAATGAAGGACGAGAAGGGGAGAAAAGGATTGGAAATATATATATATATATATATATATATATATATATATTACATGGAAGTTGGGTGGAAGAGCTAGACATAAGCTAGAGAAGAGTGAAGGGACATGAGAAAAATATATGGGAAAGATGAAGAATTGGAAGATGGAAATTTTCTGGTGAGAGAGAGATGCATTTAGTGCTTGTGATGTGTGTATGTGTATGTGCGTAAGGTGAAGGAGCCACCCTGTTGCAATCGTATGTGTGTGTGTATGTGTAAGGGAGGAGAAAGCTATGTGGTATAGTTGTGTGTGTGTGTAGGCAAGAGGAGAAGAGAGGGTTGCGAAGTGCAACTATGTGTGTGTAATTGTGTGCATGTTATGATTATGTGTGTGTGTATGTGTATGAGTAGGCATGTGCTGGTGTGTGCATGTTGTGTGTGTATGGTGTGTATTGGTGTTCAGTGTGTAGGAGATACGAAGTAGAAGAGGGAAACGAATTGGGGAAAAAGGATTGGGAAATGAAGAAAAAAAATGGAAAATGAAAGATGTCTAGGAAGAAGAAAAACATGGAAAATTAGAAGGAAAGATTTGAAATATATACATACATAAATGTGGATTAGAGAGGAGTGAAAAGAAATGAGAAGAAGAAGTGAGAAAGTGGAGAAGTCCGAAGGTTGAAGTGAGTCTAGCAAGGGAGCAAGGGGGAAAGTTATGGGTAAGGGAGCCAAGAGGAAGAAGAGAATAAGGAGAAAGGAAGAAGAAAAGTTGCAAGATGGAGAAAGCGAGAATTGAAGACGAAAAAGGGTGAGGAAAAGAGAAGCAGAGCTGGAAGATGAAGTCAAAAGGGTATTGATCTTGTGTATGTGTGTAGGTGAAACTTATATGTACGTGTGTATGACGTTATTACGATGGAGGTAGGCATATATGTGCATAAAGGATGGCCGGTATGTGTGTAGTGATGGAAGCGTGAGTGGGGATAGAGACTGATAGAGAGGATGGGAAGCTTTCTTGGTGGAGATGTCAACAAATGAGAGAAGAAAGAAGGTGATACAAAGCCTTTAGTGATTGCTAATCCTATGGATTGTCTTATAAGTAGTTTTTTGAAAGATATTAGAGACAAATTGATAAACAAAAGGTTCAAAGTTGCTTCATGTAAAGGAGAGGCGAATTTGGGAAATTCCAAAAAAGAGAATAATAAGGGAAAAGAGAGAAGAAGGAATGGAATGGTGAAGCCGAGGAGGAAAAGGGAATTTCATGAAGAAAGCAAGTGTGTATGTGTGTGAAATTGATTGGAAAGAGAAGGTGCCATCCATATAGAAACAGTGACTTAAATAGCTTAACCAAGTGATCAAGTTATAAAAGGAAGCCTTGGAAGTGCGTGCGTGCCATTGGTGAAATGATTGTGTACTTAAGTGTGGGGAAAGGTATTGGGGAGTTTGAGAAGAGATAGGAGTTAACGAGAGATCGAGAAATCCAACGGAAATTACATAGAGTTGCTGTAGCTAATCCTTCAATACTATGTTCGGTGAAGAGACCACATGTCGGAATCACTTAATGACGATTAGGACTATGACGACCATAAACAGACCATTTTGCAGGTAAATACTATAAAAGCTTGGGATGGGATAAGATGTGAAAAGTCGAGAGTTTTTGGAAGCCAAGAACGATAAAGTAAGAATTGTGAATATTAAACTATTTAGATGAAATGTTACTTTTTAGACCTTGATGAAAAATTTGAATTTGTGGGACTTAGGGTTTTATTCCATTTACTGATTGGTAAGGGATTTCAACTCTCTGTGATTTTAACTCTCTGTGATTTTGGTTGACCGTGGGACAAGAAATCCATAGTTATATTTTATGGTATGATTATATGTAATATGATTAGTTATAAATGTAATTAATTATTTAGAGTAAAAAAAAAAAAAAGAATCATATCCACATGGGTATTCCTTTATCATGTGTCTCCAAAAAAATCTTCACAAGGATTTTGATTGTCTTGATATGTATTGAAAACAGTGTTCGGATATGTTTTTGGAAAATCCTCATAACGACCTGACTGTTTTGATAAGGATCAATAATAGTACTCAAATAGGATTGTTTTTCCTTCTCTTGTTGTTGTAGACAATCATCTCCTTCCACAATTTCTACTGCATTCATATTTCATGATTATTACCATTAGGTATAGTAGATGTATAGATGTAGATAGTTTTCTCATAAATCCACTAAATAATGTGTGTGTGTGTGTGTTTTCTTAAATAATTATGAAATAGGATATTAGATAAACTTATTCTTGAAATAGATAGTAAAAGCATTAACGTGGAATGTACCTTCAATACAAATATATTGAACGTGTATAGCGTACCTAGAATATACCTTTAATACAAATATATTGAAAGCTCATTTTAAACACATGCTTTCAATATAAGTATTGAAGGTACGTATCTAGAATGAGTCTTCAATAAATTTGCACTGAAGGTATATTTCGAGTAAATGCTTTCAATATATATTATGAATTTTTAATAAATTTTAAATCAATTTTTATAATTTTTAAATTTATGAAATTTATTTTTTTTGTTACTTTTATGTAAACTTCTAATTTTTTTTTACTACAAAAAAAAATCATTGAAAAAAAATTATGAAAAATCATGTAAAGAAAATTATAAATAAACTTTGTGAAACAAATTATAAAAAAAATTTAGAAACAATTATAGCACTTATTGGGTTGAAGAAATACGCGCTCAACATTTTGTCCATTGAGAGCATTCCGATAATCACAAAATTTATTTATGATTTTCATTACATGATCTTTCATAAAAAAAATTTCATTGACAAGTTTTCTCAAATTAATTTTTTAATTAAAAGTTTACGTAAAAATGATAAAAAAATTAATTTTCATAAACTTAAAAATTATAAGAATTAATTTAAAATTTATTAATTTTTTTTGCAATATTTACTAAAAGCGCGTACCTGGAATAGCCTTCAGTGCAAATGTATTGAAGGCTTATTTCGAATATTCTATTTTACGGTTATTTAAAGAAAAAAAAACATTATTTTAGAGATTTTTCCCACTTTTCCTAGCGAATAAAATTTAGCTATCATTACGTAATAAAATAATATGAGACTTATATAACATGATTAAGTATGATTTTATTTTTCAATATAAAGGACTCCCGATAAGATTTATATTTTATTTTAACAATTGCTCATTTTGGATTTAATCGATTAGATCAATGTTTAATAATGCCAACAGATGTTCATGAGGATATTTTTATGCCTTTTCTTTTTATAATCTTAATCCTATGTTTACAAATTTATTATTTTATTTTTCTATGCAGTATTTTAGGGGAAAAAAATGAAGTCGTACTCCAAATTATTATATATTATTTTTGTTTGACTAAATTTAGAAGTTATCTTTTATTGAACTCCTATGTGTGATTTTGATATGTTTCATGTCTTTTCTATTACCGACGTGACATTACCTTTAATAATAACGTCGCACTTGTTTACACTATCCAACTTCCAAGCACATATAATATATAATTGCTGCATCGATTATATGGTAAATCAACTATTTTCTTATCTAATTTGGATTAGTCTGATAATATAAAATGTTTATATTGTCTTTTTTTTTTCTGTTTGAAGCATTTAGCTTGTATTTACAAACGAAACGTAAATATATACGTTTTTACATCGGTTAATATTGTTATTTTTAGTTGATAATTAAAATTTTATGATTAAAAGCTATAAATTGATACTACATTTTCCAATTAACAATTTCAAAAATTGTGAGAGGAAAAAGTTAATGAAAACAATTATCAAGTAGCATAAAAAAATTCTATGTGGAAAGCGGTTAAATTGATGGTATTTTAAATTCAATTAATAAAATACTATTTACAAAGTCCCAGTCCTTGATTGCGCTATTAGTTTGCTAGAACAGTGAAGCTGTAACTTATATAGTTTGTTTTATCGATGAATCGCCAGTTATTAACTCTTATATTGGAGAAAAAAATGCATTTATTTAAAAATGCATATCCATAAATATTATTTCAATCATTATTTATATAATTTTTTTTTAATATGATAATTCGTATAGTTGATATAGAATAGGATATTCTATAGAATCTATAAGATTTTTTCATTATACTTTTTCCTAGCAAACTATTACACATTACAGGGAAGGCGAGCAATCGAATCTAATCCATTTCATCCTAAAATCCATTTCCATGCCACAAGACTATAAGCATCTTGAAGAGATTTTTTGTTACATTTTAATAATAAAAAATTATTGAGTTTAAGTTGTCTAACAATTATCTAATTACTTTTAACTAGTATATTCATGAATCAATCAAGTAATCTCCAATAGTTTAAGCACATTTTTTTTTAATTACATATTTATCATGAAAGCATAAATCATATACTTGTTTATACAATTTCAAACAATATATTACTAAATGCTATCACAAAATTACTATATATCACAAGATCTAGAATTATTTATTTAAAGTAAATAATTGCACCAAATCCGTTATAGTACTTCTACTAATGAAAAAAATAATAATAATGCAACAGAACGGACCAAACCTAAGCAATTTTGGCTCAAGCACAATCATTTTTATTCTATTGGCAAATAGGCCTAGACCTTACGTGTGTATTAAGTTAAAAATATTATATTTTATTATGTTTAATATTATTAGTTAAAAATTTTCATGAGATAAATATGAAATATCTTAAAACTTATACTCCGTATATATTTTAAAATATATGTTATGGGATAGTGGATGGTATATAGATATTATATCCAATGCAAAATAGATTTCCAAAAAATTAGAACCATAAACATTTTTTTTTCTTTTCTCGCCATTAATTAAAGCTATGACATACCTATAACTTTTAATACACATAGATCATACTTGGTTATAGAAGATAGAGTGCGTCCTCCATTCCCTTAAGGTTACCTTGTTCTCCCCAAGTAACGAGTTATGTCCCATTTGATAACTTTATTAAGCAAAGGAAAAACCTAAAATAATAAAATCCATAGAGCATCATTTAAACAAAATTATAAGGAAAAACTCCAAAACCATCTTCTTCCATTCTTTATAATAAGAAATGTTTAATCATAAGCATTTTCACATGGACTATAGAGGCTGTTTGTGTGGAATTAAAATAACACAAAACAAAGAGTAAATAGGAGGATTCTGACTCTACACACGCTTAAAGACAATTTGTTGGCTATCCTTCACCAGTTTCACCTGAAGCTTGGGATACTCATTACTACCATAGACCCCGTCCAAGATTATCGAGCGACGATTCTCCTTCGCAGATGCCTTCCATTCCCAAAGCTCCAAGACGCGCTTCCCTTCCTCGTTGCACGCCTACTTAAGCTTATGGGCCTGCTCCTGCATGGCCTTCATCTCCCTGTTGGCCACCTCTAAGGCCTCCTTCTGAGCTGTTAGCTCTCTCACCAGCTCAGCAATCTGGGGCTTGGCTGCCTCAGCCTCTTTCAGTGAAGGCTAACTCACTTTGAGCCTTTATTGTGTTGGCCATATTAAAGATTGTTAAGTTCTCTATCATCGGGTTTTAATAATGATAAAATAATTAAGTATTTTATAAATAGATTTATAAAGCGTGTAAAATACAATACAACAAATTCGAAATTAGCTATCATTTAATAAATGTTGTTAAATATGAAATAAATATTACAAAAAAAAAAGATTTAACCATTGCTAATACACGTCTTGAAAGGTCCGTCACAAAAAATATTCACAACATTAATAAAATAAACGTTATTAAAAGTAGAAAAATAGCTAAATGTGATATATTGCATAACATTTAAACATAACTAAAAATAGTTTATAGGTAACGTTTAAATGTAGTAAACCCACAATTTAAAAAATTAATTGATACAATAAGTGCAATAAATAAATAACATTTGTAACATCTAAACATAATAAAAGAGTAACATTAGCGATGTTTATACATAACTAAAAGTAATTATACATAACATTTAAATGTAGTAAAACCATAATTACATAAATGAAATGAGATTATAAGCATGATAAAAGAGTAACATTTACAACATTTAAACGTTAAGTAAGTTAAACTATTTACGATGTTTAAACATTGTTTAAGTTAACTTATTAGCAATATTTAAATATTACTAATTTATAACTATATATATTTCTTTCCTCTAAGAGTGTAAAAGAATCACTATATTAGCAACATTTTAACGTAAGAAATAATTTTTATCTACATCATTTAAATGTCACAAATTATAATTTATTAGTGACATTTAAACATGGTAAAAAGTGTATTGGTGACATTAAAATATCAATGTTTAGCCAAATTTGCAACATTTAAACATTGCAATTCTAATGACATAGATTTCAACTTGCTTTCAAAACCGTCATATTTGCCAATATATACCTATTTAGTTTATGCACAATTACATATATTAAAATACCATAAACATCTTTCAACATATATTTCTCACATATCCTACATCAATGAACCCATAACATGATGCTTTCACATCAACACAATCCGATCCTTAGCTAAATATTTAATCATATTCAACAACACATATGATACATAGATAATGATACATGTAAGCATGACCTACAAAGACTTTGATACGTATAAATGTGATAGATCGAACTAATAGTGCAAAACCCATATGTAGCATTAATGTAAGGTTTCTCTAAGAAAGAAGCCTAAGACTCTCACATCTACCGATAATGAAGCTAGGTAGTCAACTTACCTCTAAAAAAAATTAGTCAAAAATACTAAGGTTTAGGGACATTACTACTAGCTCCATACTAAGGCTTTAAATGTCCTTGTTAAATAATTCTTCCATCGATTCTTCTAACTGCTAGTGCTATATTTCTTGAAACATCAGAATCATACCCATGATCTCTATATACACTTATGTCAAGCTCAAGCATTGGATCTCTACGAGAGCATTGAAGGATCCATGCAAATTTAAAATGTTATAACTAAATTACATATGAGCATTATAATAATAACGACAGCTTAATGCATTTTACCTAAGGATCCATCCATTGCCCTCATAGAGCAATATTAGATCCCTATCTAGCCTCTCGGCATCTTTAGTGGAGATGGCTAGAGTCTCCATCAAATCATTTGCTTTTTCGTTGAACCCCAAAAAAAAAAAAAAAGATAAATGGATAATGCTCTATAGTTAGTTGAATCCTTAACAAAACAAACCAGTAATGATAATACAATAATGAACCACAAAATAAATTAACTTTGGAACATTACAACTCAATGAGAATAGAGCAATCAAATTAAGAACTACAAGAAGTTGTACAACATGCACAAGCAAAGGAGAAAATTGTAATGAGATAAATTTAATGAGCAAGTAGGCATTTAGACTAGGTGTAAACTGAGCCTTCTTTCCTTGAGTTTTTTTTAATATGGACACTACCCTTGAAAAAACTTCTATAGATCTTAACCTAATAAATGTTACTAGCCATTGAGCAATCATTAGGTAGTTATGCAAAAGAAATAAAAGGAAAGTACAAAAAAGATTCCATAACATGTTTGTTAAACTTTCCATTATCCCTTTTCTCCTAGTCCTATGTCATTATAATAGTAAAACAATTATGAATTTAGCTGGTCTTCTAAAAATAAACAAAGATGAGGGAAGCATTACAAAAACCAATTAACCAAAGCAATGACACCAAATTGGTTATCCACCCAAAGTAAGGTTATAGAATTTGTCGTCACAGTTTTTTAAAACATGTAGGGGTAAAAGTGAAGCACTCTAGGGAAAGAATAAAAATAAAAATAAAAGTGGAAGATAATTCAATAGCAAACTCAAAAACAAGATGTGATAAATTTTCTCATAATTTTGTTTGCATATACAACACCAATTATCCACCTAAGAAATTATGAGGAGTTTAAAGCATACTATAAAAAGTATTCAATCTTCACATATTGAAGAAATTAATGAATTGATAAATAAAATTGATATGATACTAGAGGCCACTAACAGTGGACAATCTCAGACCAAGAAAAAAAAATCATTGAAAAGAAATCTAATCACATGGAGAATACTGAAACGGTGACAAACATAATATATTTTTAAAGTAATTAGCACAAGAAGAAATAACTAATTAATCCCCTTTAGACAACACGAAAGCCTAAAGATAAAAGTAGGAGTAGATGCATATATCTAGATGTTATTCTATTTTTCCTACCAAATTTCAAGAGAAAAAACTCCAAATACCTACTCACCATAAGAGTCTAAAGCTATATAAACTGTTGGCGCTAACTTTTAGGGTTTGAAATTAAACTCAATAAATCCACTTCGTCCAGAATAAAAGTAAACAGCAAAACATCAATATTAAAAATGGAATTAAAAGATAAGAAAAAATGAAGAATGAAGAATCAATTAGAATAGAGAACCCAAAAAGCTGCAAGATAAGATACACCTTAATCATGATGCCACTTGAGTTACATCCTAACAAATAGGTTCAATTCCTATTACTACTATTTAATCCTTTGGGTGAAGCTACAGAGGATGTAGGAGAATTAGACACTGAGAGAGATGTATGCTACAAACTTCTAGTGACATGAGAATCATTTTCCACTATTTTAGCACACTCCTCTATAATACAGACTAGACCTTCATCATGCTACCGTTCTGCTTTCTTTTTACAATGAAGTAATAAGAAAAATAATAGGTGGATGAAAATAGAATGAGAAACAATGCAAAAAGAAAAAGGCATCTCAAGAAATATCAAAATATAATAAGCTAATATAAGTAATATGACCCAAAGAGAAATAAGCTTACAGCCTACCTCTTGAAGGGTTAAGAGGTTGATGCAAACCTTAAGTTGAGACGTTCTTAGAACCTAATCGAATGGAAAGGAAACCCTAGAATCGTGTTAAAATCAAGCAACAAAACTTAACCCTAATTCGTAATCTCGAATTAGAACCAAAGTTATAATAGGATTTTAATTGCCACAAGTTACTTTAATAAGATCAAATATAGTTCTTGATGAAGAACAGAAAAGGATTTTCTTTTAATTTCATGAACATTATGTCCATTTTCCAAACCTTCAAAGATTATTTATAGTCTCTATAAATAAGGAGCAAATCACAATAGAAATCTCAAGATGGAAAAATAAAAGGTGAGCTTCCTAACCCAACAACCTATATTCTAGGCTGGTGGCCTAAATCTCTAAAACTGACAGCCTAAGTCTCCAACACCAATAGCCTTTATAGGCAAAGCCAGTGGCCGCCTTCCACTCTTAGGCAACCTTTAACATCTTCTAAGTAATGACATCCTTGAAGCTCAAAGTTTCCATTTGCTAGTGTTACTCCAAGCTTTGATCTTCATTATTATTATTTGAGATGCTTGATAAATGAAAAGTGATCTCCTCATCTCTTGAATTACTCAACTACAATGCTTGGTCCAGATGATCTTGAACAAGTCCATTCAAAGCCTGCTTCATGCGTTTTGCTCTTGCTATTGTCATTGGTCTTCCAATTCCTTGTAATGGATTATTGGAAAGATTTGGTACAAGCTGATTCCCATCATTCCCTCCCTCTTCAAAAGGATTAGTCCTCGAATCACCTGCATCATACAAAAATAAGTCAACAACATTAAAAGTAGCACTTATGTTTCCATAATTGCTGGGCAAGTCAATTAAGTAGGCATTGTCATTTATCCTTTCTAACATTTAGAATGACCCATCTCCTTTAGGTTATACCTTGGATTTCCTTTGTTTGGGGAACCTTTCATTGCGAAAATGTACCTAAACGTAATCTCCAAACTCTAAAACAACCTCAGTGCGCCCTTTATTGGCTTACCTTGCATAATGCTCATTCCTCTTATCTATATTAGCACGAACTTTGGTATGTAAATGCTTAACAAAATTGGCCTTCTACTTTCCATCAAAATTAGCAATTTCATTAAGAGAAAAAGGTAATATATCTAAAGGAGTTAAAGAATTAAAGTCATACACAATCTTAAAAGGTGAATATAACGTACTAGAATGAATAGTTTTATTGTATGCACACTCAATATGAGGCAAACAACTTTCTCATTGTTTCAAGTTCTTTTAAATAATAGCACACAACAAAGTAGTAAGTGTCTTATTAACTACTTCAATTCGCCCATCCGTTTGGAGATGTGAAACTGTTGACAATAGGACTTTAGTCCCTAATTTATTCCACAAGGTACATAAAAAATGACTTAGGAACTTGACATCTTGATCACTTACTATCGTTCTAGGTAATCCATACAAACGTACTACTTCCTTGAAGAAATCAGCAATATGTGTTGCATCATTGGTTTCAGAACATGTAATTAAATGTGTCATCTTACTAAACCTATCAACAACAACAAATATGTTGTTCTTACCACTTTGAGTCCTAAGTAACCCAATCACAAAATCCATAGAAATATCAGTTCAAGGCTGAGTAAGTATAGGCAATGGTGCATAAGACCCATGTGGTTTTACTTTAGACTTTGCTTGTTTACAAGTTATACACTTATCACAAATAGATTGCATATCATGCTTCATGTTAGGCTAATAAAAATGTTCATGCAATATGTATAAAGTCTTTCACACACCAAAATGTCCCATTAAACCTCCTTCGTGGAACTCCTTAACTACTAATTCAAACAAAGAACATATAGATACACATAGTCTATCCCTTTTTAACAAAAATCCTTCATGCCTATAATATTCTCTATATGTACATTTAGAACATGTATTCAATGCTTGGTAGAAATCAATATCATTAATGCACAAATCTTTAATGAATTCAAAACCAAGTAATTTAGATTGTAAGGAAGTGAACAATACATACTTTCTAGATAAGGCATCAACAACAACATTTTCCTTTCCATTCTTGTATTTAATCACATAAGGAAATGTTTTTATAAACTCTAGCCACTTAGCATGTCTTTTATTAAGTTTACCTTGGGATTTCAAAAACCTCAAGCTCTCATTATCAAAATCAATGATAAATTCCCTTGGCTGCAAGTAATGTTGCTACATCTAAAAAGTTCTTATTAAGACATATAACTCCTTGTCATAGGTAGGATAATTCAATACTGCCTCACTAAGCTTTTCACTGAAAAAAAAAAAAAAACAATTAGCTTGGAATTCTACATCAAAATAGGCCCTATTCAAACCCGTGATGCATCTTATTCAATCTCAAAAACTTTGTCAAAGTTAGGCAAACACAACAAAGGTATATTAGTCAATTTTTCTTTCAAAGTATTGAAAGCTTTATTATGCACTTCTCCCCACCTAAACACAACATTCTTTTTAACAAGTTCATTTAAAGGTGCTGTAACAAAACCAAAGCCCATTATAAACCTCCTATAAAAACTTGCTAAACCATGAAAACTTTTTAACTCACTTGCATTCTTTGGTGTAGACAAATCTCTAATCGCCTTCACCTTTTCTTTATCCATCTTTATTCCCTATGAGCTTACAACAAATCTAACAAAAACAATGGATTCCATACAAAAATCGCACTTCTACAAATTAGCATATAATTTATTTTCTCTCAAGACAACCTACAAGTGTTTAAAATGATCATCTAAATTTTTGTTGTATATTAAGATATCATTAAAGTAGACTACAACAAATTTTTCAATGAAAGAATGCAAAGCGTGATTCATTAGTCATAAAAGTACTAGGTGCATTGGTTAAATCAAATGACATGACTAACTACTCATATAATCTATATTTTGTCTTAAAAGCAGTTTTTTCATACATCATCTTTCTTTATACAATTTGATGATAACCACTTTTTAAATCAATTTTTGAAAACAAGCATAAACCATACAACTCATCAAGCATATCATCTAACCCGGAAATAGGATATCTATACTTAATGATGATTTTGTTGATGACTTGATAATCAACACACATATGCCATGTTCCATCTTTCTTAGGAACTAAAAGCACAAGAATTGAACATAGGCTAAGGCTTTCTCTCATAAATCCCTTTTGCACTAGCTCATCCACCTACCTTTGAATCTCTTTTATCTCTTCTGGATTGGTTCTATAAGCGAGTCTATTAGGAATTGATGACCCTAGAATGAAGTTGATTCAGTGTTCAATACCTCTTAGAGGAGGTAATCTATTTAAAATGTCTTTAGGAAATAAATCTTCAAATTCCTATAACAAAGACATAACTACACTAGGCAAAGAGGAGTTAAGATCATTAGTTGAAAAATAGACATCCTTATACAAAAGTATAAGTAATTGTTGCCCCGCTAACATAGCTCTCTTATTATCTCCTTTTGTAGTAAAAAGCACTCACTTTCTTACTACTCTCTTCACTTCTTTCCCCACTCTTTCGTACACACTCACTCTTTTTATCACTCTTTCCTTTTTTTGGTGTGCTCACTTTGTTTTCTTTCAATTTGCACCCTTTCACTATCCTAACTTGATCCTCATATGCCTCTAAAGGTTTGAGAGCTGTTAGCATAATGAGTCGATTAATCATTATAAGTTTGTATACATTCTTGTACTCATCATAAATGACCTTCTTATCAAACTGCCATAAATGCCCTAAAAGGAGATGTCCAGCATATATTGGTGCCATATCACAAAGGACCTCATCCTTGTAGTTGCCAATGGAAAATGCAACTATAACCTTCTTTGTCACTTTAACTTCGCCACATTCATTCAACCATTGTAGCTTTATATAGCCTAGAATACTTCCATGTAGGTAGATACAATTTCTCAACCATTAAAGAACTCGCAACTTTTATGCAACTACCACTATCAATACTCATGCTATATACCTTACTACTCACATAGCACCTAGTGTGGAAGATGTGCTCATGTTGTTCCTCATCATCATCTTCCTTAGGTTGTATGTTTAGAGCACGCCTAGTGACCAACATCTCTCCTTTCATAGAACCCTCTATATCAACATCACTACATTCCTTCAATGGTAGCATCTCTTCCTCAATTGAACTTATACTCTCTACATCACCATTATCTAAAACAACCATTACCCTTTTGTTTGGACACCGAAATGCAATGTGCTCCAATCCTTGATACCTTAAACACTTAATATCACATGATCTAGTAGAGGATTTAAGTTCGATTTTACCTCTAAGATAGACAACTAGTTCCTTAGCCTTTGCATCCTCCTTTAGCTTAGATGCATCATTGCTATTCTTCCAGATTGTCTTCACTAAAGAGCCAGAAGTGGAATAATACTTAAAGGTACCCTTAGACTTTAATTGCCTCTCCACCTTAATAGCCTTATGTAATAATTCCTCCATCTCCACATAATGATGCAACTCCACAATATCAGTTATCTCTCTATTCAGGCTATTAACAAATCTAACCATTATTGACACACGATCTTCTTTTATGTTAGCTCGAATCATAGCTACCTCCATCTCTTTGTAATAATCCTCAACACTCATAGAACCTTGAGTCAACCTTTATAACTTCCTATACAAGTCCCTATAATAATGACTAAGTATAAACCTTTTTTCTCATTACTACATTCATCTCTTCCCATAACCTAATTGGTCTCTCCCTAGTTCTTCACCTACTAACCACAAGTTGATTCCACCAAATGCTAGCATAATCAATGAACTCAATTGTTGCTACTTTTAAACTTTTTCTCCTCTGGATATGTATGATAAT
The DNA here is from genome assembly GCA_037954665.1 of Laguncularia racemosa. NCBI lineage: Eukaryota > Viridiplantae > Streptophyta > Magnoliopsida > Myrtales > Combretaceae > Laguncularia > Laguncularia racemosa. Next base: position 8,769,757 of record JBBMOL010000014.1, on the reverse strand, counting down.
CAAATATATGTTCTACCTTTCTTTCCTACTCCAAATACAACTCAAGGTCATTCTTCCCTTGAAAAGTAAGGATTGCCGTCTTAATGCTTCCTAAATTACTATCTTGCCTCTAAACAATCTTTTTACCTCTCCTAGAACTAGTTATATCCACATCAGACTCCTCATCTTCCCCTCCTCATCCATACTCCTTCAAAAAGACTTATGCTTAAAAGGAGATTCAAGATCATCTAACTATTTATTCAAAAGTTTAAATTGATCTTAGACTGCCTTCATAAACAAATTTCATACTAGAATCCATATTATTTCCTCCACTACTCATGTTTTCACAACCAGCAATAAGTTTGTTAGTAACAAGAGACTTTTCCTCTCAAACTCTTTATCACGTGTTTACACTAAAAAATATGGATCTGAATCACTCGTGTTTCACTCAATTAATTTTTTTTTTTATCCAATAAACTTCTCCCTACAATCTCTTTAACAAGAACCTTATCGATGACCTTACCACACAACAAGTAACGACAAATTAATACTAAGAATAAGGGAATAACTCTATCTAATCAATCCAACAAGGGAATTTCATAACAAACACCTTATATATATATATATACAAATTTCTTTTCTTTTCTTTTCTTTCTTCTCTTTTTCTTTCTTTTTAACTCTTTAAATGCAACTAAAATCTCGTAGACTAATAGCAATGTATCAAATCAATGAAGAACACTAACAAGATGAAATTTTTGACGAACAAGACCAATAACAACAATAAAAACTTAAAGGACCAAAATAATGAAAGACAACAATGCAATAATCAAAGGATAAATAAACACCTGATTTTCAAAAGCCAATGCTCTAATACCAAATGATGCGAACCTTAGGTTAAAACATTCCTAGAACCTGATCGGATGGAAAAGAAACCCTAGAATTGTCTTCAAATCAAGCCCTGAAACTTGACCTTAATTCATAATCTCGAATTAGAACCAAAGCTATAACAAGATTTTGTTCGCCACAAGTTACCTTGATAAGATCAAATATAGTTTTTGATGAAGAATAAAGAAGGATTTTCTTTTAATTTCATGAACATTCTATCCATTTTTCGAACCCTCAAAGACTATTTATAGTCTCTACAAATAAAGAACAAATCACAATAGAAATCTTAAGATGGAAAAATAAAAGGCGGGCTTCTTAAGTCGACCCCAAAGCCAGCAGCCTAAATCCCCAAGATCGATAGCCTATATTTTAGGTTAGCTAAGTAGGCCAGTGGCCTAAGTCTCCAACACCAGCAGCCTTTATAGGTAAAGTCGGTTGCCTTCTTCCAATCCCAGGCGGCCTTCAACATCTCCTAAGTAACGATATCCTTAAAGCTCAAAGTTTCCATTTCTAATGTTGCTCCAGGCTTTGATCTTCATTTTTATTATGGGAGAAGCTTAATAAATGGAAAATAATCTCTTCATCTCTTGGATTACTCAACTGCAATGTTTGGTCTAGATGATCTTAAACAAGTCCATTTAATGCCTGCTCCATGCATTTTGCTCTTGCCTTTGTCATTAGCCTTCCAATTCCTTCCATTAAATCATTAGAAAGAGTTAGTGCAAGTTGATTCCCATCAGAGATGCTTATATTTATAATACATCAAACTTTCCTCACTAGCTTCAAAGCAAGAAATTTCTACTCTTTATGTATCTTTTTTTTTTTCTACATAGATTTCTTATGATGCAATGTCACTTCAATTTCAAACCTATGAAAAATTTTCAATTTATTCATTAATCATATTCATTCATAAAAAGCTAATGGTTAATAAGATGATTCAAATATAAATTTCTAACCATGTCATACCTAGATTGTGCCAACCATTATATTATCTATTCCTCTACATAACTCAATACTGCTTTACGGATTAAAATAACAAACAATGAGAAGAAACATGTTCAATACACACCTATCATATCATTTAGAATTGTGCTTTCAGAATCAATTTTGGGTTGAAGAAACGTGTTCCATCCAATAATACAACATATACTTAAACCAATACATATCCATTTTATATATACAATGAGCAACACAAAACTTCAAAATTATGCAAGTTAGCCTTGAAAAGGATATCATTTAAGGTATATCAATTTAGCCTACCTACGGAGTTTAAGGCATGCCTAGCCTACCTACAAAGTTGCAACATTTTCTTTTGAGAGGAGCAATTTCTTCCCCATCAATGCCAAGACTACTGCCAGTAACCTTGAGACTCAACAACAATTCCTCCAACTTCTTTACAGGTCCCTGCACAATAGGAAGGGCATCTTCTTAAAGTTTGTGGTTGAAGAACCCTTGAGGGTTTTGATTGTAGCATCATGGATTATGATGAAGAAATCAATGGCATAGGCACACTTGAATGTAGTAACTATTCTTATAACTAAGGTCATCATCCAAAATTGTTGAGTAATGAAATATATAAGCCACACTATATCTATTGGCTCAATCTTTTATTCGAGTTGACAGACCTATGTCTAAATCCTTTTGTTGTCATTTCAACCTCAGTAACTAAGTTGTCCATTATTTAATGAGAGTTTCCTCCAATGGTCTATAATTCCACCCCAACTTTTGTAGCTTCCCCGTAGTTAAGTGTGGTTCTTTGTCCACTTCATAGAAGCTACAAAGAACAATGTATCAGCAAATACTTGCTTAGAGTTCACAAAAGTTGTATAAAATCAATGTTAATAACCTGAAGTGTCCATTTTGTTATTTTGTTGCCTAAGCATATAGGCTTTACCTTTTAGGATAACTGGAGGTAGGATATAGACTTTAATTTCACCACCAAATCCTTTTTTTTTTTTTATCATATGTCCTGCACAAATGTACCTTCATTGTGCCTTGGGTGCTTCATATGCCACGAGCAATCCTTCAGCTACATCTCGTACATCGGTTATCATCTCAAGGTTGTTTTTTATTCTTTCACTTCCTTCTGCATGAAGAAACAAGGAAATCTTTAGCTTAAAGACTGCTTTGAGTAATGCTATAGAAGAAATCTGAGCTACTTAACTAGGCCCATGTTCTTAACGATTTTCACAGCAGGTGGTAAAATGATGTCTTGATCAATTACTCATCCAGGGCCCTTGCAGAAATAGACATGTTGCAAGTTCCACACAAATCAACTAACCTCAAGGCAGAGCTTTGTTAAGGATAGAGCATCACTTGTTTGACAATCAATTCGGTTCAAGATTTCAAGTTGGAGAGCTAAAATTTTCATTGGACATAAGCATATAACTTTCATCAAATTGATAAGAAGTGTGCTACTAGCATTTACAGTGGACTAAAGCATTGGCCTAAAAACCAGGCTGGGATAGACTACCACTAAATCAAGAACATTGCGTTTACCAAATTCCACCGCCCAAGTTTCAGCTTCAATCTTGGATAGAGGATACCAAAGCTGAATCATACATATGCCAGCCAATCTCTATTTGTGATATAGCATCTCAAAACGAGGAAACATAGAAAAGCAATGCTGACAATGATTGAGTTGGCGATATTATAACAATGACTTGTTACAAGGAAAGCTCAATTTACTTACCTTTTTCTCCTTTAGAAACTCTGTCAGAATAACAAGTATGATCCTTCACTCGATCTGCTGGCCATTTTGGATTAAAAATAACAACTATGCCTGAGGAGACTATGATAACGTGTTTGATCTTTGCTTCAACACACGCTTGAAGTACATTTAGAGTGCCCTTTACAGCTAGCTCAATTACTTCTAGTTGCATAAATCTCATCCCAACAATACAATTTTTAAGATTTGTAGAATCAAAGTAGGAACAAAATCAAGTCTAGATTAAGTGGATTAATTCTGAATTGGCTTTAACATTGCAAGGATCATGAAAATTTCCTTAACTCCGGATTTTCAAGATGAGTTGACGTATGGAGAAGGGGACTTGCAACATGGAACACACCAAGACAACCTTCAATTGCTAAATAAAGAGAGTTGTAGTCTGGCAAATCTGCCTTGAAAAGCTTAAGGTTCTCGGCTACTTTGTCAATTCTATAAAAATGAGCATTCTTCTTCTTGTCTCCTCGAAAACCAATTAGAATTATAGAAGAAAAAACTTTCGCCATTAAATCGATGATCTTTGTTAGCAGTATCATAGGGCAATTATGCTGCACGAAATCTTATTATATCTTTCAATATATGTAGAGTAGGAATATTACTTGACGGTTATAATCCCCATGGTACTGCAGCCAATACTTTCTTCGCAAACACACATAAAGAAAGGAGATCATGGTCTTACAAGGACAAGCACTCTCTTCCATTCATACTTCCAACAAACTTCCAATGATTAGAAACCACTGGATATACAAAGAAAATTACAATAAAAGGCTCCAAATAAACTTGGACAAATTTCCACAATATGGGATTTTGACGTTTTGATTTTTCATTGTGGGACTGAAGTTTGTAAAAGTGAAACTTATTACAGCAGCTATCAAATATTACCTTAAGGATGCCATTTCTGCAATTTCAGGTCCTAAAATGAGCAGTCAAAAAGCCTAAACCTAAACTTCGGGAAAATAACATGAGGGGAGAACGTACCATTTGCGGCTTCGATGGGTGGGTGCTCCGATGGAGAGAGAGAGTAATTTTCAGAGTGGCCGGAGAGCAAAGGAAAATCTGGAGTTTTCCAGAGGCGCAAATTTTTGGAGTGGAAGAGGGCCTGGTTAGAGAGAGAGAGAAAAGGGCGTTGGCTAGAAAAAGGAGAGAAAAGAGGGCTTCGACTTCTGAGTTTTCACAAGTACTGTATGGTGTGCATAAATTAATTTGGGGGCAATTTGAGATTTCTTTTTCCCTCATTTGAAGATCATTTGATTTTTATTGAGTTAATAAAAAATATTTAATAAGATTGCTTATATTTAATTTTAGAAAATTTTATAAATGAAATTATATGTATATGTCTTCTAAATTTATTTATAAATATTATTAATATTATATTTTTATAACATTTAATAAATATTATTAAATTATATACAAATTAGTAACATTTGCAAATGTTACAAAATCTAAAAATTCTTGTAGTGTTTTTAAGTGAATGTCTTCATTCCTCAAATGAGAGATGTTGTTGGCTTAAACTCCTTACACTGTTTGACTAAAATCGCTAGCTCCTCGTTCGTGAAAGTTAAGCAAGAGACAAAGAGAAAGAGAGACAGAACATGAGGGATGCAAGTAATGGGAGGTAACTAAAATTTTTGAGGTATATAGGGTAGGTTGAACATTTTGGTTTTTTTTTTTTATCGAAGAAAAATATTTTGGCTTTTTTTTTTAATTTATCAAGTCTTAAAATCTAAAAAAAAAATTTATTGTTTAAAAAAACCACAATATTTTTATTCGATGAAAAAAAATTCAAGTCTTATAATAAAAAAATATTATTGGATTAGAGTTTATATATTTAATTTTAGTCATAAACATCGCTAATAATATATTTTCTAAAACATTTAATAAACATGACTAAAATACATTAGGATCAACGACGTTTGTAAAATATACAAACATTGCTAAATATAAAAATTCTTGTAGTGATAAAATTATTAGCTAAGCAAAAATAAAATAACTTAGAGAATATATCAAAAGATGTTCTGACCTTCAATGAAAAATGTTGATACTCAGATAATAGCTTAGAGATAGTGTTTGGGAAATGAGATTTGAATAGATTAATTAATTCAAGCTTAAATTGAACAATGAAATTAGATTAAAGACTCAACTCCACTTATTGGATGTAGTTGGGAAATATATCTAATTTTGTTCCATTTACATTGGTTGACAAATCCATAGGGATCAAATTTTGAAAAAGATTATTAATTATGTTTATTTTTAATTAAGAAGAGTTTATTTATATTTATTTATTGTATAATTAGAAGGTGTACAAGTAAGGATATTTATAGAGAATCTAAAGAATACATTGTTGCATTTTAAAGGAGACTTGATTGAGCTTTTTGGATAAAGATGAAAGTTGAAGTTATCCAAACTACGTACGTCCAAATATTTGTTTAAAATTAAACTCAAGTGATTTGAGTTTATCTACAATTGATGAGGAAGTCTTTAGTATAACAACCAAATTTTATCTAACATAATACATGCAAACAAGATAAGGTTTTCAAGAAGCAACAAGATAATGCTCAAAATTCAAAATTCAAAAATCAAAATTAGTTGAAATTAACTAAGTGCCTAAAGAAGGGGAAGTTTTAGTGAAGAGAAGAGGTTGAGATTAGTTTTGTAGTGTTGGAAGAGAATTTGTGTAGTGCTGCTATGTTAGCACTACCTGATTTTGATAAATAGTTTGAGGTTGATTGTGATGCTAGTAGAGTAGGATTAGAGCTGTGTTATCTCGGGAGAAGAGACTAGTAGCTTTTTATAGTGAGAAGTTGTATGAGGCTAGGAGGAGCTAGTCAACTTATGATAAGGAGTTCTATTCTGTAGTGAGAGCTCTAAGAGTGTGGGAACATTACTTGGTAGGGAATGATTTTATCTTATATTTAGATTGTAGAGCTTTGAAGCATCTGAGTAAGGTGGATTCAGTTCTTGCAAAGATTTCCTTTTAGATTGGTGCATAAATCTAGGTACAAAATAAGGTAGTTGATGCCTTGAATAGAAGGGCTATTTTGCTAATTACCATGAGCATTAAAGTTGTGGGTTTTGAGAGGTTGAAGGAATTGTATAAGGGAGATGATGACTTTGGTGATATATGGAGGAAGTACATTACCAAAGAACCTTATGATGATTATTATATCTTTAAGGGGTATTTGATGAAGAGTAATCAACTGTGTATTCTTGAGTCCTCTTTAAGGGAGAAATTGATTAGAGACCCACATGGAGGAGAATTAGTAAGACACTTGGGTAGAGATAAAACCATTACAGTAGTGGCTGACAAATATTATTAGTCTTGGTTGAGGAAGGTTATCAGTAAGATTGTGTAGAGGTGTTGTATTTCTAGACATCTAAGGGGCAATCTTAGAATAGTAGGTTATATACACCTTTACCAATACCTAAGAATATATGGGAAGACCTATGCATGGATTTCGTATTAGGTTTACTTCATACCTAACAAGGTGTCGACTTAGTGTTTGTTATTATTGATAGGTTTTCCAAGATGGCTCACTTTTTTCCTTGCAAGAAGACTGTAGATGCCTAGGCTATTGCCAGATTGTTTTTCAAGGAAGTTATTAGATTACATGGAGTCCCTAAGTCCATCACATTTGATAGGGACAACAAATTCTTTAGTTACTTCTAGAAGACACTCTGGTATATGTTTGACTCATCATTGAACTTCAATGGTACGACTTACCCTCAGATTGATAGATAGATGAAGGTGACTAATAGGACTCTTAGGAGTTTGATTAGGAGTATTTGTGGTGAGAAGCCAAGGTAGTGGAATCAAGCATTAGCATAGGCTGAGTTCGCTTACAATAGTTCTGTTCATAGGACTAAAGGAAGATCTCCTTTTTCGATAGTCTATACCCAGACACTACAGCATGCACTTTATTTGGTGAAGTTACCTAAGGGAGCTGAGTTTAGTATAGCTGCTAAGAATATGGTAAAGCAGTGCCAGGCTATTACAAATGAAGTTAGAGGCAATATTGAGAAGGCCAATACAAAGTATAAGGAAGTTATAGATAAGCACAAGAAGAAGAGGTTGTTTGAAGTTGAGGATCAAG